>JAHNEJ010000541.1:0-328249 GCA_022559845.1 Amorphophallus konjac
CCTCGCATTCGGGTATCCCTCTCTTCTCCCACGCCTCCTGCGAGGGTGTCTTCGTCAAATGTTCCTCCTACACCTCCTACGGAGGCGCCCTTTTTATCGAATTCCCCTTTGATATCCCCTAGCAAGGTTTCTGCTACCAACATTCCTTCTTCTTCTTCCAACCCTCCTCCTAATGTTGCCCCGACAGAGGCGCGTCAAGGCGTAGCGCCACTCCGCAGTGGACGGATATTCCACCGTATTTTCCCACAGAGAGAGCTAGAGCCTGTGCAGGGGCCACAAGAGCAAGAGCAGGAACAAGATTCAGTGCCGGGGACTCAGTATGATTTATTAAAGCACTTGGACCGCACTCCAGCCAGAATCTCCATTCTTGAATTGATCAAGAGGTCCACCACTCATCAGCTGGCCCTGAAGGAATACCTGCAGAAAGTCATGGTCAATGAGGACCTTCCGGTTGAACAGATAATTACAGTCTTGACCCCTGCTAGCAGTCAGCCGGCAATCACATTTCATGAACATGAGTTATCACCTCTACCGGCAAGAAAATATGCCCTGTGTATTACGGTTGATATCAACAAGGGGGCTGTCAAGCAGTGTTTGGTAGACACCGGTGCATCTATCAATGTGTTGCCATCGAGCACTCTGAAGTTATGCGGTATCTCTGAGAGCCAGATCCGGCCATCTACTATTACTGTCACGGCATATGACAATACAAAGAAACCCCCTCTGGGTATGATTACTCTCAAAGTCAGTTTGGGTCCAGCCATCATTACAGCAGATTTTCATATTCTGGATATGGATCCGACCTTTAATGGCATTCTGGGTCGCCCTTATATTCAGCAGCTTGATGCAGTGCCCTCTACAAACCATCAGTGCCTCAAGTTTCCACACAAGGGCCGCATTATCAAGGTGACCAGCGTGCCGATCTTGCCAGAGGAAGACATTCATGTAGCTTCATCAGTTCCTTCCATATGGCCTGCCAACAAGCCGTTATTATCTGTGCTGGACCTTCCCCGTCCACGGCCGATGCTATCTGAGACTGTTACCACAGTTGCTATGACACCCCTGCCTTCTAAGGGGAAGAAGAAAAAGAACATGATTAAAACCCCTGGTTGGAACATTCTATTAAAAATGGGATATCAAGATGGCAAAGGCCTGGGTATCAATTGTCAGGGCAGGATTAGGCCCATTAAGCCTTAAAAGATGATTGCACGAGGGGGCTTAGGCTACAAAGCACCGTGCAAAAATGAAGGAGAGCCGTGGGCTGTTATGACGTCCACCTTCAAGCCAGATCGCCAGCCGCTCACCTGGACTTTAAAGACACATTTTGTTACCGGTGGCATTCAGAATAATGAGCAGACCACCGTCATTACTTCATTGCTTGATTGTCAAGATGTGCACGCCAGACAGTTTGCTCGTCACATTGCCCCACTGGCTACCTACAAAGCCCTGGAGTCTTTGAGGCCAGATAAAAGAAGAAAAATGGGTGATCCGGAATGTGACTGGTACAGGTGGTTTGACATGAATGACATCACAATCTCTCTGAGCCGCCTGTTCATGCCAACAGATCCAGAGTGGCCGCCGCTGATTCAAGAACTGATTGAAATGCCAGCAGTAATCACAGATAAAAGGCAGATGTTAAGTGACTACACAGATACTGGGGAGCCAGATGTCCCCTTTGAAGAAGGATTTTCTGTGGACAGGCTGTGGGCCGGCCTCTTTTCTCTCACTTCCATGCATCCCACTGTTCTGGCTTCCTTATACTCTTGCTGGTTTGGTCGCGTGCCACGACCACCTCCGATTACCATCAATTTTGCTCCAAACTCAGTCCAGTTCTCTCTTCCGATACCTCCTTCGCTCCTCGAGCGATTTGCTGAAATCTCTATCACGCCCCCGAGAGGGCCATCTTTGATTAAATCTTTCTCTGATCTTGCAATTTCCACTCCCCCTGCTACTCCCCGTTCACATTGCTTCCGACTGGAAAAAGAAAATAAAAATAAAGGAAAAGATAAAAATGAAAAAAAAATGCCAAATCTTCAACATTCCAATCCTCCATTTCTATTGAGGAGACCTCCTATTTTTCTCCCGAGTGCGTCCCGACCCAGGGGCCGCTCCTTCAGGATTCCTTGATCAATCTTTTCTCCCCCTCTGGTGAGGGGCCTTCCTCTGTATCACCTCATGTATCCGCTTTTTCGTCTCCTTCCCCTGATCAAGCTAGTTGTTCCTATTCTTCCTCCTCTCCCTCTAATAATAAAAATCAGGGGATAGTTCCATATAAGAAGGCCAAGGGTAGGCAGATTCCCCGAAGATTTTTGTTGGAGTTGGCCATCAGATGCCAAGCTTGTTTAGCTCTCCCGGAGTTTGTGGAAGATCCAATTATCCTGCCAGAGTTAGAATATGAAAATGTTATTGCTTCTTATGAGGGTTTGGGCGTTTATGAAATATTGAATGATGAAGACCCTATTGAAGAGGGGGACGAAAATTATGAAGAATATGAGGACGAGGCTGATGCTTTTGCTAGTGGAATGAGAAGATTCGACGAACCATCAGCCTCCGTAGAAGAACCTACCAAAGAAATTAATCTGGGTACCGAGGAAGACCCTAGGATTGTCCTCATTAGCAAGAATTTGCCGCCCTCCGAAGAGGAGGCGCTCATTTTAGTTCTTCAAGAATACAAGGATACGTTTGCTTGGAGTTATGAGGATATGCCTGGATTAGACCCTGCGCTCGTTGAACACCGCCTTACACTTAAGCCAGGGTCTGTCCCGGTCAAACAACGGTTGAGGCGTTTCCACCCTAACATGGCTTTGAAGATGAAAGAAGAGGTCGATAAGCTCCACAAAGCTAGATTTGTTAGAGTTGTCCTTTACCCCAATTGGGTGGCTAACATTGTCCCGGTTATGAAGAAAGATGGGAAGGTTCGGATTTACATAGATTTCCGGGACCTCAACCGAGCATGTCCTAAAGATGACTTCCCCCTCCCTCATATTGATGTTCTAATTGATAATACGGCAGGATTTGAGACTCTTTCTTTTATGGATGGCTTTTCAGGTTATAATCAAATTCGACTGGCTGAGGAAGATCAAGAGAAGACTTCATTCACAACACCATGGGGCACTTATTGTTATGTGGTCATGCCCTTTGGACTTAAGAATGCTGGAGCCACTTATCAGAGGGCTATGATGGCTATTTTTCACGACATGATTCACATCTATATTGAGGTGTATGTGGATGGCCTGGTAGTGAAATCAAGGACAAGGATTGAGCATCCTGGGGTTCTAGCTAAGGTTCTACAGAGGTCGCGAGAATATCAATTAAAAATGAACCCCAAGAAGTGCGTATTTGGCGTTTCTTCAGGGAAGTTGCTTGGATTCATTGTCAGTAAGAGGGGAATTGAAGTCGATCCCAACAAGGCGAGAGCCATTAGAGATATGCCTCCTCCCAAGAATTTGAAGGAAGTTCGAGGATTAATAGGGAGGTTGTAATTCATTCGCCGCTTCGTCTCCCAGCATTCACAAAGATGCAGGCCGTTTTACGAGCTTACCAAGCCGGGAGTTAAGTTTAATTGGGACGACAAGTGTCAGGCAGCCTTTGACGGATTGAAGGATTATTTGGCCAATCCCCCTGTCCTGAGACCGCCAATTCCAGGTAAACCACTTATTCTATATGTTTCAGTCCTGGATGACTCTGTAGGTGCTGTCTTGGCTCAAGTGGATGAAGAAAGTAAGGAGAGGGCAGCATACTACTTGTCTAAGCTTCTTAACTCCTGTGAGCAGAGGTACTCAGCCATGGAGAAGACTTGTGCAGCTTTGGTTTGGGTAGTTCAAAAATTAAAACATTATTTCCTAGCTCACGAGGTTCACCTCATTGCTCGCATGAATCC
Source organism: Amorphophallus konjac (assembly GCA_022559845.1). Lineage (NCBI taxonomy): Eukaryota > Viridiplantae > Streptophyta > Magnoliopsida > Alismatales > Araceae > Amorphophallus > Amorphophallus konjac. Next base: position 3,881 of record JAHNEJ010000541.1, read on the forward strand.
AATCAAATTCCTCCTTGAAAAATCTGTCCTCACTGATCGATTAGCACGTTGGCAAAGCTTCCTCTCCCAGTTTGATATCACTTACATTCAACAAAAAGCTATCAAAGGTTATGCCATCGCCGAACATCTTGCTCATCACCCTCTACCTCATTTTGATCCTATCAATTCTGAGTTCCCAGATGAAGAATTAATGTCCATTAATCAACCCCTTGATCCTATGTGGACGTTACATTTTGATGGAGCTCTTAATTCTCAAGGAAGAGGGATCGGCATGGTCCTTTTAACACCTGAAGGGGTCACCATTCCATTTGCTGCTCGGCTCACTTTCCCTGTCACCAACAATATAGCCAAGTATGAAGCTCTTTTGGCCGGTCTGCAAACCGCTCATCAATATGGTGTCACCCACTTGAGGATTGTCGGTGATAGTCAACTCATTTTGCGCCAGGTGTTGGTCAAGTGCCGCACTATCAATCCTAAGCTTAAGCCTTACCAGAAACTCGCTTCAGCTTATGCCAAACTCTTTACCAAGTTAATCTTCGTTCACGTCCCTCGCAGTCAGAACATTCTAGCTGACGCTCTTGCTTCTTTAGCTTCTGCTTTAGTCTTTCCCCCTGAGCGTGATTTCCATGTCCCTCTGATTCATCAGCGTGACACTCCAGCTATTAAGGATCGTGCTTTCCTTGATATTAGGGATCAGGTGCTCGAGAAGGCCAAGCAGAAAGAAACTCTTAAAGGCAAAGAGGTCATGCTTTTGGACTGGGAAGAAGAGTTGGCTGACGAAGAGAAGCCTTGGTATTACGAGATTGCCAGATACTGTAATGATCAGTCTTATCCCGAGGAAGCCACCGCAGAAGAAAAGAAAGTAATTAGAAGAGTGGCTCAACGTTATACTTTGGTTGGAGGTGTGCTCTACAGAAGAGGGCTCACCGGTGTTTTATTGAGATGCCTCGGTGATGATGAATCTTGGAAAGTTGTGGAAGAGGCGCATTCTGGTGTGTGTGGTGGTCATGTGAACAGCCAGATGCTAGCTAAGAAAATCCTTAGGCTAGGTTTCTATTGGCCCACTGTAACGACCCGAGAATCTGATTACCGGGAAGGCCCGATAACCCGAGACTCGTACCGCCACCCACGAGTCCGAAGACTCGGAAGGGTTAAAAGGATGGTGTGGAGACTACACAAGCGTCACAGATAATTGCAAAAATTAAACAGTTATAATATTAAGCAGGAAATAAATTAACATTTTACATGGTCCACAATAAAGAACAACAATAACAGCAGGAACAGTCCACGACTAGTACAGCGACAAGAAAGAAAAGTACAGCTACACGGGGCATACCCCGGCTCTGACCTCTGGCACTACCTCTGGGCACCCGCACCACGCTGCGCTCCTGACGCGCTCCCCGAAGGTGGCGTCTCACCTGAAACACGGTGAAAACACGCAGGGAATGAGTCTCGGAACAAGACTCAGTAGAGATCACTCGAACCCTACCTCGTAAAACGAGAAACAACTACTCTAGCGGTAGGAAAGTACCTCGGAAAGGAAAGCCCTGTACTCTACAGAACTAGACCCTACGGCACGCAAACCGACACACGTGCCACGGTACGAGAAGACCGAAACTCAACGGTCGAATCGTAAAACCCGAAGGTCAGAAACCTCCGGGGGACAGTCTGACACTCCGTACTCGACAGGAGTACCACCCACTAGAAGCACAGCCGGTAGTGTCCCCTGACGTCTTACACCGCACCGCAGGTGAACCGCCTGACGTGGTAGGTCCTACCCGAGGCGCAAACACCGTACAAGTAACCACAAACAAGTGACTAGCTGGGGTCACGCCCGTCGACATGGGTCCAACCGCCCCCAACCACGTGTGCACACACAGACCTTGCGTCACTAGGTCTGGTCCTCTGACCGGTTTTCCCCCGTAGCCGGACTCTGGCTACCGACGAGGGGCCTACGGTAACCGGTCCACAAACCGTCTCGAAAGGTGGGTGCCCGTACACCACTCCCAGGTGAGACCAGCACCTCGTACTGGTGGGCTACGACTAGTGGAGGGTCACTGAAGGAGTAGACTCTCAAGTCAACAGAAAACGGCGTCCGAAACCGACAACGTGTGGGAATCACCCCACGCATCAGCCCCGTCGCACGGTGGCCACAGTCGGAGAAAAACGGACTCACCGCCCACGGTCAAACTGATGACCAAGGCAAATGGAACCTCCGGACACCAAAGACACGGTCACGGAACTCCACGGGGTGCCCGGGACCCACACACGTCCCAAGGGGAACACCCAAAAATAGCCAGATCGCGCTAGGGATACCTAGCGCGACACGGAAGAATGCGCTAGGGAACCCTAGCGCAACAGGGAAGATTGCGCTAGGTCTCCCTAGCGCGATAGGGACCGTCGCGCTAGGGAACCCTAGCGCGACAAGGTCCATCGCGCTAGGTCCTCCTAGCGCGACAAGGATGATCGCGCTATGACCCCATAGCGCGACAGGAACCGCCGCCTGTTCATCTTCTCCGATGAACGCGCTCGATCGGGGCAGTGCGACCTCCAAGAACGCGCTACTGGAGTATAGCGTGTTCTCAGTCCGCGGCCGAAAATGGTAAGAACGCCCAAAAATTCTAACCACGCCCCCATACCTCCATAGGAGAGGGGGAAAACAAAGGGGAAGACCCCTGGGGACCCCTAGCATGATTCTAGGCCCTCAAAACACGAATCCATGCATTGAATCCATAGATCGGGCGAGCTCTCCCCAAATCATGGAAAAACCCAAAAACGCTCAAACGATCCCCTCTCGGCCTCCCCGCGGCCTATAAATCGCGGAAAAGATCGGCATGAGGCTAAGGAACGTCACCTTACCTCAATGGAGCGAATGCTCCGCCGGATCGATCACAAATCACGAAGAATGTTCGAAGCTTCACGAACTCCCCACGCTTCCCACGCTCGCCGCACGCCCACGAGATCGCCTCACCGTCGCCCACGCGTCCGCGCCGTCGCCCCGCCGCCGTCCGTAGCCGGAGAGGGGTTCGTTGCGCCCGAATGGGAGAGAGTGGGAGAGAGGAGGGCGGTCACGGTTGGGGAAGGAAGGAGGAAGAAGAAGAAGAAAGAGAAAGGGGAAAAGAAAAAGAAAAAGAAAAGAATTAGGGCTATATAGAAAATCCGAATTTTTGGAAAAATATCAAAAAATAGAAAAATACATTTCTGGAATCCTCGGAACGCACCGATCGCAACGGTACCACTCGTGCCTGGGGGAACTGCCCGGTTTGCCTGCAGCGAGCTTCCGAAGGAAAAGCCGAAACACACACCGAGAATCGGAAAACACACGCGGAAAAGCCGCGGAACGCCTCCGGGCCTCCGAACACGAAAGATGTCCGAAATGAAATTTCAGACACAACGGAGCCGGACACTCCGAAAACCAGATCCGGGACCCACGAAGAAAGATCCGAAAGGTCCGGGATATTACACCCACTCTAGAAGAGGATTGCTCTATCTATGTTCGTAGGTGTGTTAAGTGCCAACTGCACGCCGACAAGATTCATTCTCCTGCTTCTTCGCTCCATCCTACGTCCTCCCCATGGCCTTTTTCCATGTGGGCTTTTGACATCATTGGACCTCTTGGTGATTCGAACCTCCTGACCAAACAAAAATCATTCATCCTCACGGCAACGGAGTACTTCACCAAGTGGGCGGAAGCGGAAGCTTACGTGGAAATTAAAGCATCAACTGTCTGCAAATTCATCATGAAGAATATCATCACGAGGTTCGGCATCCCGAGCACCATCGTCATCGACAACGGACCTCAATTTATCCCTCAAGAGCTCAAGGAACTCTGCAGCAGGTATAACATTGCATTGCATCATTCTTCTCCCTATTATCCGCAAGGCAATGGCCAAGCAGAGGCAACTAATAAAACTTTGATTAAAATCGTTAAAAAGACGTGTGAGGCTAATAAATTTTTGGACTGGCCAGACAAGCTGGTTGAAGCTCTTTGGGCCTACCGCACTTCCATTCGCACTCCCACCGGGCAAACCCCTTTCGCCCTCACTTATAGGATGGAGGCAGTAGTCCCTTATGAGATTCTTATTCCCTCTCTGCGAGTACAATTGGATGAGGAACTTTCTATTGATGAACGTCGTGATTCACTCCTTGCCCAATTGGAACTCCTAGATGAGAAGCGTCTGGTCGCCGCTGAGCATGCGCGCGTTTATCAAAATAGGCTCTCACGTTTTTGTAGATTCCTTTAAAATCCACTTAAGGAAAATATTGAGAATAAGCAATATTCAATAATGTGGAGAAAAACATGCACGAGGTGCACAAGGGGAGTGTGTGTGATCGCCAGAGACACGAGGGTCTCAAGTGGAAAATAATATGGGGAGATGATCGCAAAATACCTCAAATATGCGGGGGATGTGAGTACTCCTTTTCTCTTCAAAATCGGCCGGCCGATGAAGAGAGTCTTTCAACTTTGGTTACCCTTGCAAAACAAAGACAACAACACCAAAAGATATGGATTAGAATAAAGGTGAGTGTAGCATCAATTCTTAATAGAAATATGAGCATGAAAATTGATTAAGAACACACCTTAAGGGTATTAGCCCTTAAACCCCTATGCAAAAGGGTGGGAGATGAATGAATGCATGAAAATAATGAGAATAAGGGAGATGTGCAAGAGTTGCACTATGGAGTTGTTCAACATAGTTGAAGGAAAGAAATGTGCATAGAGAGGGATGATGCATGCGTATGTATCAACTAATAAAAATAAACTAAAAGAGAAAAAGGAGGGATAAGGAAAATCTGGTTCTTTTGCTCCTTTGGCTTTTGATACTCGATGGGGAAAAGGCTTTCAATTGGATGAAGACTTGAACCGTGAAGAAACCTTCCCTTAGCCAAGAACAATACCTGCGTAAGAAGAAGAAAACAAAAGAAACAAAACAAAACAGAAAAAAGAGAACGTAGGGAGGAAAGGAGAAGAAGACAGCAGAGAAAAAGAAGAAGAAGAAGAATCAGAAGAAAACAGAAGAACGACGGGAGAGAAGAAGAAGAAAAAAAATAGAAAAAAGACAGGGGGAAGATATGGGCGTCCGAAGAAGAGGAATCCAACCAAATAACAGAGCCAATGGCTCTATTAAATAGGAGAAGAGGGGATAAACATGGGCAAGAGTCCATTAAGGGGAATGATAAGAATGGGCAAGAGCCCCGTTCAAAGCAGGTGTTTAACGAAGCAAGGACTCTCTGGGGAAAGGGCTGCGAAGCCGGAAGAAGAAACACGCCTTAGGTAAGGGCGTCAATTTCAAAATTGACGACCTACACTACGGCGTTTCTAAAAAAACACGCCCTGCACAAGGGCGTTTCTCAAAAAACCAAATTTAGAAATAAAAACTCCCCATATTTGAAAAATATAAACACGCCCTAATTAAAGCCACGTTTAAAAACACGCCCCTGAGAAGGGCGTTAATTTCAAGAGCTCAATTCGGGAAGTCGGTCAAAACCAAAAGAATTAACGCCCTCAGGTGAGGTCGTCCTTTCTTAAGAAACGCCCTAGTACAAGTCGTGTTTTAATAAAAACACGCCCTTACCCAGGTCGTGAATTCGTAAAATTTAGAAAATAGAAAAATGGGGAGAAATAGATAAAATGGGAAAGACACGCCCTAGACCAGGGCGTGTTTCAAAAACACGCCTCTGATGAGGGCGTGAATTCAGAAAATAGAGATAAATGCCCAGAAAATCCAGAAAAATAGGAAAAGGGAGGTAAATTGGGAAAAATAGGAGAAATCAGGGGCAATCCATGAAAAGTGGGAAAACCACTTAAATAAGCTGATTTGAGGGTCAAATAGGGCATCGCAGAGCGATATGAAATATACTCAAAATAATGTCAATTTTGGCGTGTCTACAGCTGCCCCGCCTTGGCGTCTGCTTTGCAAGGGAGCGTAGCAAACTGAAAAGTAGATGCCAAGGTGTGATGAGACACGCAATTAACATCACTTGATGAGAATCAAATCAAAAGCACGAGATGAAGTAAATCTCGGGAAATCCAACGAAATCAACAATGTTTGGATAAAAAAGGGGGGAGATGTGCACGCGGTGCACGAAGGAGATAAAATAAAATGATCAACTTCCAGCGCGGTGGAAGTACCTCAGGTCACAAACCTGCAAGTTTCACCATTGGGGAGCGGTTACCAGCCAATGTGGACGTGCTGCAGCCAAGGTGGATCAAGGGGAAAGTTGGACAATAAGATGATAAAAATCCAAACAAGGAGCTCTCGAGAAAAGACCCAAAACAGCGACAAAACGCACTGAGGACTTAATTCGGCAGGGAAAATCTCATATCGAGAAAGATTAAGATCAATTCAACTCTCACATCAGCTTATCAGAATGATTTTTTCAACAATTGTTTCAAATTCCTACATGAATGCATGCTGGGTTTAAAGGGAAAAAATAAATCAAACGAAAATATAATATAATCAAGGATAATATTGTTAAACTGCCCAGACTGGGTCAAGAAACCAATTCTGCGAGCTGATACTAAGCCGAAGCCCGTTTATCCACGCACCAATTCGCAAAAAGGGAACCATCGTCCCCAGTCTTGGATGGCTCAACGGCCTATCCGTGTGACTAAGACTCCTCTGGAATCGTCATTGTTTTTGATGAAGGGGAACTCAAATTCCAGGTTTACCAAAGCCACAAGGTCCTTGATATAATCTAGTAACATATGTAACATATAGTAGGAATGCATACGGGGAGATGGTGATAGCAATGAGCATGTGGAACTGAGAAAAGGTGCCGGCACCGTGGGGCTTGAATGATGATGCCCAGCCGGTGGGACCAAGAGCTTCTTATCCTGCGCTCAAAAATTCATTAGCCAAGATATAAAAGATAACAAACAATGAATGAGGCATTTAAACATAACAATCATCAAAGCATGAATCATAGCATGTATATGGCATGAATAGCATAAGTCAAATCATGGCATTACAAATCATCATTGTTTGTTGTTTGTCATGAGGAGATAATCTGGCTAATCAAGATTTGGAGTTGAATGATCAGAATGATAATGCCCAGCAGCAGAATTGACCAAGAGAAATCAGCAGGAGTTGATTGAAAGATCTCGAGATGAATAATCAGAATGATAATCAGGAGATATAACCAAAAAGATATGAGGAAATGATGACCAAAAATGCCCAGGGTGACATGTCATGAGAATGTCGGGAAGAATCAATGGATTGATAACAATGAGTGAAAGGGGACTCATCCCGTGCTCCTGGTCCTTGCAAAGTTTGTTGTTCCTGCAAAAGGCACCATCAGAAAATACAATGCAAAATTTTTGGAGTTTTGAAATATGCAAATTTTTATGAGTTTTGAAAAAGATATTCAAATTTTTATGAGTTTTTGATCAATATGCAAATTTTTGTGGGTTTTGGAAAATATTCAAATTTTTATGAAGTTTTGAGAAAGGTATTCAAATTTTTATGGATTTTGGACAAGAAATATTCAATTTTTTTTTTGATTTTGGCTAGACATTGCTAAAGCAGCATCAAAGAGTTTATTGAACCACTGGCTAGGGGTCCTCGTTCCTTCCCTTTTTGCTTAAAACTGCCCAAAGCTGGGCGTGCATTGCAAGGTGGCGCCCTATAACCGACCGCTTTTAACCAACGGTGCCCCTACCAAGGCCATACCCGAGAAACATTTGGTCTTGGAGGGAGAAGAGAAGAATAATTGGAGATAAGCTTTATGCAGGATGAGAGATATCAAGACTTGAATTCCTTCCAAGGTTTAACCCTCAAAGAGGTAGTCTGTTGTGCCGGGGCTTTGTGCCTTTGATTTTTAGACCCTTGACATGCATACGACCAGGGTTTTCCCTGCGGGGACTTTACCACTCTTGTCATACCATAATTCACAATTTTGAATTTATCGAAATTTTGACTTGATTTTCATAATGGCCCTTTTTGGCGAGATATATATAATGAAAACTCATATTGATTTTGGGTCAAGACTGCCCCTATTTGAGACTCTTCTCGTATTGGGATTTACCAAGGTTGGTCATCTTATCCGTCAACCTCTTGCACCTGCATTCGGCCGAGTGAAGGAGAGAAAAAGACTTTCAGATATACTCATGGCATGGCCAAGGTAGCAACGGTGTTTTACCAAAGGAGCCGGCTAAGGACGCCGTGAAGTGTGTGGAATGCCCAGCTAAGGATTGCTCTTAACAAGCGGGAAGAGAATGTTGAATTCCCAACGCGGGTTCTTGTAACCAAAGGTGCTGCAAAAGCAAGTCTAAAGACTCTTTTTGAAAATGATGTAATTAAACAAAAGCCTAAGATAAAGGTTTAAAACACCACTCTTAATCTCGTTAAGAAGCACTTTCTTTTGAAAATCATGCGTGAAGAAATGGGAAAATGATATCATTAAAATGCATACTTACGCCAATATGTTACCTTGCAACCTTCATAGAAGCAGCTGCTGCTGGAGGTGATCATCATGGGATTTGTCCTCTTTTGCAGAAAAAAGATTGGAAGCAAAGGATTGAAAGTGGCTTAACAAGACAGAATGGTGCCCAGACCAGACTCAGACGAAATAAGAAGAAAAGGAAGAGAGGCGAGGGCTAGAACTCCCTCACTAAGGTGCGGAGACCCTGATCACATGGAACAGTCTACAGAAGAAGCGGAGAATTAGAAGGTGGAGTGAGGACTAAAGCCTCGGAAGCAGTGGGAGAAAGGGCAAATGCCCAAGGCAGTGGATGTGGAAGAAGTTGGGTCAGACCCAGAATTAGGGGGAATCAGAAGAAGAAATTGATAGATGGAAAGAGGCGGATCCGGAGGGTCCGGAGGCAGAGGAGGAGAATCGTAATAGGAGGAATCATCCGGGGGCTCCGGAGGGATAACGAAAGAAGGGACGCGATGCCCTGGGGAGAAATAGGGAAAAAGATGATGAAAAAGATGACGAAAAAGGAAGAAGAGAATAAAAGATATGGAGTCCCGGAGGAGCAAAAAGATGAATTGAAGGAAATATAGAAGGTCCGGAGGTTCCGGAGGAATGAAATCAGGAGGGTCGCGATGCCCTGGGAGATGATAGAGAGAATAAGACGGAGAATCCGGAGGTTCCGGAGGAAGCAAATGGAAAGGGGCGCGATGCCCGAGGAAAAGATGGAGAGAATCCGGAGGTTCCGGAGGAGTGAAACCAGGAAGGAGAAGGTGGAAAGGGGCGCGATGCCCGAGGGGAAAGTCCGGAGGTTCCGGAGGAAGCAGATAAAGAAGGTGGAGAGGGGCGTCGTGCCCAAAGGGAAAATCCGGAGGTTCCGGAGGAAGCAAATAAAGAAGGTGGAGAGGGGCGTCGTGCCCAAAGGGAAAATCCGGAGGTTCCGGAGGAATAAGGTGGAAAGGGGCGCGATGCCCTGGGAGAAAGTCCGGAGGTTCCGGAGGAATAGAATCAGAAAGGGCGAGATGCCCAAAGAGGAGGGATAAAATTCCTGGAGGTTCCAGGGAAATGGCAGGAAGGGGGACGCGATGCCCCAAGGGGAGTGGATAAAAGGATGAATATGAATGAGATGGGAAATGCGGAATATCCGGCGGTGCCGGAAGGCGGGGAAGATACGGGTTTGGAGACCCGGGAAGCAGGAGGTGCAAATGTATGCAAAATGATGGATGCAATGAATGCAAAGAATGGAATGAATGAATGAATGAAAAATGCATGAAATTCGAAGAAGATGAAGAATGTGAAGAGTGAGAAGGTGAGATCCTCCTCTTTTCCCTTGGAGTGGCCCATGAAGAAAAGGTGATTGAAATGGATATGGATGAAGTTGAATGAACAAGAGTGGAAGAAATAGGGGACGACCCCTTAAGACAATTGCCCCTCCACGGCAATGAACATGTACGACCAAGTGGCCCAATAAAGGAAGCTTCAATAAATGACAACCCCCTTGGAAAGCGAAGATCAATAAGGTGAGGGAGTCGTAGAGTTGGAAAATGAAGCGTTGCCATGCCCATTGATGGTGATGAATATGGAATGTTGAATAAAATGGGCATTCGCCCCTTGTAAATGAATTCGGAATTCGAAGGTTTGAACAAAGGGTGCCCTGCCTGGCCCTTGGATGGCATCAATTCTTGGCATTCTTCCTTGAGCAATGGCGGTGACTTGGCCTCCGCGACCATGCTCGGCACAATAATCCGGATTGGCATCCGGCAAATGAATTCCTGTATCTTGAATGGCACGGCCGTGGCCAAAGTTTTCTTACCCGGCTCTTGCTTATCTTCGGCACAAATAGCTGCAGAAGCACGCCCCTTCCGAGTAACAAAGGGAGGCGAGGCGGAGGCAGAAGGCTCCGTGGATGGTGGAGTTATAATGGAAGGTGTTGGCGTAAGTGGAGGCGGAGGTTCAAACACATCGAGTTTCTCCCTTTGCTTGCAAGCGGTCGGGATTGGCTCAGGTGCAAAAAGTGGTGGATCCTGCTCAGAATTAACCATAGGTAAAGGCGAAAGGCTATGTGGTGGAGGTATGGGTTTTGGGGTTAAAGGCATAATGGAGGGTAATGGTGGTGAAATTGGGTAAGTGGAGGCCGAGGTGGAGGCTAATGGTGTAACTGGAGGAGGTGTAATGTATGCGGTGTCAAGGATGGGAGGAGACTTACAATGTGTCGGTGTGGGTGATTGAAGTATCGACTCATCATCGTAACACCAATTAGTCTCATAAATAGGGGTTGGATCAGGGATGATTTCATCCTGAGCAGGGGGTTCATCGAATGAAAATGGGGGGAGCGGGAAATTAAGGAAACTCGGAAGGGGTGCCTGCGGAGCTTCATCATCATCATATACTGCCTCAGATTCTTCAATTGCCGGCTCTTCCTCGCTTGGAATGCCGAAGTCATAATCATCCATCCTGTCTTTCCATTCATTCTCCATCTTTGTAATTTCGTCTAAAGCGGCATGGAGAGGATTGACTGGAGTAGGAGGAGCCGTGACCCTCTTTATTTGTTCCTCCATCAAAGTAATCTTATCGAGCAGAGTTTGCTGGAGGGGTGTAACATGAACAACAGGAGGTTGGCAGGGCCTTGAAGGAGGAGGGGCCGCATAAAAAGGCCGTGGAGGGGAATTAGTGGGCCGGCCCATGGAAGAATCCGGATGGGCCGGATTGCAAGGAATAAATGGGCCTCGGGGCCGCGGTGGAGGAGGAATAGAAGGAGGCGGGTGATGGGTCACCCGAGAGGAAACATGAATAGAAGGAGATGGGTAATGGGCTACCCGATTAGAAATATGAGTGGAAGAAGGAAGTGGGTGATGGGCCACCCGAGTGTGAATAGAAGAGGGAAGTGGATGATGGGCCACCCGAATAGGATTAGAAGATGGAGGTGAATGAGATGCACCCTCAACGGCCGCCTTAAGGGCTTGGATCTGTTGAGGGGTGAGATGATCCAATGCATGGATGATTCGGGAGACCTTCTCGTCATTGGGAGGAGACGATCCCGAGGGAATAGGGGCTCGCAATTGAGGAGGGGGACCATGAGAATGGACATTGCCTATGGGTCGGGCATGACCATAATAGTGAGAATGTGGTCCCTTGGAGAGATGGCGAGAATTATGTTGAACATGTTGAAGGTGAGGATTATAAGATGTGCTAGGTTGTATATCCTCATGAATTGAATTGAACATGTTGTTTTGTTTATCAAAGTAAGGCATTACGCAATCCAAATAATGTGCAAACAATTTGCAAAGAAACACACAAGTTGGAATGGTTACCTTGATTTTTATTTGTTTGAACCTTGGTGAATTAAAGATTTTAGCAAAGTTTGGAATGATTCACACAAGGGGGGAACCTAGTTTCAATATGATTTGAACTTCAATGCCAACTAGGAACACTTTCTCACCGTATAGGCCACTAACTCGGGACTTCAAAAGGGTACAACCTGCCCGGCGTCCGTGAGGGAATCCACGGGTGCGGGGACTTACGGAGGCTTGGAAAAGGGATCTCCGGTCCAAAGAGACGGAATGCTCAATGGAGGGTCGTCCCGATTCCAAGAGGGTGTGTGGATCCTAATGAAGAGGAGGGGGGCTCCCAAATCAATGCAAAGAATGCAACAGGGTAAGTAGGCCAACCACAATAATCAATCAATCAACAAAGACAAGCATGAAGTAGCATGAAAAACCACAGCGGGGAAGGGTTCTGGAAACCCACAGTAAAAACACGCCCTGGCCGGGGGCGCTACTAACAAGAGCAGAGTAAAACGCGCCTTATGGTGAGGCGCTATCAATAAAAGGACGCCCTGTCCAGCGGGCGTCAAATCAAAAAGACACGCCCTGATGAGGGGCGCTAATCAAATAAAAGACGCCCTGGAGCAGGGCGTGAATTCACAGGCAGCAATATAAAGCAGGAAAACCCTCAAATATGCTCGAAAACGCCCTGTCAGAGGGCGTGAAATATGAATAAGACGCCCTAAGTTAGGGCGTTAAATAAAAAAAAAACGCCTCTTCCAGGGGCGTGACTTCACTTTCTCCAGAAAAACTTCACGGCCAGCAGTAATAACACTCAATCACAACATCATGGCAATCACTAGAATAAGCATGCTCATCAAGAATTTTAAATAGGTGGAGATTCTCAGGAAGAGAGACAACAAAATGGCAAATCACTTAGGGAAGGGTAAAAAACAATGGAGGGTGCCCGAGGGGCACAAAAGGGAGACGCACCGAGGGTGCAATAAGGGAGACGGCACACGCGGGTGCCTAAGGGGAAAGGGGTAATAAAGGAAGAACACAAAGTGTCCCACCGTGATCGCCAATTTGTAGATTCCTTTAAAATCCACTTAAGGAAAATATTGAGAATAAGCAATATTCAATAATGTGGAGAAAAACATGCACGAGGTGCACAAGGGGAGTGTGTGTGATCGCCAGAGACACGAGGGTCTCAAGTGGAAAATAATATGGGGAGATGATCGCAAAATACCTCAAATATGCGGGGGATGTGAGTACTCCTTTTCTCTTCAAAATCGGCCGGCCGATGAAGAGAGTCTTTCAACTTTGGTTACCCTTGCAAAACAAAGACAACAACACCAAAAGATATGGATTAGAATAAAGGTGAGTGTAGCATCAATTCTTAATAGAAATATGAGCATGAAAATTGATTAAGAACACACCTTAAGGGTATTAGCCCTTAAACCCCTATGCAAAAGGGTGGGAGATGAATGAATGCATGAAAATAATGAGAATAAGGGAGATGTGCAAGAGTTGCACTATGGAGTTGTTCAACATAGTTGAAGGAAAGAAATGTGCATAGAGAGGGATGATGCATGCGTATGTATCAACTAATAAAAATAAACTAAAAGAGAAAAAGGAGGGATAAGGAAAATCTGGTTCTTTTGCTCCTTTGGCTTTTGATACTCGATGGGGAAAAGGCTTTCAATTGGATGAAGACTTGAACCGTGAAGAAACCTTCCCTTAGCCAAGAACAATACCTGCGTAAGAAGAAGAAAACAAAAGAAACAAAACAAAACAGAAAAAAGAGAACGTAGGGAGGAAAGGAGAAGAAGACAGCAGAGAAAAAGAAGAAGAAGAAGAATCAGAAGAAAACAGAAGAACGACGGGAGAGAAGAAGAAGAAAAAAAATAGAAAAAAGACAGGGGGAAGATATGGGCGTCCGAAGAAGAGGAATCCAACCAAATAACAGAGCCAATGGCTCTATTAAATAGGAGAAGAGGGGATAAACATGGGCAAGAGTCCATTAAGGGGAATGATAAGAATGGGCAAGAGCCCCGTTCAAAGCAGGTGTTTAACGAAGCAAGGACTCTCTGGGGAAAGGGCTGCGAAGCCGGAAGAAGAAACACGCCTTAGGTAAGGGCGTCAATTTCAAAATTGACGACCTACACTACGGCGTTTCTAAAAAAACACGCCCTGCACAAGGGCGTTTCTCAAAAAACCAAATTTAGAAATAAAAACTCCCCATATTTAAAAAATATAAACACGCCCTAATTAAAGCCACGTTTAAAAACACGCCCCTGAGAAGGGCGTTAATTTCAAGAGCTCAATTCGGGAAGTCGGTCAAAACCAAAAGAATTAACGCCCTCAGGTGAGGTCGTCCTTTCTTAAGAAACGCCCTAGTACAAGTCGTGTTTTAATAAAAACACGCCCTTACCCAGGTCGTGAATTCGTAAAATTCAGAAAATAGAAAAATGGGGAGAAATAGATAAAATGGGAAAGACACGCCCTAGACCAGGGCGTGTTTCAAAAACACGCCTCTGATGAGGGCGTGAATTCAGAAAATAGAGATAAATGCCCAGAAAATCCAGAAAAATAGGAAAAGGGAGGTAAATTGGGAAAAATAGGAGAAATCAGGGGCAATCCATGAAAAGTGGGAAAACCACTTAAATAAGCTGATTTGAGGGTCAAATAGGGCATCGCAGAGCGATATGAAATATACTCAAAATAATGTCAATTTTGGCGTGTCTACAGTTTTTACCAAAAGAAAGTAATAGAGAGAAAATTTAAAGTCGGTGAGATGGTAATCAAGAGAATTTTTGTTAAGCCGGGTGGCCCCCGCTCAAAACTCTAACCAAATTGGGAGGGACCGTTCGTTATAAAAGAAGTTTTTCCTGGCAATGCTTATAAACTAACTAATGCTGAAGGTGAAGAGTTAACTCACCCTTGGAATGGTTTGTATCTTAAGAAATACTACCCCTGATTTCCCAAAATCCACAAAAAATGAATATTTTCCAAAATCCAACAAAAAAAATGATGAATATTCTTCAAAATCCAACAAAAAAATAAATATTTTCCAAAATCCAAAAAAATGGAATATTTGCCAAAATCTAAAAAAAATATATGTAAATTACGAAAGCGAACAAAAAAACAAAAAAACAAAGAAATTTGAAAAAAAACAAACCAAAAAGGCTTTCAAAATTATTGCCATGGCACACAAAAGATCAAGGCCCGAAAGGTCAAAATTCAGAATTCATTTACCAGTCTTGGTAACTTAAAAATGGGGTTGATTCCCGCACACACTACACGCTTTATTCTTGAACTCAAGCAGTGCAAAATCTGATGGAAAGTCAAAAACCTGACTAAAAGTGAAAGACAATACCCGTTCTTTTCTTCTTCGGTCCATAAGGGAGGAAGGGAGACCTCGAGGCAGATGCACCAAGCCTGTCCACCGCCCTAGTAGGTGGAAGTCAAGGCCCAAAAGGGAGCAAATGTCACAAAAAGCCCAAGTACAATTAGGTTTATTTTTCATCAATGCAAATCAATTCCAAAGTGAAAGTCAAGTTATGAAAAGAAAAGCATGTCAAGAGGGCAAAGTCCCCGCAAGGAAAATCTTGGGTGTATGCATGCATTATAAAAGGGCAAAAAAGGCAACAAATTTTCCTACGCCAAAGACGGAACCCCAACAGGCATAGGGCAGGGGAGGTAACGTTACCTTGAGCATCCTAGAACCCCTTATGGGCTTCCCTTATATTTTCTTTCATCCTTTCTATGTGGTAAAGTCGCGAACTGGCAGGATGGTCAAGACGAACTTAAGAAATTGCACTGTGCGAAATATCGAATATAAGTCAACTTCGAGCACGTCGACTCCCTTTTAATTATTCAAGAAAGATTAATGAATCCTAGAGGGTGACCGTGTAGGGCCCGCGATCTGGATAGCCTTGTCAATCTTTTTTGAAAATTCATATAATTCACGCCTTTCCTTAAGGCGTTTTTAATTTAATTCACGCCCTTGTGAGGGTCATCTTTATAAAATTAACGCCCTTGTTCAGGTCGTCTTTTCACCAAATTCCAAGATCCTTTCAAAAGTGCACGCCGTCTGCGAGGGCGTCTTTCACCTGAGTCACGACCTAATCTAAGGCGCGTTTTTCAGGAAAATAACAAAAAAAATATAGAAAAATACATTCTTCATCCGTATGCTTGCATTCTGCCTGTGCATATTTCTTTTGTTTGCATATGTGTGCTCGCATGATGCATCTCCCCTTTATTGGTTATTTCATTTTACCTTATTTGATTAAAGGCTTGGCCCCTTGACCCGTCATTAAGGTCAGAACATTGCCACCCTTTGCTTATTGGGCAAGGGGCCAAGTCGAACAGATGAATTAACCTGTTTTATTCAAGTGAAAACCGCAGCTGCAGATACAGGACAAAAGTAAAGCAAACACGAAGAACGTGGAAAGAAGAAAGTACACAAACACAAGGCCACAACCACACAAAATGCTCAGGTAACAAAAGAAATCTCGATCTCATATATATATACATCATGAATGTCTAAGTACAGGTGTGAGGGTGGAGGAGTACAAGTAAATCTCTCAGCTCTCGCCTCCACCCTCCTCTCTCCTACTCTCAACCTCCTCCTCGCCATCCCGAGCTGGTGCTGGTGGAGGGGGCATGGGTCCCCGAGAAGAAGCTGGAACTCGAGCCTGGCCCCCTGCCTCACTCCTCTCTCGAAGAGAAGAACCCGCAACAAAAGTGGAGCTAGTAAAGGAGTATCCCGCAGCACGAGCTCGCTCACGCCCTCGCTGGAGACGCTCCTCAGCAACTCGTAGCCGCTCCTGAACAAGGACCAGCTGCGTCCTCGAGTCTGCCAGCTCACGCTCGTGTGCTACCACCAGCTCCTGGTACCGGGCACGCTCTGACTGCTGTAGCTCGTGGTGACGGGCACGGTCCGCCAAGTGCTCCTCCCGCTCTCGAGCACGCTCACGTCTCTCCATCTCAAGAGCCACCCGCAGCTCGGCCACGTCCTGAGGAAGCTCCTCTCGTCGCCTCTGGGACCTCTCAAGCTCTGAGATCCGCTGGTCACGGATCGCCAACTCGGTACGTACGGCCTGAAGCTGAGTCACCTGTAAAAGGGTAAGCAAATCATCAATTCCACAATAAATGCAATAATTCAATAATTTAACGATGCATGATTGAATTACTCACATGTGAGCTCGTCGCTCGGAAGCTCTCGTCTACGCAGATAAGAGCGGCTCGAAGCTCTTCAGTCTGTAAAAATGAATTTTTATCAGTACACAATGCTATATTTAATCAATAATTGAACTGACTGAGTTTGAGTTCAGAATTTACCCGTGAGACGAGGTCCCGCTCTGCTGCCTCGGCCCGTGCAACCGCTCTAGCTAGCTGCTCTGATAGCGCGGTCACCTCCGCGCTAGGTCCTCTCGAGCTGGAGGCCTCCCCTGGATCTCTCCTCACTACTCCCTGCTGGGCACGCTGCATTCATTGAGATCGTCAGTGGCTAATCATCAATAATTCAACAAAAAGATTCATTTGCATATAGAAGTAATTTAAGCACTCACCAGGGTCTCTAGGTCGGCCTGTGTGGCGGCTAGCTGGTCCTCCAGGCTGTGTAGGTGGGCCTGGGCGTCTATCGCCGCTATGTCCCTCGCATCCTGCATCCATTACATGTTAGTCACATGATAGAAACATAAGCATTTGCATTCAATTTAGAAATAAGTGCATTCATACATACCCCTAAGACCCTCATCTGGGGTCGGCCGGCGTATACCTCCCAGTAGCGCCGGAGGTACTCGGAGCTGTCAGTCGCGCGAGAGGTGACTCTGGTCCCGCCACGCTGCCAGTCGGCGTACTGCTCCTCAAAACGTACCCTCCAGTCGATCGCCTTGGTGCGACCGCGGGTCTTCTTTCCTATGCCTCGAGGCTCTCCGACCTCGATCCACTCCTGGGGCAGGCCCAGGGTCCTCATCACCAACCGGAGCCGTAACGGCTCGATCTCGCTCAGGCAGTGCAGCCACAGCTCACGCCCAAAGCGAGGTCGCCCCGATACGACCCAAGGTTGGCCCTCATCTGTCATATCCTCGTAAGGCCTCCACTGCACCTGCATTCATACATATCATTATCATTTCATCATAATCAATTCAAATCAATTCAAAAGAAATGCATATCATTCATTCATACATACCAGCGAGGGAGGGAAGTCGCGGAACTCTCTCCGTAGAACCCACAACTCGTAGTCGAGTGGGGCACCGAAGACGACTGGTAACCAGCGTCGCGCCAGAGGAAAAGATCCCTCAGCTCCGGGCCGTGGGTCAACGCGCCCCATCGGCATGTATAAGTGGCTCCACACCTGCATCCATGCATTGCATTAGTAAGGCATTCACATGCATCATAATAAGAAGAAAAGAAAAAGAAAAAAAGGGGGGAAAATAAATACCTGAAGAAAAGGTGAGAAGCCACTGACGGTCGTCTCACGTCCTGTCCCCGTGGACAGGTCCGCCAGCAGGTGTGCCAACAGCGCTGCACCCCAAGCGTAAGTGCCAACTGTCTCCAGGTCCTCAAGGATGCCCAAGAAGCGGCAGTTGATGACGTCGGCTTTCGTCCCCAGGAATAATCTCCCGAGCAGCAGCAGCAGGAACCTCCTCAGGTCTCGATCCACTCTCTCATGGTCAGTCGGGTCCTGGCAGCATACCGCTCTCACCCCGTCGGTCAGCCTCTGTGCAAACTCACCTAAGGTCTCCCCTGACCTGTGCCTGGCATCTCCTAAACCCATCACCGTAGTCAGGTCTGTACGGAAGATGGTCCTACACTCGCTCGGCACCACATAGACCATATCCAGCCCTAGTAACCTCTGGGCCATCTCCGTGTAGTCAGGATAGGTGAACCCACTCACAGCCTCACCATCCACCCTCAACCCCGTAATCCTAGTCACATCCTCTAGGGTAGGAACCATGTGCCCCCAGGGCATCAGAAAGGACCGACTCACCCTATCCCAACGTTCCCGTAAAACCTGGATAAGTGCTAGGTCGGGTCTAAATGGCTCGATGGATAGGAAAGCCCCGAACCCCATAGCATCTACCCTAACCCTCTGGAAGTCGGGGAGACCCTGGTATGCTGCCCAGACCATGACCCATGAGATACGGGTCCTCATCAGCCCCTGCACGCATTAAAAGAGAAGAACTTTGCTCAATTGTTTGGTTAATCTTGTGTAATTGCATTTGGTTTTGCCTGGGCATTGATCTTAATGTTTTGGAAGTCACGACCCTCCTCAGGTCGTTTCTTAGTAAATTCACGCCCCTAAAGGGGGCGTTTTTCTATTAAAGTAACGTCCTGGCTGAGGGCGTTTTCATCTTTGAAACGCCTCTGTGTAGGGCGTGAACATGTTGTTAATTTCTAAAAATCCTAAAATGTTTTCAAATCACGCCGTTGGCTGGGGCGTTTTCCATTTTTAGGACCGTTCAGTTTAAATGGAGAGTTATTGAAGAGACGCCCTCTGCTTTGGGCGTTTCTTGTTAAATCACGCCCTGGTGAGGGGCGTGGCTTTCATGATTTTCAGATAATTCAAATAAAAATGGCAGCATGCGAAATAATTAATGAAAACATTTAATGGGCATGGAATTAATGAAAAATCATAATTTTGAAGAAACGACATGCTACAGGGCGTTTTTCATGGAGGTTAATTAATTTTCAGAAAATAAAAGAAATTTACGCCCTGGGTCAGGGCGTTTCGTTTGTGATTAACGCCCCCATGGGAGGCGTTTCTTTTCTGAGTTGCAGGTTTCGCGCCCGAGGGCCATGAAAAATCAGGAAAAATAAAAATAAAATGAAAATAAAATAAAAAAAATGGAATTGGGGAGGGGGAACCTACCTTTTTGTGCTTCTGGGGTTGTGGCCGAGGCAGTGGCCGTCTGGGCCGCCGGAGTTGACCCCGGGGAGCGACCGCCGCCGTGGGCGGTGGTCCACCGTCTTCTTCTTCTTCCTCTCCCTCTTCTTCATCTTCTTCTTCTTCTTCTCCTCCACCTTCGTCTTCTCCTCCTTCTTCTGTTGCTGCTCCTTCGGCCTCGTCGCCGCCGGCAACCACCGCCGGTTCTTCAACGGCCACGATGGCGAGCTCCTCCACGGCGGGTTCCTCTTGGGCGTGGGCGGCGTCGAGGTCAACGACCTCTGGGGCGGCTACCCTCTGGCGCTTGTGTCCTCCACCGGCCATGGCTAGAGTTAGGGTAGAGGGAGATTGAGAGAGTGAGAGAAGAGATCGAGAGAGGGAGTTCAAGAGGGGGCTTCGGTTAGGGTTTGCAGAAGGGGGGAAATGAGGACGGAAGGAGGAAGAAGAAAGGGGCCGATGACTTTTGGGTTTCGAAAAGAAGACACGCCCTAATGGAAGGCGTTTCTAATGGAATTCACGACCATGACTTGGGCGTTTTATACAAGTAGACGACGTTCATTAGGGCGTTAATTTGTTTTGCATGGGGAACGATAACCGTCGTCAGACGCATTGAATGGGCGTTGATTGATGTGATGAAAGTCATCATTGCTGGCTTAGAGTAACGCCTCTGTCAAGGGCGTGTTATTTTTTAGAAGTGACTAAGGAACAGGCGTTACCTTGATGATTCAACGATTATATTCTTTGGGGTTTGAACCTATTCACGCCTTTCTTGAAGTCGTTAATTAAGTCGCGCCCTCTGGTGCAGGCGTCAAATGTGGAAGATGGGCCGATTGAAACGCCCTGAGGTAAGGCGTTCTTTCTTGAATTCGCGCCCTTATTTGAGGCGTTATTTGCGACAGAAACACAGGTTTTGGGTGATTTTGATCATAATCACAGTAATAATCAGCTCAATCAGAAAAGCAATCTTTATTATTTGAAAGAAAGGAACTATAATGCCTAATGAGCCACCTTGGGCCTTAATTTCCTCAAAGAGATTACATAATTTTTCCACTGTTCCTTGTCTTCATCCAAGTCTTCTACAGGGTGATGAAGCTTGCTTAGCTTCCACAGAGCTTGAATGGTGATTGCCTCCTCTCCATCTTCATTGCTGCCTAGATCCCTTGATTTGATTGGAGGAAGATGGGAGATGTTTTCTAGCACTTGCCTTGGAAGCCCGAGCTGAGGAAGGCACCGGTGTGCATTGTACAAGACAAGCTCGGATGCGCCAATAAGTCGAAGGTCCGTGCCAATGGAGAATCTTGCGCGGAGTTCCTGCATTTTGAATATACCCGGGGCACAAGTAAAGAGATTCTTTGGCATTACCTTTAAGTGCTCTCTCCAATCCCCTCTCTTCTTGATTTGAGGAATCCGGTTCGTCACCCTATTGCTTATTCCCAACGAGCCGGTTATATAGGAGAGTGGGCTCTTTGAAAAGATCCTTGACGATTGTTGGGCTTCATGGCATGAGTCGAATTTGAAGTGGAGGTCAATCCAACTAGAGAATGCTAGCATGCACCCGTAGATGGGCCTTCCCATGGCCGCCGATGTGAGCCCGCTATAGAGATATGCTAGGATCGCCGGTCCAACTCTTTCTTCTTCCCATAAGCTCACCACTGCGCTCAATTGGGACTCCTCTAGAAAGTCCTCCGTGGATGGGAATAGGAGTGCTCCTGCTAAGCACACCACGAAGGCTTTGGTCACTCTTTCTATCTCCTCTTCCTCTTTAGCTTGATCCGCTCTCTTGTACACCCACGAGGCGAGCTTCAAGAGGTTAATTCCTTTAGTGACCTTGATTTGGTTCACTATATTTGGGCTAGGTATCAATGAGGTTAGCAATTCATGGGAGGAGATTGGCCTTGGCATGATGGCCATCTTTTCTTCTTCTCCGTGTTTCATCCTTTTTAAGCCTAAGATCAACTCTACTTCTTCCAGCAAGATGGTGGCCTCAAATGTGGAAAATAAGAAAGTATGAGTGGAAGGATGCCATGTCTCAATCAATGCTCCTATGGCAGCCCAATCTATGTGGATTTGATCATAATGCTTGGCATGGGTTATCAACCCCAAGAGACGCCATCTAGCTACATATACCCTCATATCTGAGGTGAATTTGGAGAGGATGAGGGGCAACCATTTGATTTGGATGTATCTTCTAGCTCCTGGAAGAGTTGGGTAATCCTGTGAGAAGAAAACATAACACATGCAGTAACAAGCATAAGCATATGAAATGTAAGAGGAGAGCTTGGCAGAAGGAATAGTACAGAGCAATTAACAGAGGAATAGCTTACCTGATTCGAAGCAATTCGATTACTTATGTGCCCTTGTACTTCAGTAATTCTGGGAGTAGAGATTCTAGGTTTCTTCATCATCCTGTCCATCGCCGCTGCAGGAAGAGTTTGAGCAGCAGTTGCAACCTGCAGATGAAGAAGAACAGAAGGCTTGGACGGCTGCAGAGAGATTCGGTTGGTTTATTGAAAGAAAGCCTTCCTTTTTATAAGGATTTGAAGAGTCTTGAAGAGTCCCGAAGATAGAAGTTTGATTAGGTTAAGGACTGTGTTCTTGATTTAGAAACGGAGGTTCGTGCTGAATTAACGCCTTGTGTAAGGGCGTCTATTTTTGATTTGACGACCTGACCAGTGGTCGTGTTTTATTTAACGCCCTAACATGGGGCGTCTTCTTCTAAAGCTTCCGTTACTGTTTACGCCTTTGAGTACGGCGTGTTTTAAATGTTTAACGACCTATGGTCAGGCGTCTTTCATGCTGTTAACGCCCTGTTCTTAGGCGTGTTTTATTGGCTTACGGATTTTTGACCTCTCCATGTTTTTAATGAACTTAAGTGCTATTATTTTGGTAAAATTGTTTATGATTAAGCACTTATGATCATGTCATGTTCTGAATTAATGAAGGCTAATAAGTTTCAAGTGCAAAAGTTTGCAGGATTCGAGACGTTTGGACCACTCATGGGAGTAACATCTTGTCACCTTGTATCTGTTTCTTGTAAGCATTATTATTATATGATATCTACACTATTATAGTATGTCAAGGACCTTGTGGTTCTGATGAACCTGAAATTTGAGTTCCCCTTCATCAAAAACGATGACGATTTCAGGAAAGTCTTGATCACACGGATAGGCCGTTGAGTTGTTAAAGGTTTGGGACGATGGTTCCACTTTCTGAGTTGATGCGCGGACAAACGGGCTTCGGCTTAGTGTTAGCTCAGAGATGTGGATTCTTGACTAGATCTAAATGGCTTAGCAATATTATCCTTGATTATTTTCTATTTTAGTTTGTTTTAATCTTTCTTTTAGCCCAGCATGCATCATGTAGGACTTTGAGTTTCATGCTGAAAATCTTCATATTATGGCAATAATGAAGTTCACTCGCTCTTGATTGAGTTGACATGAGATATTCCACTTCAAATCAAGTACTTCATTCTATTTGAAGCCGTTCAGGCTGATTCCTTGAAAGTGTCCCTTTTGTTGGATCTCTATCCCAATTCTCTTTACTTTTCTGCAAAATTTACCTTGGTTGTAGCACGTCCACGTTGGCTGGTAATCGCTCTCCAATGGTCTTTCCCTGTCGTGCCCACGCGCACACCCTTTATTTACTTAGTTTAAATCTCCTTTTATCCAACAAATCGATGTTTCCTTGGAACCACTCAGAGTTGTTTCACTCAGAATCTTGAAAAGATTTCAAATGCTTAATGTTCTGAGGCGTGTCACATCACACCTTGGCGTCTCCTTATCAGTTCATTCCACTTCATTCCTTTCGTTACACTTCATTCCATTTCTGTCTCACTCCCTTGCAAAGCAGACGCCAAGGCGGGGCAGCTGTAGACACGCCAAAATTGACGTTATGTTGATCAAGTCTCATGTCATTATATAAACGCCCCAAGTGGACTTCAATATTCCTATAACATGAAGTTTTTCTATTTTTGTGAGTTTTATGCATTTTTCCCGCATTTTTCGTGATTCACGACCTAACGAAGGGCGTTACTTTCAAAAGTCGCGACCTGTCATAGGGCGTTTCAAAAGAAGGGACGACCATAGGTGAGGGCGTCAATTCCTGGTATTATCCGTTAATTTCTGGAATTATCTATTTTCAAAATAAAAAGCATTTTATGCGTAACGTCCTACCTCAGGGCGTGTTTTTAAGCAACGCCGTTACCTCAGGCGTATTCCAGGAATTTCTAAACAAAGAAAGTTTTATTTCCAAAATTAAATCCAGGAAGAAACGGCCTTTCCTAGGTCGTGTTTCAATAAACGTCCTGTGGCAGGTCGTCAATTCATAAATTGACGCCCTGGCTTGAGTCGTGTTTCATCCAGAGTCCTTCCTTTTTCCATCTTTCCCTCACAGTTCCCTACCATCCATGGGACTCTTGCTCGATCTTGATCCTTCCCTGGATGCCTCATTGCCTGTTCTTATCATTTCCTTGGTTTGATCATCCGATTGAAGCATTATAAAAGGAAATATCATTCGATCGTGAAAAAGGTTAACCGGGTTAAGCATTCAAAGCATTTGAAGTATTCAGAAGGTTGAACGCCTGCTTCCACTCCATCCCTCTGCATCAGGGGCGTGCTTCATCCATCCCTCTGCATCCGTTCAATACCTTCACGGCTTCCCTTTACTCTCGTCAGGAAGAGCAGGGCTATCGTGCTTATTTCATTTGTTTTCTAAGCATATTCATCATCACTGTCATCCTATCATTAGTTTTCTTATTGCATTACATATCAACATATCATATCCTTTCCCTAGCTCTCTTCTAGGGGTTTTAAAAAAAAACAAAAAAAAGGTGCGCACGTTGATGTCTTTTCATCATTTCATGTTAGTTTTGGATTGATACTATAGCACTCTGGCTGATCCCTCTCTCTTTTGCTTGTTTTCATTGTCTTTTTACAAGGTAATTAACTAAGAAGACCCACTTCATCGGCCGGCCGATTGAAGTTGGAGGAGGAAATCCACATCCATCCCGCATCCTAATTTCCATCAGGTACACGCGATCTCCTTTTCTTCTTATTGAGGTAACCCCTCTGGCGATCACATCATCTCCACTTTAGCACCTCGTGCTATTTTTATTGCATTCTTTTGCATTATTTATCCCATTGTCATATTTAATTTCCCAAACAAAGAGCGGATTTTAATCCGATCTACAGGAAGCAGCCCTGCCAAGATGCTAACCCTACACCCGGGGCCGCTCACCCGCAGCCAGCACGATCTACTGAGGATGCGAATGCAGATGGAGCTTGCCCTACAGCAGCTAATAAAGAAGACCCGACAGCCGGTGCCAGTCAAGAGGGTGCCGAGTCCGAGGAAGATGAAGCAGGCCCGTCTGGACCCACAAATCAAAACCTCCCCAAGGCCAGATGGGCTGAAGAGATGAAGCTCTCCAATGTCCGGGCTGGGAGCTGAATAATGAAGTTGCTCAAGAAGCTCCCCGCTCGATTTACGATCTGGGAAATTCTCTCTTTGAGTGAAGAAACTCGACAGACGATCATCACTGCTCTGCAGACGCCTGCTCATTTTGAAGCCTGCATAGCTGAGGCTATACCAGAAGCCAGTATGACCTTCTCTCCAGAAGACATGCTACTACCTACTGCCAGCCACAACATGCCGCTATATATGAAAGGGCACCTGAACGGAAGAGAACTGAACCGGATTCTGGTCGATCCTGGTGCAGCAGTCAACATTCTGCCATATAGAATATACGAGAGGTACCACTTTAATGTGCATCTCGAGAAAGTCGGGGATATGCGTATCGCTGGCTTCAACCAAAAATGTGAAGTATCTATGGGAGTGGCAGAGTTCACACTGACCCTGGCAGATTTCACTACAACGGTGTAGTTTCATGTCATTGACTCCCGCACCTCCTACAAAGCACTGCTCGGCCGCCTATGGCTGCATGAAAATATGGTGGTGCCCTCCACGCTCCACCAGTGCATCAAATACAGCCTCCAAGGAAAGGAGGAGAGGATATTTGCTGATATCCACCCATTCGAGGTGTTTGAATGTCACTTGGCGGACGCCAACCTATATACGGGGTCTCCCCGAAAGGTTTCTAAACCTGAAGCCCCCGTAGGGGCGTCGAAGAATAGATCGGGTGACGGTTGGTATCCACCACCGCCGCGCGGACATCTCAAGCCGAAGGTGGTCTCCCACATCACGGCTTCTGGAAATGTCGGCAGGGTGACACCTGCAGCATTATACCCCAAAGCTAAGGAAGTACAGGTCAATCGTCAGCACGACCGCATCGGAGTCCCGGCCGACCTCACCAAGCCAGTCTCCGGCCTCAATGATCCCACTGTCGAACCTTTCAAAGCCTGGGAGGTGACACAGGAAGATGGGCCCAGCAGCTTGTTCTATACAGCTGAGGAGCATCCTGTTGGGACGCTAAAGGGTGATCTAGAGGGGGGTGAATAGATCAATCACCCGTTAAAAAATTACTGCAGCAGAATCAAATGCGGAATGAAAACTTCTACTGAACAGATAGTGGGCACAATGCGAATGCCACCCAGAACAGATGAAGAACCGTCCTAAGCATACATCTACTGTGCGAAGATAGAAATATAGAAGCTAGGCAAACCACAAAACAATCACAAAGTAGACAAAGGCTTTTAGGTGGTTTGGTCATCCAGACCTACATCCACCCCACACTCAACCCGAGTGTGGCTTACTGCTGACTCACAGCTTGAACAGCTGGGCATCACAGCTTGCTTTACAACCATTGGGCTTCACAGCTTGCCATCCTGTGGAATCCACCACTGCAACCGCTGGGGATTACAGCTTACCCGTCCAGTGGAAACCTCCATTGCCCGCTGAGCAACACAGCTTGCTGTCCAGAGGAGTCCTCCTCTGCAAACCGCTGGCTAACAGCTTGAAAGAAAATGTAAAATAGAAAATAAAAGACAAGATAACAGCATCGGAAAGCTGTAAACGAAAAGCACAATGTGGCTCTTAAAGAGCTGGATGGCCTGGATTTGATCCATGGTCCATCAAGAACAGATCTCCCTCGATCTCACTCTCTTTCTTCACTCTCTCTCTTCTCAACTCCTTCACGTCTACTTCTCTCCTCTTTTCTTTCTCTTCACACTCTGCTCGAGCTCTCTATCTCTCACTTTTTCTCTTCTGCTTCTTCTCTCTTTCTTTTCTTCTTCTTCTGCTGGATCGTGGAAGCTCTCTCTCCTTCTAATTCTTCTCTCAGCTTCTGCTCCCTGGCTTCGATCATGATCAGCCTCCATCTGAAGACGAAGGCTCCATTACATACCAGCAGCAGCAGCAGCAGGGCGCGTGTGGCTTCCACAGTTCCCGCCCTAAGAATTCGGACCACGTGGCAGCATCCAGCAGGCTGTCAGTGCACGTGTCCTCATCTGGGCATTCTCTTTATCCTTGGATCACGTGCCCAGCACCAGTACGCTCAGCAACTGGAGTTAGATGGCGTCAACTCACTTGCTCCAAGGAGTTGACGCAGGCATCAGAGATCTTCAACTTTTTTAACTGCTGCGTCGACTCCATCAGCCTGCTGCGTTGACGCATTGAAGACAGCCAGAGATAAGTTGCCCCTTTCTTGAACTGCTGCGTTGACACTGTCAGTTGGTGGCGTTGACGCACGAACATGTACATTTGTATACTGGCGTCTCTTTAGCTATTGCAACCGACAGCCAATGTATAGACTTTACGAACAACACAGACCAGAGTGTATAGACTATATGAATTGACTCTGCATGAGACACTCAGATGGACAGTGTTTAGGCTAATGCATGAAGCAAAGCAAGAGCTCTTTCAAAACAATTCCAATGCGTCAACGCATTGAGTCCACTGCGTCGACGCACCAGGTGGAAGCTTTTATAGACCAGCTCTGGGACAGACCAGTGAGTTGACGCAATGATCCCATGCGTCAACGCATCATGCAATATTCATGCAAACTCATGAATTCAATGCTGTATATCAGACGCAGTCCTATGCAATCATATCAGCACCCATATTCAAAACACAATATCATAATGCACTGACTGTGTTGCAATCATCAAAACAAATCACAAATCAGCATGCTATCATCAAAACACAATGCATATGCTTGTGCCTAAGAGGCATAACATTCTCCCCCTTTTTGATGATGGCAACACAATGTGACAGTGAGTCACACACAAGATTTTCTCCCCCTTTGACATGATCAAAAAGAGAAAAATAGTAAAAACAAGAGTGCAAAGTGCGTTATACATGCAAATCCTTCAGAACATTCTCCCCCTGAATGTAAGACACCCCTGAATTATTTCTCCCCCTGAAAAATAGCTCTCCCCTTTGAGAAGGAATATGAACCGATAAACAAGGAAGAGAAGGTAGGAGGGTCACTTGACAACAGTTGAATCAGAGGTTCAGAAGGGAAGCATGATTATAAACAACCGTTAGAGTATAAGAATCAGCAACATACAATTTTGACAAAAATTCAGGTTTAACAGTGATAAATCTAGAGTAAAACATTTGACCCCTGAACAAGAGTTTATAGATTCCATTTATAGCAATGAATCTAGGGCACATGGTATTAATAGATAAGTCAGAAATAATACCCTTTTGTGATTAAACAAGAAAATTCAAGAGAGGCAACTTGAACATGTATTGATAAAAATAATTTTCACTCATTGACTTTTGATTTTTCGAAAAGTTACAGCAGTTTGATTTTCACTTTTGAATTTTTCAGAACATGAACTAAGTAAATAGATCAGTGACATTTATGCTGTTGACATTAGGTGTACACCTTGATCAGAGGCAGATACCCCCAGTTACTAGGCATAAACTACTAGACCTATTTCAGATCAGAACCCACAAAGGATAGTCTTCACTTTTGACATTAAGGGTACACCTTGATTAGAGGCCAGTACCCTCAGTTACTTGGTGAGGACTCCCCCTATAGATTTGACCCTATGAACAGAGATATTCTGAAGCACCTCATGACATGTGAATTCTCTTGCTTCTTTGGGGGAGTTCACAGTTTCTCAGTGCAATCAGCCATTGCTCTGTCACTATGTTCGGCTCATAGCATTTGTGATCTTATTTACTGCTGCCTTTATCTCTTTTAGAGTGATTGTTTGAAAAACAGTACACGCTCTTATTCACCTTTTCTAGAAATTTCCAGATCAACACATTAGGCATTACAAAAGCTTTTTCTATTTTAGCCATGAGACAAAGATTAAGAGCTATAAAAGTTTTCTTTTATCTCAAATTCTGAAGTGCAGACACTTAACTCTCCAATTTATAAAGGTTAAACCTTTAGTTCCTTTCAATTTGTAAGTGTGATTCTTATAAGTGAACAATTGCAATAATCACCATTCAATGTACTAAACCAGATGCAAAGCTGTTGTTTAGTGAAAATGATGGGGAAAAGATAGCAATTGGCAATATGGTTCAATGAGCAACTGATGTCAAAGAATATGAATCATTTGAATGAGAACACTGAGAGGTGAATAGGATTCAATGAATTGAATAGAACTCTCAGCTCCCCCTGACAAAGTGCATGAAATACAATTAATGAACTGCTCATGATTTTAGAATATTCAATCAGAGAGAGAATTTATCAAATGCATCATTTTCATTTCAAATTTTTAGATTTTTCATCATATGATGCAGTGCACTGTTCTACATGAAGGCAGGACCCATGGTACTCGACGGAGAACCTGGTCTCAAAGACCATCTCACACATGGTAGAAACCTCCGGGCAGATTTCCTTGCCTTTTAGTAACATACCATTTGATATACCAGGGTTAAGCAAATGATAATGCAGTGCAAAGCAGCCCTATTATGCATTGAAAAACATGCAGTCTACGACAATGGGCAAATGACAGTCATGCAAATGATGTATGCAAGTACTAGACACATGCATTGACTGTATGCACTAACTGACCCGTTCAAGCTCAGTCCAAGTATGTAATCAAGCATGCAATGCATTGACACCAGACACATGCATCGACTCTATACATTAAAGAACCGTTTAGCCTAGTGCAAAATGCAGTGCATCTAGCATCTCATTCATTTAGTGCAAACAACATTATGAGAAGAGCATCAAATATATTCAGAATTGAATTCAGTGAATAGATCATCAAAATTCAGACAAGCAGATCAACATGAAATTCACAATTCAGTTCTGAAAGTAAATCACTTACCTGCTTTACCAGATTGATTTATTTTTACCCTTGGTGTTGCATCAGATTTTTGACAACGCCTCCAATTTCCTTCAGCTCTTAGGATTTTGGCCCTGCTTCTTGTCATATGCCTGAAGTAGCTTTTTCTGTTTCATCAGTTTGTTCCCGGCTACCAGATATACCTGTAAACACACTTAGGGAGCAGGTTTTGGAACCCAAGATATTTTGGGCTCCAAGACAGAACCAGATACTTGAGAGTGAAAACAAGACAACAGCTGTTTAGGGATCCACATTTGTGTAAAGATGGAAGGTTTAGTGGATTCTACAGCTTGAGAGTTCTTTTTGTTATTTTTCTTTTTCTCAGCACCAACAGGTTTAGTTTTCTTTTTCTGGTGCTTTGATGGTTGTTGTGTAGTCCTGGCATTCATTTTATTAAAAACGTTTTTATTTTTCAGCCAGTGCCTTGGCCAATGAATGTACTGAAGGTTATGGCCCAAATTGGTCCTAGGCTGACCAAAAAACCTTTGGTGACTAGGACTCCATGTCCTAAACTGACTATCCCATCTCCTAGCTGGCTGAGGTCTATATGGCTGATACCAAGTGGGGAAATTCTGATACCCGAACCTCGTGTACAGGGTTCCACTCAAACCTATTAAGTGGTTGAGGATGAAAGTTATGATAGACTTAGGCTCTAGGGAAGGGATGAGCGATTGGGTTCCTAGCTGCACTTGGTCTCCCTGCCACCTTTGACCCTCTAGGTTTCTGAACTGACTTATATTGGGTCTTCTTCTGAGCAGTTGATGGTGATGGAGACTTAGCAGCCTTGGGCTGGGGTTTTGATGTGTTAGCTGGCTGACTCCTAGCCTTGGACTTATCCTTGGAAGAAGAGCATGCAGCTCTAGGCTCTACAACTTTCTGCTTTCCCTTGTCCTTAGCATTGGACCCTTTTGATTTAACATTATTGAAGGCAAATTTTTCATTGACCATTTTTATGAGTGGTCCTCTATTCTTTTCTCCCACACATGAAATGGTTTTCAATTCAAAGCTCTCTTTAGCTGAGGGATTAAAACCAAGACCCTCCTTTCTGAAATTAACTTTTGACCCTAGCAAGGCATTTAGATTTTCAGTTCCTTGGGTCATGCTTTCAATGATTTTCATTTTGTCAGAATTTTCATTTTCTAGATTTTCAATAGTTTTCTTTAATTCAGCATTCACTGACAAAACAGCTTCATATTTTTCATTTGAAGTCTTTATTTCATTTTCAGACTTCTGAATTTTCAATTTCAACTCATCAACAACATTTTTCAGCAAATTATTTTCTTTCCTACAATCAATCACAACATGCTTTAATTCATCAAAATCAGAACATGCATTTTTCAATTTGTCATTCTCTGATTGTAAGCATGCAACTTTATCAGAAAGAGATTTATCATTTACCAGAGAATTCATTTTCTTCTTTAAGAGTCTGTTTTCCTTCTTAATATCATTAGCTTTATCTAACAGGTCTCCATAAGCATCTGTCCAATCAGAAATAGTGTAATGTTCGAAAAGGGATGATACCTGATCAGACTCTTCTTCTTCATCTCCATTTCTAGCCATCAAGCAGATGTCCTTTTCTGATTTTCCACCATCTGAGGAAGTGCTCAGCGTGCCTTCTTCCTCATCACTCCATGTACTGACCATGGCCTTTCCCTTTGGCGCCTTCTTCCATGGTCTTCCTTTCATTTTCTGTAACTCTGGACAATCAGCTTTCATATGACCTGTCTTCCTGCAATGATAACAAGCATTAACATCAGATTTTTCAGCAGGGTTAAATTTATACCTGTTTTGCTTCCTGCTGTGATATTTTCTATAGAGATTCTTCCCTTCTCTTCTAAGAAATCTACTGAACTCTTTTGTGATCATAGCTATTTCATCCTTTTCAAGATCTGATCCAGATGAATTCCGATCACTAGATGATCCAATGCTGCTGGACTGTTTTGAGCAGCCATGCTTGGCCTTCAGAGCAATAGGCTTCCTGTTTTCAAGCTCTTCAGCTTGTAGTAATTTCATCTCGTACGCCATCAAGGAACCTATCAGCTCATTGGGTTTCATCTTTTGTAGATCTTTTGACTCCTCAACCACAGTTGCCGGTATGCCATATAGGAGTCAACGATCGAAGGATCTTCCTTACAACTTCATGATCAGTATAACTCTTTCCCAGATTTCTTAGACCATTTGTGATGATGGTCAGACGAGCATACATTTCGGTCACTGTCTCACCAGGCTTCATCCGAAATGCTTCATACTTTGACACTAGCATATTTGCCCTCATCTCTCTCACTTCAGATGTTCCCTCATAGATAACTTCGAGGGTATCCCACATCTCCTTCGCTATCTTGCAGGATGACACTCTGTCAAATTCAGTGGGATGGAGTGCACACTGAATGGCGTTGATAGCGCTCCAATTCAGAGTAGATTTCCGGACTTCTTCTCTTATCCATAATTCCTCATTCTCATGTAGCTCATAAGGACCTTTGCTCACAATTTTTCATACCTCATAATCTTTGGCTCTGAGGAAGACCTGCATCTGGTTCTTCCAATATGGGAAGTTGGAACCATCGAAGAATGGTGGCTTCGTAGTGGACTGACCCTCTGCTGTTAGCCCTCTAGCATCCATGGCCGATCCTCTTTAGGATGTTAGTCCTGCACAAAGAGTTAGGCTCTAATACCAATTGTTGGGACGCTAAAGGGTGATCTAGAGAGGGCTGAATAGATCAATCACCCGTTAAAAAATTACTGCAGCAGAATCAAATGCGGAATGAAAACTTCTACTGAACAGATAGTGGGCACAATGCGAATGCCACCTAGAATAGATGAAGAACCGTCCTAAGCATACATCTACTGTGCGAAGATAGAAATATAGAAGCTAGGCAAACCACAAAACAATCACACAGTAGACAAAGGCTTTTAGGTGGTTCGGTCCTCCAGATCTACATCCACCCCACACTCAACCCGAGTGTGGCTTACTGCTGACTCCTAGCTTGAACAGCTGGGCATCACAGCTTGCCTTACAACCGCTGGGCTTCACAGCTTGCCGTCCAGTGGAATCCACCACTGCAACCGCTGGGGATTACAGCTTACCCGTCCAGTGGAAGCCTCCACTGCCCGCTGAGCAACACAGCTTGCTGTCCAGAGGAGTCCTCCTCTGCAAACCGCTGGCTAACAGCTTGAAAGAAAATGTAAAATAGAAAACAAAAGACAAGATAACAGCATCGGAAAGCTGTAAACGAAAAGCACAATGTGGCTCTTAAAGAGCTGGATGGCCTGGATTTGATCCACGGTCCATCAAGAACAGATCTCCCTCGATCTCACTCTCTTTCTTCACTCTCTCTCTTCTCAACTCCTTCACATCTACTTCTCTCCTCTTTTCTTTCTCTTCACACTCTGCTCGAGCTCTCTATCTCTCACTTTTTCTCTTCTGCTTCTTCTCTCTTTCTTTTCTTATTCTTCTGCTGGATCGTGGAAGCTCTCTCTCCTTCTAATTCTTCTCTCAGCTTCTGCTCCCTGGCTTCGATCACGATCAGCCTCCATCTGAAGACGAAGGCTCCATTACATACCAGCAGCAGCAGCAGCAGGGCGCGTGTGGCTTCCACAGTTCCGTCCCTAAGAATTCGGACCACGTGGCAGCATCCAGCAGGCTGTCAGTGCACGTGTCCTCATCTGGGCATTCTCTTTTTCCTTGGATCACGTGCCCAGCACCAGTACGCTCAGCAACTGGAGTTAGATGGCGTCAACTCACTTGCTCCAAGGAGTTGACGCAGGCATCAGAGATCTTCAACTTTTTTAACTGCTGCGTCGACTCCATCACCCTGCTGCGTTGACGCATTGAAGACAGCCAGAGATAAGTTGCCCCTTTCTTGAACTGCTGCGTTGACACTGTCAGTTGGTGGCGTTGACGCACGAACATGTACATTTGTATACTGGCGTCTCTTTAGCTATTGCGTCGACGCTCTCAGCATGCTGCGTTGACGCATCGGCAATCCAGTGATCAAGGTCTTCGGCATATAACCGTGCTGCGTCGACGCTGTCTTGCAATGGCGTTGACGCACTGCAGTATTCCAGTGAGCTATGGACTCTGCCTTATTAACTGCTGCGTCGACGCTGCTATAGCATGGAGTTGACGCAGCCAGGTGAAGCTCTGAAATACTCTTCAGCTGAAGCGTGGACGCATTGAACTCCCAGCGTCGACCCTGTTCTTCATTGTTGTCATCATCTGAAGACAGTGTATAGACTTTATCAGTAGCAGATGAGCAAGTGTGAGCACTGAGAGAGTGTATAGACTTTGTAAGCATTCAGCTCATGTAATGTATATACTTCATGCAATGTACAGACTTCGTGAGACTTCAATGAAGACAGACGATGTATGGACTTCATGAGAATGCAGCAACCAGTGTATAGACTTCATGCAATGCAATGCAGATGAATGTATAGACTTCATGCAATGCAATGCAGACCAATGTACAGACTTTGGCGAAGCAAAAGCTGTACACACTTCAACCAATAGAAGCACGATGTACAGACTTGAATTCAAGTGATGCACAGTGTACAGACTTCAAGAAATTCCATTGTGGTTGTATCGACTTGCCAAGCGAAAGGGCTGTACATACTTTGACTTCAATAGAGACGCTGCATGAGACGCTGAAGTCTGTATAGACTTTTACAGTGAAACGATGTACAGACTTCAATAGTAAGACAATGACCAAGACGATGCAGACTCTGTATAGACTTCAACTCAATCATGCATAATGTAGTCTGATGTGTAGACTTTGAGACGTGAAAGCTACAGTGAAGGAGTGTACACACTTGACCAATTCAAAGGCAAGTCGAGTGTACAGACTTAATGCATTGACGCTGTACAGACTTAGCCTAAGACAATGCATGAACTGACGTTGTATATACTTAGCCAATGCAATGCACTATGAATGTATAGACTTACAAGAGATGCTCATTGTGTACACTTCAAGCCCAGTGTATGGACATTGCCTTAGACTCTAAATGAGACGGACTTTAGCCAATGCAATGTATAGGCTTGAATGAGAGTCCAATGTATAGACTTGCATGATGCACAATGACACAGTCCAGTGTATAGACTCTTAGCCATGAATAAATGCAATGCAGTCTGATGTGTAGACTTTGCAACCGACAGCTAATGTATAGACTTTACGAACAACACGGACCAGAGTGTATAGACTATATGAATTGACTCTGCATGAGACACTCAGATGGACAGTGTTTAGGCTAATGCATGAAGCAAAGCAAGAGCTCTTTCAAAATAATTCCAATGCGTCAACGCATTGAGTCCACTGCGTCGACGCACCAGGTGGAAGCTTTTATAGACCAGCTCTGGGACAGACCAGTGAGTTGACGCAATGATCCCATGCGTCAACGCATCATGCAATATTCATGCAAACTCATGAATTCAATGTTGTATATCTGATGCAGTCCTATGCAATCATATCAGCAGCCATATTCAAAACACAATATCATAATGCACTGACTGTGTTGCAATCATCAAAACAAATCATAAATCAGCATGCTATCATCAAAACACAATGCACATACTTGTGCCTAAGAGGCACAACACATCCCACTCAGGAAGACACGGACTGCAGCCTCCCTGAGGATCTAGCCAACCCGCGGGTTCCTGTTCAGGGCCTGGCATTTACAACTGATCGAACGGCCAGGATGTTTCAAAAGCAACACATCCCTCCCGATCAGCCTCAAAAACGCAAGGAAGCTTTCCAGAAGATGTGGTATCCTGCAAATCTGGATAAGGAAATGAGACGTGTCTCTCAACATCCAGGGTTGGGCTTCACCCTAGAAGAATATTATTACAGTGGGTGGTACGAGGTGGATACTATCTCCGCCTTCTATCCTACTGAAGATAGCCCTCTGAGGGCAACCTTTGATGAGTATCCGGCGGAAGCCGAATATCTTGAACTCGCTCAATTCCAAAATCAAGAAGCAGAAACCTCGGCCCCTTGCCGATGATGGGAGCAAGTTCATCCTGAAGAAGCGGCCTTTCAAGCCAAATTTGATACGGCTAGCAGCAGCGAAGCCGAAGACATTCAAGAAGTAGGAGTCTCCCCCTCTACAGGGGTCCTACTAATGACAACTTCAACACCCTTTCTGCCAATCAGGGAGGCCTTGGTCAACTCCAATCAAGGGGAGCCAGCTACCAGAGAAGAAAAATCCACTTCTGTGGAAGATACAACTGTCCCGGAAGGCGAAACTTCCTCAACTTCTGCTGCAAAATCAGCATGTTGTCCGGGCCTGGCAGTGAACGGTCACCAGCCTGTCATGGCTGTAATCTCATCTGCAAACACCAAGGCTACTCTTTCATCCTTGGAAGCTGCAACGGCAATGGATCTGCTAATAGAACAATCCACCCAACCGCTAGCACAAGAGATCAAGAAACCTCAGGAAGCTCTGGCGGTGTCTGACGAGGAGGTCGAAGTACTCAACCCTCAAGATGTTATTCCAGACTTCGTTGACCTCCAACCGGCACCTCCGGAGATAGAAGATGGAGGCCAAGCCACAGTCGATGAACTGATAGAAGTCAACCTGGGAAATGAGAAGGACCCTAGGCCTACCTTCCTCAGTGCCCAACTATCCCCAGAAGAACGGGAGCTGTACATTCAACTACTGCTAGAATACCGGGATTGCTTCGCCTGGACTTATAAAGAGATGCGAGGTCTAAGCCCCGCTGTCTCACAACATGAGCTGGCAATCGATCCTGAAGCCAAGCCGGTGAAGCAACAACCGCGGCGCATGAGGCCAGAGCTCATCACCCAAATTTGTGCTGAAGTCGACAAGCTCATTGACGTGGGATTTGTTGAAGAAAATCAGTACACCACATGGCTGGCGAATATCGTCCCCGTGAAAAAGAAGAATGGACAGATCCGGATATGTGTCGACTTCCGAGATCTAAATAAAGCCTGCCCCAAAGATGACTTCCCGGTGCCAATAACCGAGGTCATGATCGATGCTACAACCGGCCATGAAGCCCTGTCATTCATGGATGGGTCTTCCGGCTACAATCAGATTTGGATTACGGAGCATGACCGAGTCCATACTGCTTTCCGAACTCCTAAAGGCATTTATCATTACAAGAGAATGCCGTTCGGACTAAAGAATGCTGGAGCAACCTATCAGCGCGCAATGACCAAAATCTTTGATGAATTGCTCTACCACAAGGTAGAGTGCTACATAGATGACCTGGTGGTCAAAACCAGAAGAAAAGAAGATCATCTGCAAGACCTCCGGATTGTTTTTCAGAGGCTGAGGCAGCACGAGCTAAAAATGAATCCTATGAAATGTGCGTTCGGAGTGTCGAGCGGAAAATTCTTGGGCTTCATCGTCCGATATCGGGGAATCGAGATAGACCCCGCAAAGATCAAGGCGATTCAGGGGTTACCTCCGCCAAGGAACATCTCCGAGCTGAGATCACTACAGGGCCGTTTGGCTTATATCCGGCATTTCATTTCCAATTTATCAGGGCGGTGCCAGCCTTTTCACAAGTTGATGATGAAAGATGTCCCCTTTTATTGGGTTGAAGATTGCCAGGCAGTCTTCGACAAGCTAAAAGACTACCTGAAAACCCCTCCAGTGTTGGGCGCACCGGTGAAAGGGTGACCATTGATACTGTATATAGCAGCTACACACAATTCTCTGGGGGCAATGCTGGCCCAGAATAATGAAGAAGGGAAAGAACAAGCCCTCTATTACCTCAGTCGGAGACTGGTCAGAACTGAAGAGAAATATACTTATATTGAAAAGATCTGTCTGGCGCTGGTCTTCGCAGTTAAAAAGCTCCGATACTATATGTTGTCGCATGAAATCAGCTTGGTATCCAAAGAGGATCCCCTGAAGTACGTTATGTCTCAACCGGCCCTCAAAGGCCGCCTAGGCAAATGGGCGGTAATCCTTATGGAATTTGATATCTCCTACGTGCCGCGCAAGGCCGTCAAGGGCCAAACTATTGCAGACTTCTTCGCTGAGCACCTAGTGCCCGGGGATTGCCCGTTGGAGCCGGAGCTTCCTGAAGATGAATCCCTAGAAGCCGTGCAAGTACAGCCCTCCTTATGGCAACTATACTTTGATGGCGCTTCCAGAATTGACACCTCTGCCACCGGGTCAGCCAGGGTCAGAGCAGGAGCAGGCATAGTCCTGAAATCCCCAGAAGGAGAAGTGGTATATACATCCTGTTCCATAAACAAGCAATGCATGAACAATGAAGCAGAATATGAAGCCCTGATAATCGGGTTGCAAATTGCTCTGTCCATGGGAATTCAGATGCTGGAAGCATTCGGAGACTCCATGCTAGTTATAAGACAGTTGGAAGGAGAGTTCGAGGTGCGAAAGCAAGAGCTCCTCCCCTATCACCAGTTGGCAACCCGCCTGATGTCAAGATTTTACTTCATCAGCATCAAGCACGTCAATCGAGGCCGGAATGCTCAGGCGGATGCCCTCGCTAAGCTGGCTAGTTCATTGGCAGTCCCGCCAGACACAAGCCTGAATGTAACAGTGATCAACCGCCGACAGGTCCCCACCGTGACAGAGGTCCCGACCGACGAACAAGAAATGGAAGTAGCAGTCATCGAAGGGGTTCAGCAGCCCGATTGGCGAGAGCATCTCCTGCGCTGGTTTCAACACCAGCAACTTCCAAAAGAAAAGGAACAGAGAATGAAGCTCCTGAGGATCAAGGATTCTTTCGAGATGAGAAGCGGGACCTTGTTCCGAATTATGGCAGATGCCCGAAGGAAAGTCCTACTCCGTTGCTTGTCTTCAGCAGAAGCAGGACAGGTGATGCAGGAAGTCCATGCAGGATCAGCTGGAGCACACCAGGCTGGCCCGAAAATGAAAATTGAGATAAAGAAGCTGGGTTACTATTGGCCCACTATATTTGATGATTGCTGCAAGTTCGCCAAAGCTTGTCAGAAATGTCAAGAACATGCTAATGTGGCAAGGAGACCTCCAGTGCCACTGCATCCCACCCTGCCGAGCTGGCCATTTGCTCAGTGGGGCACGGACGTGGTAGGGCCACTGCCAGCATCTTCATCAGGGTGCAAATACATCTTAGCGGCTACAGACTACTTCTCCAGATGGGCAGAAGCAGTAGCACTAAGAGATGTGACGGGAGAACTAGTTGCAAGATTCTTCCGGCAGAATGTAATATTTCGGTTCGGGATCCCCAGCCGAATCATCTCTGAGAATGGCAGCCATTTTAGAAATCAGAAGATTTATCGGCTGGCCGACAAATACAAAATCGACTGGAGGACATCTTCCCCCTACAACCCTCAGGCCAACGGACTCGCAGAAGCCTTTAACAAGACACTGTGCACGTTGCTGGCAAAGACTGTCAAGTCTAATAAAAAAGATTGGGAGGAAAGGATGTACGAAGCACTTTGGGCCTATCGTACTGTCTACAAGACCCCAACTGGCTATTCCCCCTTCTCCCTTGTCTGCGGGTCAGAAGCTGTGGTGCCAATCGAGCTTGAGGTTCCTTCATTGCGAGTTGCCATCCAGCACGGACTAGTCAATGGTGAGCAGACCAATGCAGAAAGAAGATTGGAAGAGCTCATTGAGCTCGAAGGAAAACACCTCCGGGCGCAGCAAAACATCCAGCTCTACCAAGCTCGCATGGCCCGTGCTTTTGACAAGCTAGTCAAGGGTCGAGAATTCAAGAAAGGAGACCTGGTAATGGTCAAAAGAAAAGAAGTGATGGCCTCAAAGCCCAAAGGGAAGCTGGTCGAAAACTGGGTCGGGCCGTATATTGTCCGCCGAGTATATGAAGGGGGCGGCTACGTCCTGGTAGACCACAAAGGGGTTATCCAGTTCTCCCCCCTCAACAGAAAACATATGAAGCTGTATCATGCAGCACAACCAATAATCCCCGAGTGATCGGTCGGGATACTTTCCTTGGTTAGCGGCATTCCGCCTTAATCAAGCCACCTTTCCTTGGTTAGCGGCATTCCGCCCTAATCAAGCTACCATCTCCTTGGTTAGCGGCATTCCGCCCTAATCAAGCCACCTTTCCTTGGTTAGCGGCATTCCGCCCTAATCAAACTACCTTTCCTTGGTTAGCGGCATTCCGCCCTGATCAAGCTACCGTCTCCTTGGTTAGCGGCATTCCGCCCTAATCAAGCTACCTTTCCTTGGTTAGCAGCATTCCGCCCTAATCAAGCCACCTTTCCTTGGTTAGCGGCATTCCGCCCTAATCAAGCTACCGTCTCCGTGGTTAGCGGCATTCCGCCCTAACCGAGCTACCTTTCCTTGATTAGCGGCATTCTGCCCTAATCGAGCTACCTTCCCTTGGTTAGCGGCATTCCGCCCTGATCAAGCTACTTTTCATCGGTCAGTGGCACTCTGCCCTGATCGAGCTACCCTCTCCTTGGCTAGCGGCATTCCGCCCTAATCAAGCTACCTCTCCTTGGTTAGCGGCATTTCGCCCTGATCAAGCTACCCTCCCTCGGCTCGCATTCCGAATAAAAAGAAAAGAAAGAAGGAAAAAGGAAAAATAGGGTTAAAAATAGAGATACCCCGCCAGACTTGCTCCTATATCAGGTCAAGTGTAAAAATGGCTATAACCCAGCTGTGGCGAAAACCCGGAAGGGCGCTGCGGGTAAAATCGGGTACCCCGCCACGTGAAAACCCGAAAGGGCGCGTGGGCAAAAGCAAGAGGGGGCTGGCTTTGGCGAAAACCCGAAATGGCGCTTAAGTCAGTAAAGTGTTAACTTCCAAATTCCTCTCCTATTCTCCACCCAATAAAACTCCGAAAGGGACAATCATCAAAGTCCCGCCGAAAATCCTTTAACACATCCTTTTCGACCCTCGTCATCATCGGCGAGATCGGTCGATCTCTACCCTCAACTTGGACCCTACGTCCCTGTTGACAACCCCATCCTTGTTTCGGCAGTGACATATGCCGACGAACACATCCTTTTCGACCCTCGTCATCATCGGCGAGATCGGTCGATCTCTACCCTCAACTTGGGCCTTACGTCCCTGTTGACAACACCATCCTTGTTTCGGCAGTAACATATGCCGACGAATAAACCCTTTTCGACCCTCGTCATCCTCGATGAGATCGGACGATCTCTACCCTCAACTTGGGCCTTACGTCCCTGTTGACAAACCCATGCCGACGAACAAACCCTTTTCGACCCTCGCCATCATCGGCGAGATCGTTCGATCTTTACCCCTAACTCGGATCCTACATCCTTGTCAATAGACCATACCCCTTTGCTTCGACATCTAACCAGTGTCGACGAATCGAAACAGGGTCCGGCCCTTGCCATCATTGACAAGGCCGGTCAATATTTTCGTGGCTCAGTTTTTCCGCATCCCGTGCCAAAAGAAAAAAATAAAGAAAAGAGAATGGGGTTAAAAATAGAGATACCCCGCCAGACTTGCTCCTATGATCAGGACAAGTGCAAAAATGGCTATAACCCAGCTGTGGCGAAAACCCGAAAGGGCGTCGCGGGCAAAATCGGGTACCCCGCCGCGTGAAAACCCGAAAGGGCGCGCGGGCAAAAGCAAGAGGGGGCTGGCTTCGGCGAAAACCCGAAAGGGCGCTTAGGTCAGTAATGTGAATAAAAAATGAATGATGAATAGTGATGAACCATCCTCCGTCCTGAAGGCCATTTACGAGGTCGGGGCGAGGGTCTCCATCCGATATCCCACTTATACACGTCTAGTGTCTACCCTTTTCGACCCTTGTCATCATCGGCAAGATCGGTCGCTAACCTTTTCGACCTTTGCCATCATCGGCAAGATCGGTCGCTACCCTACCCGGTTTTTGTCATCATCGGCAAGACCGTCTACCTTTTCGACCCTTGTCATCATCGGCAAGATCGGTCGCTACCCTTCCAGTTTTTGTCACCATCGGCAAGACCGCTAACCTTTTTCGACCCTTGTCATCATCGGCAAGATCGGTCGCTACCCTACCCGAGTTTTGTCATCATCGGCAAGACCGTCTACCTTTTCGACCCTTGTCATCATCGGCGAGATCGGTCGCTACCCTTCCGGTTTTTGTCATCATCGGCAAGACCGTCTACCTTTTCGACCCTTGTCATCATCGGCAAGATCGGTCGCTACCCTTTTCGATTTTTGTCACCATCAGCAAGACCGCTAACCTTTTTCGACCCTTGTCATCATCGGCAAGATCGGTCGCTACCCTTTCCGGTTTTTGTCACCATCGGTAAGACCGTCTACCTTTTCGACCCTTGTCATCATCGGCAAGGTCGATCGCTACCCTTTTCGATTTTTGTCACCATCGGCAAGACCGTCTACCTTTTCGACCCTTGTCATCATCGGCAAGATCGGTCGCCACCCTATCCGGTTTTTGTCATCATCGGTAAGACCGTCTACCTTTTCGACCCTTGTCATCATCGGCAAGATCGGTCGCTACCCTATCCGGTTTTTGTCATCATCGGCAAGACCGTCTACCTTTTCGACCCTTGTCATCATCGGCAAGATCGGTCGCTACCCTATCCGGTTTTTGTCATCATCGGCAAGACCGTCTACCTTTTCGACCCTTGTCATCATCGGCAAGATCGGTCGCTACCCTATCCGGTTTTTGTCATCATCGGTAAGACCGTCTACCTTTTCGACCCTTGTCATCATCGGCAAGATCGGTCGCTACCCTATCCAGTTTTTTTCATCATCGGTAAGATCGTCTACCCTTTTCGACCCTTGTCATCATCGGCAAGACCGGTCGCTACCCCCTAACCTGGGCCTTCCACCCTCATCGAGCAGAAAAATGATTTTGCGACGATATTCGACCCAGGTCGATGGTTATAACACACCTCTCGTCACCAGCAGCAAGGTTCGCTAGGTGCGTCTGCCTACGCTACCTATGTCCACCCTGGCAAAGGTCCTGTTCCGGCGACGGCCGCACCGCGGTGGAGCGAACACCTCACCCCTTCCCTGAAGGCGTGAGCGCTCTTCTGCGTCATTGGCACGCATCCCCAGGTTTG
Source organism: Amorphophallus konjac (assembly GCA_022559845.1). Lineage (NCBI taxonomy): Eukaryota > Viridiplantae > Streptophyta > Magnoliopsida > Alismatales > Araceae > Amorphophallus > Amorphophallus konjac. The sequence goes on from JAHNEJ010000541.1 coordinate 46,644, forward strand.
GGTGATCAGCCAGAAGAGAGAAGGGAGGTAAAGAAGTCGTGACCAAGACGACGAAAAGAGATGCTTTCATTTAATAAGAATTGGCGGAACACATTCTTTTGCCCAGGACATTCCCCAGGGGTACACAAGCTCTAAAGACAAAAAGGAGCAGAACTTCCAAAAGGAAAGGAAACAAAAAGCAAAAGCGAAGTTATGGCAAGGGACGCCGGAAGATATCTGCCAACTCCAAGAGGCCCAGTGAAGAGTGTCGGGTCAATTCTTGCAGCCGGGCCTCAGTAGCTGTCAGCTCTGATAACCTCTCGCCCAATGAGGCAAGTTATCCTTCGGCCAGATCGGCTTCTTCTCTTGACCGGGTTTCGAGACGTTCGCCTTCCTGAAGTTCGGCTTCGACCTCAGTAAGCTCAGCACGCAGCTCCGCCTCCCGTGCCCTGAGGAGCAGCTGGCGTTCTGAAATATCTGCGGCAGCGTTTCTCAGCTGTTCCGCGGTAGCCCTCAAAGAAGAAGCAGCAGTGTGGCAATCTGCCCTCTCCAGCTTCACGGCCGTCAGCTGATCAGAGACCTCGCGGCTCAGGAACTCCCGCCTGTTGACGTGCTTTAACAGCATTACGACCCGCGGAGTCCAATCATCCATGGGGCAACCAAATGCTAATAGCGACCGGGAGAGGTGGTCCACCAAGCTTCTCAGCTGCACATAAGTCAGATCCGGAGAAGCTGACATGGCCCGCTGGAGATTATCCAGAGACTGCCATACCATGTCTCCAGAGAATTGTAGGCCCAATGGCGAAGTCTCGGGAAGCTGAAAGTCCACTCTGCTATCTACATCGGCCCAGATATCGTCGGCCACCCCGAGGGACGTCGACGGCATAGTCTGCACAACGCTCACACCCGGCCCGACTATTGCGGCTACAGCAACTGCAGGGACCCCCATAATGGCAACTTCCTTGCCCGCCCTTTGGGGTGAGGCTACAGCAGCCGTATCGGCAACGGAAGGTGCTTGCTCCTCTTGAGTAGTCTCACCGGCCGCCAAAGGAGGAGAGCCCTCTATGACCGACAAGGTTTGAATGACATCGGCCTCGTCTGTAATAATTTCTCCTGCTTCTATATCCGGAAGACCACTTGGCAACAGCAATGATTCTGCACCGGTAGCCAAGGGTTAAACCCTTGCAACCTCAGTCGGAGTGCTAACTTCGGCAGTCACGCCAGGCTCCTTTGAGACCGCTGCAGCAGCATAGGTCCGTGGAAGCCGCAGGGCAATGGGCCGTACAACAGGCGGGAAGGCTGACTGACCCACATCCGCGCCAGGAAGGAGTATGCGGATCATTATAGTTGGCGGTACCACCTCAGCCTGCATTGCATATGTGTACATCAGCCAGTTGGCTTGGAAATAAAAGAAGTGTTGCAGGCGGGAATCAAAATGCTTCCTACCTCAACCGGCACTATATTCAGGCCTCCAAGAGTCGCCCCTGAAGATTCTGGCCCTTCTCCTGCAGTCGGGTAGGATGGCCCGTGCTCGGCTCCCAATAGCCTCGGAGGGCTAAACGTTGGCAGGTCGCTCTCATAAGCTGAAGAAGCCCCGACGTCCTCAGCCTCGGTGTCCGCCATCGGGAACCCCTCGTCATCGCCGGAGCCGCCACCGTAATCAACTTGTTCAGAAGAGGATGACTCTTCTGCTTATTCTCGAACCTCCAATACCTGAGCGGGAACTAGGCTGCTAGGAGGAGGCCCTCTATCCAGAGCCTCCTCAGCGATCTCCGCCTCGGGAGCATCCGTTGGCGGAATATCTAAGGGCTGGTCCCTCGGAAGCCCTCGCTCTCCGATGACAACCCCTGCCGAGGCACCGACCTCAGGGAGCAGCGTGGGTCGAACATCGACTGGAATGGAAAGACAATAAACAGTCAAGACCCGACTGAGACCACAACATGCCGTTAAGCTCTATAGGCATGCTGCAAATTACCTTCCATGTCTCGATGAGGTGTCGGTGAAGGCAAGTCACCCTCAGTCGAGGCCGAGGGGGCTTCCTCCTCCCTCTCCCCAGCAGCAGCTCCGGTTGCCGCCTCCAGCCCAACAGCGGCGGAGGTAGTGCCAGCAGCCACTAAAAGGAAGGATGATCAGCCAGGGCGGGGGGAAATAAACAAACAAACCATGCAAGAATAAGAAGTCACCTTCGCCCTCGGGCCCTTGCGTCCAGGCGACCTCAAATTCGGAGAATGATGGAACCCGAGGAAGGGGAACCGTAGACTCCTCTTCAGCAGCCTTCCTCCGACGTGCCCGAGTAGCACGGGACTCTGCCCTCTTGGCTTTCTTGGCCCTACTGATGGCCTCCCTGACCTGGGACCTGGTCCGCTTCAGCGAGTCCCCAGGGGGTAATGGTGTCGTGGTCGGAGCCGGCTCTGGAATATTAAAATATGAAGGCTTCTGCGCCTTAGATATCAACTCCCTACAGTGTCGGGTCGCTTCCATAGAAAGGCGAGCTGCAAAAACACATAAGTAAGAAGATGCACACTGAATATAGAAGAAGCAGCTGCAGGGCTGAAGAAGAAGTCACGCATTACCTGGCAGCCCGGTGTATCGGGGACTAAGCGGCCAGTAAACCAGTGCTGGCATCTTATCCCGAGAAGCCGCCTCGTGGATGAGCCAGCACACATTACCGATTGTTTCACTTTTCTCCGTCAGTTGAGCCAAATCCTCATGGCCACGGGATGACAAGTGATGATATAAGCTCAAGTGGTCGAAGCCCCAGCCGTCGACATACTTAAAAGATATGAGGAGCTGATGGTCCTGGATGGCTTCTAGTGGATCGGAAATTGAAAGCCCATGGGAATGAAGCAGGGCGAATATCCAGGGGGTGTTGGAATATAAGTCAGCCCGCCTGTCTTCCCTCCCGATGAAGGTCCGATAGGGATGAAAACGGTCGATTTCTGGGCGCCAGCTCGCCACACTAGGAAGGGGTTCTTCCACCGGAAGGGGGATTATCTGAAGAGCAATCCGGTCACTGCTAACTCGGCACAGCCCCCAGAGAGTCTTGATATAATCATCCCTCTGGATCTCTGGCATCTTCGGGTCGGCTCGAGATGACTTGCCCTTCGCAGCTTTCCTGGCTTCTACATATGCCATCACCTCGGTGTTGGACCAGGATTTCAGCCTCTTCAAGTAGGCTGAATCAACATCCAAAACAGGCTCCCGTTGCGAATCTAGGAAACGACGCTCGGCGCTATGCCAGCAGTCTTTCCGGAAGTTCCGATAGAAGCCCGTTCGCGCATTCCACCACTTGATGAAGTCTGGAGTCACTCGGGGCAGACGGGCCGGGGTTGGCACCCTGAATGACACATCCTCCCGATGATGGAAGTAGTCCCACCATCCACGGGCTTCATCCATAGCCGTTTGACCAGCCCGATGTCTATTCGGCAGATTGAATCGGGCTGAAGAAGAAGGAATTTGCTGGTCGTACCCAAAATTCTGGCTGAAACGAAAGGGATAGTATGGCTCCAGCCACAGTAAGCCGCTCTTCTTGAAGACAAGAACACTGGGACGAATAGACAGCTCCCACTCAACCAGTTCCAGCTCCAAGATGGGCCTTGTGCTCTTCGACCCGGTCAGCTGATGAATAAATTCCTCTGTCTCAAATAATCGGCATTGCCGCATCCTGTTGACAAGAGGGCTAGAGCTGGCAGCCAAGCTCCAAAAGTGCAGAACGCAAGGGGAATCTGTTGGAACTGTAGTCAACTTCCCCCGAATGGCGAAAAGCTGATCCGCCAGTGAGGACGGTTCGGCACTGGCAAATTCGATCATCCACGGCAAAGGACGATCTGACTGCATTGACCGGGGAGCTGCTTCAGGAAATAAGGTGCAGACCCAGGCATTAAAAAAGTGGATGGGACCAACTGTCCGCGAATTTCTGGGAATGCGCGACTAGTGCAAATCCCCCAACATTTTATATATGAGGCACAGAGCCACAGGGCACAGGGACAGCTTCGTCCCCCAGGCCATTAAGCAGGCAGGGTAAATAGCCTCCGGTCTGATCACTGTCTCGTCTCCCTGAGGAAGGGCGAATGAACAAAGCCAATATGTCAAGTACGCAGCACAGTGTGTAACTGCGTCAACTCCAGTGGGATTCGGGCCAGCCTGCCGCCCTCTCCCTGAGACAGCAGGATATGTTGCTTGGTGTCGAGCCCTCTTCTTCCGCGCCACCGCTGTCGGAACCACTGTGGGGAAGTCCTCATAGTGCTGCTCCCCACCAAAGAAATATTGAAGCCACGTGCCCATCCGCACGCGTCTCTTCTCACCAGGTTTTCGCGCTTCCCGCGAGTCAAGTGTCAGGCGCAGCAGGGTGCGGTACGCCTTCATCAGATAACGGTAGGCGAAGCCCGTGAAGTATCTGCCTTCACCATCCGTCTGGTCCTTTAGCCAGTCTGGGAAGTAAACTTCTTCATACGGCTCTCCATCTATCGGCAGGCCGCTCAGCTGAGAAAGGCTCCATAGATCCAATGAAGTCTCACCTTCTGCAGTGTAGAAAGTGTTGTACTCTGGGCAGAAGACTTCAATCATCCCACAACATAGACCTCGGGAGATCGGGTATCTATATCGGGAAGCGTATACGCTCTGATAAACACCGGCGTGCACCAGGATGGGGGCGTATTGCCGCAACATAAAGTCTGTAAATTCAACCGCTCCCGGTCTGAAGGCGTGAGCATCGGTGGCTTTGAGCTCTCCAAACCACCCCACTGAAATCTGATGTTTGAACCGGACCGCCAAGCAGTCCAAAAGAAAAGGCTCGTCCCGGTATCCCCAATGGAGCGGTGCGAGGAATAGACCATATACGGGCTTCTCCCTGTCAACGCGGCCGGCGGTTTCATTCCAGCGAGCCGGTGTATACTGCGGCACTCTCGTCAGCATCCCGGCCTCGGGGGATAATTCCTACACTCCGAGCACGGCCCCCCATTTCCTGGGCTTCCCGGGGATGTACATGGGCATACCATAGGTGACTGACTCAGTCAGGCTGTCTCGCTCCGCCAATAGGGCTCCTTCAGCTCGGCGGACCAGAATTAAATCACGCTTCCCGCCAAGGTTGAAGCGCTCCAGGAATGTCATCAGGTGCTTATCTTTGGGATGGTCCCGTCTGATGTCGTCCCCTCGGTCATACCTGAACTGGTTGCCGTCGAGAATAAGTAGGCGACCAGTGTCGACAGTATCGGTCTCTGAGTCCGATGATTCGGCCACCGCAGCCACACGTCTCAGCCCCCGATCAAGGGAATGCACGTTCCCCCAGGTCACAACGACCCGGGATGCGGAGGAAGATGATCCAGCTGCCATATTGTCTGCAAAGCAACGCCTAGAAAAGAACAAAACAAAAGTCAGAAATCAGTGGATCAAAACAATATTTCTGACAAAATTTCGACAGCATCTCCTCAGCTCGAGGGTTTGCCAAAAAGAAAGCGGAAGCCGTCCACAAAGGGAGCAGCCCCTAAAAGCAGCCATAGGCATTAAGCCAAGGCCGAATGGGACACCCGAGGGATCTAGCTCTGAGGACAAGTCCTACAAAGAGCCTCCCGGGGCCCGAAGAACGGGTTCAAAACCCAAAGCACAGCAACAGCTCAACTCACCGGCTCGCACAAGGCCCAGAGCCCACTCAGCGCCGCGGGAGGAAGAGAAATGGAAGAGAGAGAAAGAATTTTCGCAAATGAGAAGCTGTGAAGAAAAAAGCAAAGAAGAAGCCAATAATATAGGGGGCTCCACCCCTGTTAAAACGGCGCGCCCCGGGGAGCGCCGATTTAAGATATTGGCGCGCCGTGGAGGCCGCGCCGTTTCAACCTCTAAAAGCCCAGGCACGCCGTAAAGGCGGCGCCGTTTTAACCTCAGAAGCTCAGGTCCGCGCCGTTTTAAGTGATGCCGTCAAGCTTTCTACCTCGCCGGATTGGCCTCCGAAGCTGGAACTAAGTGCTATTCGGGCTTCTGTCAGTCGAACGAAGCTCATCCGTAGGCCTTGCCGCATTCCTGCCTCACTTGCACCGCCTACGTCGGGGGGGCATTTGTTGGCACTCAAAATATAATCCCTTGGCAACCAAGCCGCAAAGATGAATAATACGGCCCACTGAAGCACAGAAGCCGATGAAGATCAACTTATCAAAGAACCCCTCAAGCTGACGGAGCCCCGAGCCACCTTGAAGGGAACACCGGGGACTTTACCTCAAGAGAGTCGAAGTGAACCCGCAACCGACCGGCAGCGCGATCAAGCCTGCCCAATGATCCGACGTCAACTTCGTCATGCCGCTACCCCACATCCGTCGCCCGACCAAGGACGACAGTCTACCTTACGGCTCTCCTAAGGAGGAAGAATGTCCTCGGCCATCCGCAACAAGGGGCCGGAGGTTCTGCCAGCAGAAGACCCCGATTACCCGACACGGGTTCGGCTTCTCGCCATAGTGGGCCCGTTAGTGGCCGATTGATCACCGTTCAAGGTGGAATTGTCCGGGACGCAACACCATCCTGCAAAGAAGCTTCGAGCACGAATCTGTCTCAACCAGGAGCACAAATTGCAGTGCCGAAGGCCGTACCACCAGGACTTCCGTGTGCTCGGATCAGACACACGAGGAAGTCTGATCAAGGCCGTTTGTCGTTTCGAGAGTTTCCTCGACTCCACATCAAGGTTTTTCAAGGACCAAGGCGAGAGGAATATTCAACGGGAGCTTCCGGAATCATCTCCGGACCCACTGGACCGGCGGCGCCGAGTAAACAAGTTAAAACGGCGCCGTTAAACCAACGCCATCTAACCGGCGCGCCAATCACAATGGGGGAATCGTTCCCCGGCGCCGTCGAACCGGCGTGCAAAAAGCCAATCGGGACCTTTTCCGGCGCCACCAAATCCGGCGCGCCCCCCCTCTCGGGGCACCGGATTACAAAATGCTCTATATATGTCTTCCTTCGGCCAGAGAAAGAGAGTGGATCAGAGAGGAAAAAGAAGGGAGAAGCGGAATTGAAAGAAAAAAAAAGAGAATTAGAAAGAAAGGGGAGAGGTCCAAGGAAAAGGGTCGAGGGTTCTTCAATCTGAAGAAACCTCCGTTCGAGTCTCTCGGCGGCCGCCGCTCTGCTCCATCCGAGCCTCCCAGAATCGGAGAAGGAGAGCATTTGTCTCTTGTCTACCTAGGTGGGTCTCCGTGGTTTCTTCCGGTTGAGCCCCCTATTCTTCTTTGATTTTCTTCCCCTGATACAATGTAAGTGAGGGAGGGGAGGGGCGATGATATGAGCTTGGTTTTCCCCCTCCTTCTCACCGTTTCTGTGATCCCCTATATCGCACTCTGTAATTTTCCCTTTCCATCATCAATGGAAACGGTGGCCGCCTGACAACGCCGGCACCGGAATGACAGTTGCGTGCCTCCCTTTCTTGTGTTCATATGTTCAATGGATGTATGCATCGTCTATTTCCTCTGTTCACGGATTGAATGAAGGTATCGTTTATTTCATCTTATGCTCCCTCACAGTCGGTGAAACGGCACCGTGTGACAACGCCGGCGCCGTGGAGGGTGATGTTATTATGAGCATGCCTCTCCAATGATTTGTGTGCAGAACGAGGGGGAAGGAGTGTGCACGGCGCCGTGATCGTCCCTCCCCTCTGCCTCCATTCTTCTCTCTCTCCGTCTGTGTTTACCGGATGTTGCCTCTCGGCCAGGGATATGCCCTTGGGCTATACGAATTGCTTCCCCCCCTCCCCGGGGTTTCTTCTTTTATTATTCCGATGCGATGATCGAGTTCTGCATTATGCGTGTTACGAGCCTCGCGCTCAGGGACACACTCGTGTGTGTATCTCTGCCCACTGCCGTCTAGGGATTAAATCTTCTGCCTTCCCCATGCCTTCCTCACAGGCCAGAGGGAAGGAGAGGACCGTCTCTGTGCCGAGCCCCTGTTGGCTGTTTTGTGAGCATAGTATGTACATCCCTTCCCCCAGGTCTCCGTGCTAACCAGATAATGCATAAGTATCAACTCACTTAGCCCACGGGTTTCACCGTCTCGCGTTACTCTCTCTCTGCTCCGCTCGCATCTTAACAGGGGTATGCTCTGTAGCATCACTCCAGTGCCCGGGGAGGGGGACATTCCCCCCAAATCTTCTCCACCAATCTTCTGGCTGACAGAGGACTCGTCCATCGATGATGAATGTCCCTGCTGATTGTCGGGTGTACAGCAATGGGGCTAAGCCCTACAGCTCAAAATCCACAGTCCTTAATGGACTTTGTGGTGGCCGTGGGTTGTGTTCCCCTGGTAGGCTAGCCCTCGGGGATTCCTTCTCTACATCGGTCATCCCGATCTGAGTGTTGTGGTGACTCGGGTTGCGTGCCCCTCGTAGGCTAGCCCTCGGGGTCTTCGCTCCCACATTGAGTCACCTCATTCACTCATTGTTACCCACGGATTTGGTGTCCCTAGCAGGTTTGACCTTGGGGTTTTTCCTCTCCGTTCGGGTTTTTGCCGGCCGCCGTTGTGCCACCCGGCTCTTAGGGGTTGCTCCACTATGTGAGTAATCCCCGCTTCTCCCCGATAAATCCTCCGGGATGGGGAGATGCTGCCGAAATTTCGGCTCGAACGAGTATAACTCGGAATGATCGCCGCGCTCGAGTACGAACCTCGCGCGGGCCCGTGACTCGGCTCCCGGATGCCCTGGGGTCGACCCTGTGAAATAATAGCTCAAATAAACTCTCAAAGTTTTCCAAAGTATTTCAATAAACCCAAGAAAAAATGAACAAATTCTCGTTTTAAGTTAAACTGGCGCCATTCGTTTACGGCGCGGCCTAAATGGCACGCTCGAAAACGGCGCGCTCTCCACGGCGCTGTAGACACGCCATTCCTGACGTCTCCTGAGAAAGTCTCATGTTACTATACAACGCCCCGCGACGGCTTACGCGTTTTGAATCACTTGAGTGCTTCCTTTTCTTGAGTCTTCTTCCGCCCTTTTCGGCATCCGGAATCGTCTCGTCACGGCATTCGGACGGCATCAACACCAGTCGGACGCATCAGAGGTTCCGAAACCAGGAAAGGTGTCTGCCGGGCGGCCGCCAACGCCTGAACTGAGGACCCGGGTGGGTCTTTATGGGGGCGTCCAGGCCCCTGGACGCCCCCATTCTTTTAATTTATTTTTCAAAGCCCAAAACAAAATAAAAAAATAATAATATATTAATGGAGGCATCCAGCCCCTGGACGCCTCCATAAAAATAAATATAAAAAATATATATATGCCAGTTGGCATAATAAGATAAAACAAAAAAAATAATATATTAATGGAGGCGTCCAGGCCCCTGGACGCCTCCATAAAAACAAATATAAAAAATTAATATGCCAGTTGGCATAAAAAGACAAAACAAAAAAAATAATAAAATAATATATTTATGGAGGCGTCCAGGACCCTGGACGCCTCCATCAACTCCCTCACGGGCGCCGACCACCGAACGACAGTTTGTCGTGTGTGAAAAAAGCAAAATTATGAAGACGTCCAGACATCTGGACGCGCCCATTTCTGAATCACGAGGCGCCGCTCACAAAACCACGCATTGTGCCAAACCGCGAGCGGCCGTCGGTGGTGTTCGGTGGACCTCTTGGAGGCGTCCGGGGCCCTGGACGCCTCCACAAAAATATTTTAAAAAAATAAATAAAAATAGAATAAAATATTAGCTCGGCCCTGATGGAGGTGTCCAAGGTCCTGGACGCCTCCACCCTCCGGAGCCCTATAAATAGAGGCCCACCCCCTCAGTTCTGGGAGAGCCTCGAAGAGATCTGATAGGCTGCCGGAGCCCAGAGGCTACGGAGCCATTTCTAACCCGTGGGGTCTTTTGTAGGTGGAGGTTCTTCCGGCTTCTCGGGTGCCCACGCTCGCGAGAGGAAGGTCGTCTTCATCCACCGCGCTTCCACGTCGTCCCTATGTTGTCGGAGCTCCACCGGATCTCACCCTCGGCTCATCCAATAAGCCTTTTCTTCCCCTTTTCCTCCATAGTTCTTTACATTCATCATACTGCATCCTCTATCCCCCTTCATAATTGCGTCTCTTCTTATATACTTCTTGCATCCATCATCTCATTTTCCTCCTACTCGAGTCCGAGAGGGGTTTAACAGATAACACCAACCAGGTGTGTGTCTCGCCATCATTTCGTCATTTTTATCGCAAGGATTTGAATACTACACCTTCATCTTTCTAATCCACTTGTTACTTGTTTGTCGTTGTTTTGCAAGGGTACCCAAGGAAAGCCCTCTCCGTCGGCCGGCCGAAGGGGGAGGAAGAAGCAACCCGCCATCTCCCGCTCTTGAGGTAGGCGCGATCACTTTCTTCATTTTGGGGTCTTTTGGCCCCTGGCGATCACATCTTGTTCTCGAGGCCGCGGCGAGTCACTTCCCCAATGGCCGTTTAAATTTCCGTTCTTATATTCTCTTTATATTCTGTTATATTCTGCTCATATTCTCGAGGCCGCGGCGAGTCACTTCCCCAATGGCCGTTTCAATTCTTGCTATTTAATTTATGCACCATTCCCGTCCCCCGAGGTCGCGGCGAGTCACTTCCCGCTATGGCCGTTTAACCCCCATATCTTGCTATATTAAATTTGTCCCGCTCGCCCCGCCGGAGTAATCTCCCGCGGTGGCCCCTTCTCTTTTCTCTTATTTCTGTGTTGCAGCAAACAAAAAGAGGAGCCCGCGCGCTCCGCGTCCTCTTCGCACCCCGAACCGCGTGACGTCGCTCACAGATTGGCGATCACGGTGGGACGTCTACTGCTTCCTTTTGGCTACCCTTGCAAGTTCGGCACCATCCGTGCCTCTCCACCTTGGCGCCCGCGCGCGCCCCCGTTGTGCTCACGGCAGCACTGTCAGTTGTGATTGGTTGTTTGTTTATTATATGTATGTTATTTCTGTTATTTTCCCACTCCATATCTCTGTCAGCATTCCATTGCATACATCCATCCCTCTTTTATATCCTTTTTCATTTTTTTTAAGGATCACCCTTTCCCGGTGAAGGAAGGACTCTCCGTTTGAGAATTCCTCTCAACGGACTAGAATCTCCTCCACTGGGACCTCCGTAAGTCCCCGACATCGAAGAATCTCCTCTTCGTTCACTGGGCTGGTTGTACCATTGAAGTTCCCCGGAGTTAGTCATTTCATTCGTGGTGAGACGAGAGACCCTAGCTGACACGGCGGTGAAACAAAAACAAACTAGGGTCCCTATTTTGTGTGAACTTCGGATCTCGCTAAAAACACAAAAAAAATCATCAAAATCAAAACACAAAAAAAAGGCGTAAAGGCATCCACTTGTTTGATAATCTCTGCTACCTGCTTGCTAGTGTATATTTTTACGTTCTGGAAAAACTGTGAGCATGGCTCACGAGTCTTTTGAGGAGAACCACCCTAGTCGTGGTTTGTCAGCCGACCCGCGAGTCTATGCTATGGACTCGGGTCCTTCTCATGAGCCCTCGCATGAGGTGCAGGTTATTGCCGGGGACACATCCCCACCGCAGGATATCTCTTCCTTACTGGGCGTCCTCGCCAACACGGAGCTTACCTCTGAACAGCTCCGGGCCGTCCAGGCCATTCTGAAGGGGAAATCTGTTTCCCCCACGCCCCAAGAATCAACTCCGGCCATCGCACCTCTCCAAGAGTCCGTGCAGACCATTCCATCTCCTTCATTGGCGCAAGCCATCCAGTCTCCCTCGCTTCAAGGACAAGCGAGTCAACAACCACCCTCATTCCAGTTCCCGTCACAATCTCAAACTCCCGTTGTTCCCCACACGCCGCTTCAGCCAGGGCCAACTGTCGGCGGTCCGACAGCTCCCTCTCATTCCGGGTTCCCCCTTCAAGTCTCCGGGAGACAGTTTCTCCCCCAGTGGCAAGTGCCACCTTCACCTCCAGAGGAGCTCGCCCAATCGCTCCTCAATAGGTTCAATTGCATGGACGAGCAGTTTCAAAATCTGAGAAGGATGGTGGACGTGAAAGCCACCCCAGAGGTTGCTTTGCCAATCCTTCCCGTCATTCATCTTCCTCCCTCCGAAATGCCCACGTATCGCAGATACAATGGTACCGGCAATCCCTTCATTCACCTCAAGGATTTCATGTATGAATCCTCCTATTGGCAAAACGATCAGAGGTCCCAGGCATACCCCTTTCGGAGATCATTGGATGGTTCCGCGCTAGAGTGGTTCTATTCTTTGGAGCCCCGCGAGGCCGAGAATTTTGAAATAGTCCAGAGAAGGTTCTTGCAGAAATATAGGGATAGGGTCGGTCCCTCACTCTCCATTACCGACCTAGTGGCCGAAAAGATGAAGCCCGACGAAGATTTTGTCCGCTATGCTGATAGATGGAGGTCTTTGGCGGAAAGAATAAGGGATACCCTCTCCGAGCCCGAACAAGTGAAGATGATTGTGTCTAATGCAACCCCACAGTTCAGACACGTCCTAGCCATGAATAAACTTACTACAATGGAGGAACTCTATGAAAGGGCCCGGTACATCCAAACCCAGTTAAAAGACTCCCCCATTATGAACATGTTTGAGTCACCGAAGCCCAAAGTGGTTAGAAAGACAGGTGCTGGTGTCCCGGGCGGAGCCACAGAAGGGGTCGTGACAAATGAGCAAGTGGGTGCGGTCAACAATGCCAACTATGCGGTCAACCTAAGGCCTCCACAAATGCCCCGACTTCCCCTCCAACCAGGTCCTTTCCCTCTTCGTCCTCCACCCCAAAATAATCCACCCCAGGATAATATGCCTCCATTGCGTCAACCCCAGCAACAACAACCACAACCTCAGCAACAACAACCACCACTTCAGTACAACCAAGTTCCACCCCCGGGGAACTATGGTCCCCAACAGCAACAAAGGAGTCCGCTCGGTCCCAAGAGAGCCTACTATCCACCATTGCCAGAAACCTTAGCAGACATTTTTAATGCCCTCATGGCATCAAACCAACTCGCCCTACCCAGAGAAAGGCCCGTGTGGCCCCCAAATGTTGATACCTCCAAATACTGCGTCTACCACAGGCAGCCAGGACACACAGTAGATTACTGCTTCCATTTCAAAGATTACATCCACGATATGAATGATGAACATCAAATAGATTGGGATGAAATGAGACGATACGTCGCCGCTCTTAAGGCTAGGAGACCTCCTCATAGGCCACAGCAGCAGTTACAACAGCAGCAGCAGCAGCAACCACAACAACAACAACATCCTCAGCAGGCCCCACAACAACAGCCCGACATGGGCATAATTCAGAATCCATTACCGGAGCACCAACAGCCCAATCATCAGGTTAACCCCATCTCCTCCTTCCCGGAAGTCGGGAGAGAGCAGGTGTGGCACCAGGAAAGTACCTCCATTCTTTCTACCGCCAATCCTATCATCACGCAACACCCTTGCCTTGCCCGGGTAGCACCTCTCTCTCATCAACCCGCGTCAGTATCGCCTTCACCATTTTCACTACCATTACGCCCTCTCATCCGTACCCCGATCCCCTATCAACCGACACTCTCCACTACGCCTTCACACCCTCTCATCTTCTCCCACTCCCCCACTTTACCATCCACCTCTACCACATTTACCCCTACGCCTTCTAAACCCCTTATCATCCGTCAACCATACATAACCTCGTCTTTCTCCACCGTATCACCACTAATGCCTTCAAAATCACTCATTACTCATCGCCCACCTCAAAATCATTGCCCACTTCAAGCCCTACCCACTTCTACTTCGTCTCCACCTCCACCTTCCAGACCCCTTATCCTTCATAATCCGCGCGATATCCCCTCTACCTTCACCATGCCTCCACCTAACAAACCCCTCATCAGAATCCCTGCTCCCGTCATCACCCCTGCTTCATCAACCATTCCTCCACCACTACCCCTCAAATCCCTGTTAAAACCCACTGCTACCCCCACAGAGGTACAAAAGCCGCAGGCAATGGTGCTCCGGAGTGGAAGGATTTTCCACAGGGTTTTCCCCCACAACAGTCAGAATCCTGAGCAATCTCAGCCAGAGAAGGATGATCGAGAACAATCAAAAAGAGCTATCCCTGGAACACAGTATGATCTATTAAAACATTTGGACAAGACGCCTGCTCGGATCTCCATTCTGGAGCTTCTTCAAAGATCCACATCCCACCAGACAGCCTTAATGGAGTACCTTCAAAGAGTCATGGTTAATGAAGACCTCCCCGTGGAGAAGATTTCGACCGTCCTGACCCCAACAGACACACAACCGGTCATCATGTTCCACAACTACGAGCTCGCTCCCAAGGAAGCTCATAAATATGCATTGTGCATTTCAATAAAAATCAATGGGGTATCCATAAACCCGTGTCTTGTGGACACGGGTGCGTCCATAAATGTGATCTCCATGAGCACTCTTCAGTTGTGTGGGGTCGACGAGGAACAAATAAGACCTTCCTCGATCACGGTCACGGCTTATGACATAGTAAAAGGCCGCCGCAGGGGATGATTATTCTGAAGACAGAACTAGGCCCCATGTCAATTCTCACGGAATTCCATGTCCTCGACATGGACCCCACATTCAAGGCTATACTGGGTCACCCTTACATCGAAGCCATGGACACTGTGCCTTACACCAACCATCAGTGCATGAAGTTTCCTTACAATGGAAGAATTATTAAAGTGGTCAGTACACCTGTCCTTCACACAGTGGATGCTATCAACACCTCTCTGCCCTCTGTTTAGCTGTCTCATCGGCCCATATTGTCACTACTAGATGTACGTGATTCATCTCACGTTCCACTAGCACCAAAGGAGCCGGTCAGGACAACCGCAACATCATGTCTCCCTTTTCACTCCAAAGGGTGGGAGATTATGAGGAACATCGGCTACCAACAGGGTAAAGGTCTGGGCGCACAGTTACAGGGTAGGCTCAAACTGCCAAAGGAAATTAGGCCGAACCGCAGGTTTGGCCTAGGCTTCAAAGGACCGTTCAAGGCAGATTGGAAGCCCCTCACATGGACTCTATCAAACCACTTCGACAGAGGGCCCATTGTTCAGATGGGAGATCACCCACGAGAAGCATATGGGGGATCACATGCTGTATATTTGGCTGAAAAATGTCCGAGGATCACCAAAAGAGGTAAGATCAAAGATCCGGAATGCGAGTGGAACAAATGGTTCGACATACGGGACATTTCCGTTGCACTGGAAAGGATGTTCTCGTCTCCGCATCTTGAAGGACCACCATTGATCTCCGGAATACCAGAGAATATTACCACTCTTGCCGAGGTTCCAAACTATCATCGTCCTCGCCAGAAGGACACTGTCATCGACGGATCTTCATCCGTCCTCAACATTGCCGTTGACGGCTCATTAGCCGCCATCTTCTCCATCCACTCGTCTCAGCCTTTGCTGCTATCTTCTTCCTGGGCCATTCCTCCACGCTCTCCCTATCCCTCTCCCTCTCCTCTCTCTCCCTCATCGCCTCTCTCCTCGACAGCTCGAGGGCGATCCGCAGATCCACTACGTCGCGAGGAAGCTCCTCAGCCTCCCGTCGCCGCTCCTCCTCTAGCTCCGCAATCCGGGCGTCACGCTCTGCCACCCAGGCATCACGCTCCTGCTCAGCACGAACAGCACGGGCCAGGGCCTCCCGAATCTCGGACACCTGTCAAAGCACGCATGCACCGTAAGAGAACAGTGATAGAAGGAAAGCAGCTAGAAGAGGGTCAGGACCAAGCAAGCACTCACTCGAGCCTCGCGGTCACGCTCAGCCTCCTCAGCCCGAGCCACCGCATACGCCAGCTGCTCCTGGAGGGCAGAAACCTCCGGAGGAGGGCCCCGCGAATTGGAACCCACTCCACCAACCGTCCCAGCTGCCGCTGTCTAGTGGGCCCGCTGAAACACGGGGCAAACGTCAGTCAAAGGCTAAGCATCAAAAATCTAGGTCAAAAAAAAATGCATTGCATAGACTCACCAGGATCTCCAACTCCTGTCGGATGGCCACTAACTGTCGCCTGGCGTCTGCCAGCTGGGCCCGCAGGTCGGCGATCATGTTGTCACGAGCATCTTGCATTGCACATAAGTTAGTGCCACATGCATATACATATAGAAGGGTGAAGCATTTTCATTTCACTTACCCCTGCCATACCACCAAGGAAGAGGCGGTCCCCGTACGTAGCCCGGTACCGTCTCAGGTAATCAGTACTGTCCTGTACATGGGACACCACTAGGACCCCGCCCTGCTGCCAGTCCTGGTACTATGCTGGGAAGCGCGTACGCCAGTCCACAATCTTCGCCTTCCCCTTGGTCTTCCGCCCGATGCGGGCTGGCTCATCTACATCAACCCACTCATGGGCTAGCCCCAACGTCCTCATAACTAGCCTCAGCCGAAGCGGCTCGATCTCATTCAGGCAATGGACCCACACGTCCTGCCTGAAACGAGGAAGACCCGCTACAACCCAAGGCTGGCCAGCATCGCCCATGCCCAGGTAGGGTCTCCACACCACCTGCATCACCATACATGCATCATATTAGTTGCCATTCAGTCACATAGGAAAACACAAAAAATCATACGCATCATACCATGGCCTCGGGATACTCGCTTAGCTCCCGACGAAGTGACGCCAGCTGGTAGCTGTGTGGTGCCGCTACCACGACCGGCCTCCACTGTCGCGCTAGAGGAACGGCTCTCCTGTTCCTCTGCCTGGCCCTCCCCATCGGGAAGTAGTAATAACTCCACACCTGCATCCATCATACATCATTAGCACGAGTAATTACATATTTAACTACGGTAAAATGCATAAATAAATTGTGTACCTGGAGAAAAGGTGCGAAGCCGCTGACTGTCGTCTCCCTCTCTGAAGTCTGGGAGAGATCGGCAATCAAATGGGCAAGCAGAGCCGCTCCCCACGCGTAGTGCCCCACTCTGTCAAGGTCCGCCAGGATCCCGAGGAAACGGCAGTGGATGCCATCCCCCTTCGTCCCCAGCAGAAGACGGCCCAGGAAGAAGAAAAGAAACCTCCGGAGATCTAGGTCCACCAGCTCCCGCTCGCTCGGGTCCTGAGTGAAAGCTGCACGGGCATCTCCCTCCAGTCGTGCCAGAAACTCCGCTCCAGTCTCGCTAACCCGCTGGCGCGGGTCGATGAATCCGAGCGCCTCCATAATCTCCACTCGGCCAACTACCCTGCTGTCTCTATCAGTCACGCTCGTCTCTAACCACAATAGGTTCAGGGCACTCTCTCGGTAGTCGGGGTAGGTGACACCACTCACCGCCTCTCCGTCCACCCGTAGCCCGGTGATCCGAGCCACGTCCTCCAGTGACGGCACCATGTGCCCCCAGGGCATCAGAAACGCCCGGCTCGGCGCGTGCCACCGCTCCCTCAATGCCTGGATAAGAGGAAGGTCGAGCCGAAAGGGCTCAATCCTAAGGAAAGCTCCAAAGCCCATGGCGTCCACACGCGCCCTCTGAAAGTCTGGCAGCCCACGGTATGCTGCCACCACTAGGGACCAGCTGATCCGGCCCTTCATCACGCCCTGCACACCACAAAACCAACAAAGAACACATCAGCATCATGAATAGTAATAAACAATAACACTGTATATACTACTTATGTATTTTATTTTATTTTTATTTTTTAAAAAAATATTTATGTTTTTTTTGGAGGCGTCCAACACCTTGGACGCCTCCTTTACATTTTCTTTATTTTAATTTTAGAAAAACCCAAAAACCAAAACAAAAATAAATAAAAATATATATATATTATCGTGGAGGCGTCCCCAGTCCTGGACGCCTCCTTATTTTTAATTCTATTTTTATTATTTACGTAAATAAATAAATAAATAAATAAAAAGAAAAAAGAAAAAGAAAATGTGGAGGCGTCCAGGCCCCTGGACGCCTCCTTTCCTCACCCCTGGCATTCTCCACACAGCCTCTCGTCCGCCCTTTTAGCCCAGTGAACCAATAGAATGGAAGTCTAAAGAGCTTACCGGGTCGTGATCGTCCTCTGCCGCGTCGCCAGCATCCATTGTAGCCTCCACGGCCAAAAGAGGAGCCTCCTCCTCCGCGGCAATCTCCTCCGCCGCAGCAGCCTCCTCGGCATCGTCCCACAGCCTCCTCGGACGACGAGCCCGTCGTTTCCGCTTCTCTCCACCCTGGCTCGGGCCTCCTTGCTCCATTGGGACGAAGAATGGGTCGTCTGGATTGACTGGGTCGTTTGAATGAATAGTAAATGAGCAAAGGGGGGAAGGCCCCCCCCCATATATATAAAATCCATCTTTTTTGGGGCGTCCAGGCGCCTGGACGCCCCCACCTTTTTTTATTTTTTTCAAAATTCAAAAACTTAGGGGCGTCCAGGCGCATGGACGCCCCCAAAACAAAAAACTAAAAAAAATAAAAAAATAAAAAATAGGGGCGTCCAAGACCCTGGACGCCCCCAAAACAAAAAACCAAAAAATAAAAAAATAAAAGTAGGGGCGTCCAGATCCCTGGACGCCCCCATAATAAAAATTGCAAAAAAAAATATAATAAAAGAAAAAAAAGATAAGAGTATGTATATAATCCAAACAAAAGGAAAAACACAAAGAAAAAGAAAAATCACAAAAAAGATAATAATAATTAAGGGGACGGGGGTCCCAAAACATCCATGCCAGATTTTATTCCATCAGAGAAAGCAGAATGAGCTACATCAGGGGTTTAGGCGCCTTAGGCCTTAACTTCCCCAGTTCGGTTACATAAGCCCTCCACAGCTCACATTCTTCCCCCACGTGCGCTAAGGCCTTTCCCGCAACACTTGTCTTCCAGGGTGCTTTGACGGCCTTCGCTTCCTTCGCATCCGCTTCAGTACCCAACTCTCTCTTCTTCAAAGGAACGGTGCCAGTCGGTAGTGGGAACGAATGGCGTGGAATGTCGACCTGGAGGCAGCATCGATGCGCGTTATAAAGGACGAACTCGGTCGCGCCGATCAGTTGAAGATCAACTTCGGGAGAAGGCCTCATGAGGAGATCAAGCGAAAGCAAATATGCCGGTGCGCAAGTGAAGAAGCCTTGTGTCACGGTGCGGAAGTGAGACCGCCAGTCTTCACGTTTCTTCAGCCACGGAACGCGGTTCACTACAGTACCACCGAAGCCTAACACGTCGGCTATGTGATGAAGAGGGCTTTGTTGGAAGAGCTTCGAAGCGGTTGGCATTCCCTCACGGTGATCAAACTTGAAATGCAAATCCAGCCAGCAATTCAGGACAAGTGCGCAACCAAAAGGAGGCTTACCCATGCTCGAGGCAGTAAGGCCGTTGTAAAGATAGGCAAGGACGGCGGGTCCCACCCTCTTTCCACTCCAGATTCCGCGAATGGCACTTAGTTGGTCCTCCTCCACTATGTTGTCGGTATGAGGAAACAAGAGAGCACCCGCCAGACAGATAGTGAACCCCTTCATGATTCCTTCTAAGTAGTCATCATCTGGTGCCCCCCTCAGGGCGTCCATGACCCACTCCGCAAGCTTTTGTAAATCAACCCCCTTTTGATTACGCACCTTCCTGGCCGCGTCAGACAGCATGAAGCTTCCAAGGACGCTTTCGGAAGTCCCCCGTGTCAGCATCCGCATAGCCTTCACCTTCCCGTCACTCTTGAATTTCTTCAATCCGAGCAGAAGTTCCACCTCCTCGAGGAGGATGGTCACCTCGAAGGTCGGGAAGATAAAAGTGTGGGTCTGGGGATGCCAGATCTCCACTAGTGCGCCCATAGCCGCCCAG
Organism: Amorphophallus konjac; assembly: GCA_022559845.1. Lineage (NCBI taxonomy): Eukaryota > Viridiplantae > Streptophyta > Magnoliopsida > Alismatales > Araceae > Amorphophallus > Amorphophallus konjac. Next base: position 66,329 of record JAHNEJ010000541.1, read on the forward strand.
TCCATACGAATCTTCTCATAGTGTTTGGCGTGAATAAGGAGCCCCTACATATGCCACTTCGAGAGTATGGCCCTCATGCCGATGGAGATGTTGGAAGTTAGCTTTGAAAGCCATGGTAGTTTGGAAAACTTCCTCGGGCCTAGGAAGAGTGGATATGGCTGGAAGAGAAAAGAAAGAAGAAGAAATGAAGGAAGTAAGAAAAAGGCTCACGTGGAGAAATTTGAAAAGAATCAGCTTACCATATGCGACATGATCGTCCCACTCAGATGACCCTCGAGGTCGGAGAGTCGCCTGATCTCGCCGCTAGGCCTGCTCCTCTTCATAACGCGGGAAGACTCTCCTTTCATCCTGAAATCTCTAGATTCTCCTCTCCTTCCTCTCCTGAGCTTCCAAAACCCACCTTGGTGCATTTGAATGAACTAGCCTAAGGGGAGTTCTTATAGGAAGGGTAGGGCGCTATAGGACGGAACATGTCACATCAGCGGTCAATGTCAGGATTTTGGCTAGATTTCCTTTCCATTGTGGTGTGATTCTGTTATGATTCTGCTACTTTCTGATGTTGCTAACCTTTGCTAGTCTGTGCAGGTTTTACTAACGGACGTCTTTGTCCTGTCTCCTGTCCCACCTTTCAATGGTTGGTCCCACCATGTCATGCATCACAGTATATGATACCTACGCTACTAGAACATGTCAAGGACCTTGCGGCCCGAACGAATCCGGGATTTGAGTTCCCCTTCAACAAAAACAGTGATGATCCCGAAGAAATTGGGTTGTACGGATAGGCCGTTAACTTGTGGTAGCATGGGGACGACGGTTCCATTCAGTGAGTTGGTGCGCGGATAAACGGGCCCCAGCCCAGTGTCGGCTCACCGGATCGGTATCCTGACCCGTTCTTAACAAGTTGACAATATTATCCTTGGCTATTTTCTATTTTAGTTTGTTTAAAATTTTTCTTTAAGCCCAGCATGCATTCATATAGGACTTTGATTTATTGCGGAAGATCATTCAAGTGATTCGATTGCGAAAGCCGCTGCGCTTCAATTCTTATAAATATGAGATATTCCACTCCGAATGAAATACTGAGTTTCCTTGAAACGGCCCTACGTTGCTCTTCCACAGGAGACCCTTGTTTGGATAGACTCTAAGATATTTCTTTACTTTTTACCTTGTTTGACCCACCTTGGCTGCAGCACTTCCACATTGGCTGGTAACCGCTCACCAAAGGTGAAACCTGCGGGTTTATGACCCAGGTACTTCCACACCGAGAAGTTGGTCTCCTTTATTTTCGTGCCTGAGTGCACATTTCACCCTCCTTTATTTGATCTCCGTCCAAGCACCCGTCAAGACTTGAAAGACCTTCTTCAAGGTCGCCTCATTGAAACTTCAAGAAAGATTCCAGACAGTAACGTCAAAAGCGTGTCTCATCACACCTTGGCATCAACTTATCAGTCCACTCCCACTTCATTTCACTCCACTTCGATACCATTCCACTACGTGTCGCTCCCTTGCAAAGCAGACGCCAAGACGGGGCAGCTGTAGACACGCCATTCCTGACGTCTCCTGAGAAAGTCTCATGTTACTATACAACGCCCCGCGACGGCTTACGCGTTTTGAATCACTTGAGTGCTTCCTTTTCTTGAGTCTTCTTCCGCCCTTTTCGGCATCCGGAATCGTCTCGTCACGGCATTCGAACGGCATCAACACCAGTCGGACGCATCAGAGGTTCCGAAAACAGGAAGGGTGTCTGCCGGGCGGCCGCCAACGCCTGAACTGAGGACCCGGGTGGGTCTTTATGGGGGCGTCCAGGCCCCTGGACGCCCCCATTCTTTTAATTTATTTTTCAAAGCCCAAAACAAAATAAAAAAAATAATAATATATTAATGGAGGCGTCCAGCCCCTGGATGCCTCCATAAAAACAAATATAAAAAATATATATATGCTAGTTGGCATAAAAAGATAAAATAAAATAAAAAATAATATATTAATGGAGGCGTCCAGGCCCCTGGACGCCTCCATAAAAACAAATATAAAAAATTAATATGCCAGTTGGCATAAAAAGATAAAATAAAAAAAATAATAACATAATATATTTATGGAGGCGTCCAGGACCCTGGACGCCTCCATCAACTCCCTCACGGGCGCCGGCCACCGAACGACGGTTTGTCGTGTGTAAAAAAAGTCACATTATGAAGACGTCCAGACATCTGGACGCGCCCATTTCTGAATCACGAGGCGCCGCTCACAAAACCACGCGTTGTGCCAAACCGCGTGCGGCCGTCGGTGGTGTTCGGTGGACCTCTTGGAGGCGTCCGGGGCCCTGGACGCCTCCACAAAAATATTCTGAAAAAATAAATAAAAATAGAATAAAATATTAGTTCGGCCCTGATGGAGGTATCCAGGGTCCTGGACGCCTCCACCCTCCGGAGCCCTATAAATAGAGGCCCACCCCCTCAGTTCTGGGAGAGCTTCGAAGAGATCCGATAGGCTGCCGGAGCCCAGAGGCTACGGAGCCATTTCTAACCCGTGGGGTCTTTTGTAGGTGGAGGTTCTGCCGGCTTCTCGGGTGCCCACGCTCGCGAGAGGAAGGTCGTCTTCATCCACCGCGCTTCCACGTCGTCCCTACGTTGCCGGAGCTCCGCCGGATCTCACCCTCGGCTCATCCAATAAGTCTTTTCTTCCCCTTTTCCTCCATAGTTCTTTACATTCATCATACTGCATCCTCTATCCCCCTTCATAAGGGCCCCTCTTCTTATATACTTCTTGCATCCATCATCTCATTTTCCTCCTACTCGAGTCCGAGAGGGGTTTAAAAGATAACACCAACCAGGTGTGTGTCTCGCCATCATTTCGTCATTTTTATCGCAAGGATTTGAATACTACACCTTCATCTTTCTAATCCACTTGTTACTTGTTTGTCGTTGTTTTGCAAGGGTACCCAAGGAAAGCCCTCTCCGTCGGCCGACCGAAGGGGGAGGAAGAAGCAACCCGCCATCTCCCGCTCTTGAGGTAGGCGCGATCACTTTCTTCATTTTGGGGTCTTTTGGCCCCTGGCGATCACATCTTGTTCTCGAGGCCGCGGCGAGTCACTTCCCCAATGGCCGTTTAAATTTCCATTCTTATATTCTCTTTATATTCTGTTATATTCTGCTCATATTCTCGAGGCCGCGGCGAGTCACTTCCCCAATGGCCGTTAAAATTGCCGTTCTTATATGTTATATTCTTATCTATTCATGTTCTCGAGGCCGCGGCGAGTCACTTCCCCAATGGCCGTTTAAATTCTCTTTATATCCTGTCATATTCTTATCTATTCATATTCTCGAGGCCGCGGCGAGTCACTTCCCCAATGGCCGTTTAAATTCCCGCTCTTTATATTCTCTTTATATTCTGATATCTTCTTATCTGCTCATCTTCTCGAGGCCGCGGCGAGTCACTTCCCCAATGGCCGTTTCAATTCTTGCTATTTAATTTCTGCACCATTCCCGTCCCCCGAGGTCGCGGCGAGTCACTTCCCGCTATGGCCGTTTAACCCTCATATCTTGCTATATTAAATTTGTCCCGCTCGCCCCGCCGGAGCAATCTCCCGCGGTGGCCCCTTCTCTTTTCTCTTATTTCTGTGTTGCAGCAAACAAAAAGAGGAGCCCGCGCGCTCCGCGTCCTCTTCGCACCCCGAACCGCGTGACGTCGCTCATAGGCGAGCCCTCCCCGGCGCGCCTCTCCCCGGCGCGCCCAATCAGGCCGCGCCGTTTTAAACCTCTTTCTTTACCTACAGTTCTGGCGCCATTTTAAGCCATTTACCTACGTTTCAGGGCGCCGTTTCAAGCGTTTTAGCCCCTTCCTTCGCATGCACTGCACCAGTTTCGTTCCGAATCATGTCGTCGCGTCATTCCAACCCTTTTCCCGCTCATGGGATGATTTCTTATGCTAATCATAGAAGGACACAAGCTCCTCGACCAAATAAACTGAATAAAATTAGCATGTCCAAGCATTCATATCGCATTAATGTATGCCTAAATATGTGCATCCTTGGTATATCAAATAATATTGCCAGAAGGTCAGGTTACGCCTGATTGGAAGCCGTGTTACGCGTGAAGGTGGCCTTCGAGCCTAAGTCCTCCGCCATGTACCAGGGTCCACCCCAATAAATCGTGTGTAGTCAATCGCAGCATCTTGCATGATCACTCGCATGCTCTGTATCCTTTATTCTGGCTTTGACAGCCCGCTATCTCGGTAATTAATCAAAGGTGTTCCCTCCTCGTGGGGGATGTAATTAACGCCATAACCTTTATGGTATGGCGGACTGCTGGTCCCGACCGAACCTCACATTCGCCCGACATGGGTCAGAATGAGCGCACAATAAAATCGTCACTCATGTGACTGGCACGCCCGCGTCGTCAATCGGTCAGTTGACTACCAGTTAGTCAAATGGCTGATCGATACGTGAAATAAGACGTGTATATATGTACATATACACATATATACACGAAATAAGGTAAGAACGACAAGACGGTCGGATAAAAAAAAATGTCGCAAACAGATGGTCGGGGTTGCACCTTGGATAGCGTGTCCAGGTTGGCTGTCCGGAGGACAGGCCTCTACGGCGTGGTTGCCGTGTGTTCTTACTTCGGTAGGTGGTACTAGCGTGGTTCGGTAGCTTCGACTGCATGATCGAGGTCTGCCTTCTGGCAGTAGGAGTAGCTGTAGTGCCGAGTTTTTGACCGGCCACCGGTTTGCTGTTCCTGCTGTAGTTGTAGCTCTCCTTTCCGCTACCGCCGTTGTTTCCGGTTGGGGTTCCACGGGATCCCTGCTGAGTCTCTGTTTTGGAGACTCATTCCCTGCTTTTCAGGTGTGGCGGTTCTTCATCGCGGTTCGAGGGTGCGGAGCGGAGGTTCTCAGTTGCCAGCTTGCCGGGCCGAGTGTTCACTTGGCATGTGGTACGTTTTACTGCTTTAGACTGTACTTTCTGTTGGACTGGACTCTGTTGTAGCTATAGTTGTTTATTTATTTCTGTTAATTGTTGGGTTGTCCTGCTTTATTTCCTATTTCTTTGTGCCTCCACACTCCTTTTAGCCCTTCCGAGCCCTCCCGGCTCGTGGGCGGCAGTTCGAGTCTCGGATTATCGGGCCTTCCCGGTAATCAGATTCTCGGGTCGTTACAATAGGAGGGTTTGAGGGATAATCCTTCAATCCGTCAAAAGCTGCCTGACATTTGTCATTCCAAATAAACTTGACTCCCGACTTAGTAAGCTCGTAGAGCGGCCTACATCTTTGTGAATGCTGGGAGACAAATCGGTGAATGAATTGCAACCTTCCGATCAACCCTCGGACTTCTTTCAAATTACTGGGAGGAGGCATTTCTCTTATGGCCTTCGCCTTGTTGGGATCAATCTCGATACCCCTCTTACTTACGATGAATCCAAGCAACTTCCCTGAGGAAACACCAAACACGCACTTCTTGGGATTCATCTTTAGCTGATACTCCCGTACTCTTTGCAAGACTTTGGTTAGAACCCCGGGATGCTCGATCCTTGTTCTTGATTTTATTACCAAGTCGTCAACGTACACCTCTATATAAATGTGGATCATATCATGAAAAATTACCATCATAGCCCTTTGATAGGTGGCTCCAGCATTCTTAAGTCCAAAGGGCATGACCACATAGCAATAAGTTCCCCATGGTGTAGTGAACGATGTTTTCTCTTGATCCTCCTCAGCCAGGCGAATCTGATTGTAACCTGAAAAGCCATCCATAAAGGAGAGAGTCTCATATCCTGCCGTATTGTCGATTAAAACATCAATATGAGGGAGGGGGAAGTCGTCTTTTTTTAACTAAAGTTGATACTTGCAAGGGGGAAACGGGAGAGGGAGTTCATCTCTTCATTGCGGAAGAAGATGAAAACACTATCCCGGCCACCAGGCAAGCGATTTTCATATAATAAAGTAGCAAAAGAAAGGGGGTACAGGAGGGGGGGGAAGCGCCCAAAGAGGGGCAAGCGGCGTACAAGGCCAAAGGCCCAAGAAGGCAAGGAAGGCCAAGGCGACCCAGTCGAGGGTAAAAACAAAAGCCCAAGAACCCAAAGAAGAAACAAAGCCCCTACAAATAGGAATCATCGTCGAAGGCCCCTTCAGAGTCGGACGAGAACACAGAGCGGACACCGCGCTGACGACCCGGAGAGAAAGGCCAGTCAAGAGGATCCACCTCCGAACCGTCGGTATCAAGCACCTCCGTGAAAGAAGACCCGCCCGGTGGCGGGGGAGCCATCGAAGAAGCCTGGAGCCGAAGAGAACGACGGGGAGGGAGGGCAGCGTCCTCAAACATGCACTGTCGATCACGCGAGGAGGAAGTGGAGTTGGAACGCCGGAAGGAACGCCGAGGAGCTCCGCCTTCCATCCTCGAGGGCGGCCGAGAGCGGTCCAAGCCAGTGGTGCCCACGAAAGCCGTATGGGCCGCCGTAAGGTCACGAATCCCCGAAGCAGGCTCAACCCCGGGGACGTGGAGAGGCTGGACGAGCAGAGGGAACCGGAGAGGCAAGCCAAGATCCGAGGGGGGCACAACACCCACGGGAAGCACCGGAGGAAGCGGTGGGGCGGAGTCGACGATCGGCCCGGGCGGGGCCCGGTTGATCTTCTTCTTCAAAGCTTGGGCGAAGGAGAGCCGGGGGGCGGCCGTCGGAGGAGAGGAGGAAGCCAAGGGCCCTTCCACGCTGGCCGCCTGGGCAGAGGGCGGCGCCCCAGGGGACCAAGCAGCCGCACCGGCGTTAAGCACTGCATGAGTCAAGGAAGGGCCGCCAAGGGGGTGAGCATCCGGTGCCGGGGGGCCGAGGACCAAAGAGGAGGACACCCGGGCCGCAGGAGGGACACCCACGGGCACATCAGAGCACGGAAGGGGATCGCCGTTCCCGGAAGGGTGAGACGCAATGCCCACTGTCGGAGGAGGCGGAGGGCGAACACCACGATCACCAGGAACCGGAGGAGGGGCGAGGCCAACAAATCTGGCATGTGCTGCGGGTAAGTCTAGAAATAGAGAAAGGGGGTCCAAACCAGGCACCGAGAGCACTTGAATAGAGGGTCGCACAGAAAAAGGGAGCTCCCTGGCGGGTCCTGGCGAGGGAGAAAAGGGGCAGTCCACCACGCAGACAGCTGGTGGGGGGCATGAAGAGGGAACGCCCTCCCCAATGCCCCGGTTGGTCTGGAGACATGCTGGAGCAGAATCCACGTGAGCAGTGCACCCAAACTCTCCCGCTGGAGGAGGAGCAGCAGGGGTGCTGTTGACCGAGCAGGAAGGAACCTCAGAGCCAAGGGGGTTGAAGCCAACAGACGCCCCCGTCGGAAGGAAGGCAGCAGTGGAGGGGACGACTCCAAGAGGGTGGGAGTCAGCCTCCACGCTGGCAGAGCCACCTAGAAGGGGCAGCAGCACCGCAGGACCAACAGCCCTGGTGCTCTGCCCAACCATAGTCGAGGCAGGAGTGGAAGCAGGGCCCAAGCCCAAGGTGTTCCCCGGTCCGAGCTGAGGCGCTGGAAGGACGACTGGGAGCGGCTTGGAAGTCGAGGCAGAGGGCACCACGGCGAACAAAGGAGGCGCAGGCGGCTGGGAGCCAATGGCCGGAGCAGAAGAGTGAAGCGAGCAGTCCACGAAGTTGGTCTGTGGGGGCCCAGGCGAGACCAAGGCGAAGCCGGCGAGAGCAGCATCCGCCAGCGGCTGAGAAGCGGGCCCATGCGGGGGAGAGGCAAACCTGGAGACAGCGACCAAAGGGGTGCAATCGAGCGGGACAGCCAAGGGCAATGTAGCGAGAACGCCTTGCAACCCGAGATGGCCAGGTTCCACTCCCAGACCCGTGGGCTGACCAACAGCAACCCTCAAGCGGTCCAGGACCAGAGGAGGAGGTTCCACTGTGCGGACGAACGTCGGGGGTGGCGGGGAGGCAGCAGTGGAGCCGTCCTCAGCAGCGGGCGGAGGTAGAAGGGGAGGCAAGCTCGCAAGGGGGACCTGTGGACCTGCATGAAGAGGCGGCTGGGGAGCAGGGGCTGACGCACGCGAGAGCTCTTTGGGGGCCAAAGATAGTCCAACAGCAGGCGGCCTTTTGCACTGTGGAAGATGGTGACCCAAACATCTACAACCGACGCAAAAACGTGGGAGGCCAGGATAAACGAGCGGCTGCCAGAAATGCCAGCTCCCAGCCTTAATCCAAACTCTGGGGGGCGTCGTCTTTAGGACACGCACGGTTGAGGTCCCGAAAGTCTATACAAATCCGCACCTTTCCATCTTTCTTCATGACTGGGACGATGTTAGCCACCCAATTGGGATAGAGGACAACTCTAACGAATCTAGCCTTATGAAGCTTATCGACCTCTTCTTTCATTTTTAATGCCATATTAGGGTGGAAACGTCTCGATCAACCGCTGTTTGACCGGAATGGACCCTGGCTTAAGCGTAAGTCGATGTTCAACAAGCGCAGGGTCTAGTCCCGGCATATCTTCATAACTCCACGCGAACGTGTCCTTATATTCTTGAAGAACCAAAATAAGCGCCTCCTCTTCGGAGGGCGGCAAGTTCTTACTAATGAGGACAATCCTAGGGTCTTCTTCAGTACCCAGATTTATTTCTTTGGTAGGACCTTCTACTGAGGCTGATGGCTCATCGAATCTTCTCATGCCATTGGCAAAAGCATCGGCCTCGTCCTCATATTATTCGTAACTTTCATCCCCCTCTTCAATAGGGTCTTCATCATTCATGATCTCATAAACACCAAAACCCTCATTAAAAACACAAGTATCCTCATATTCTACTTCTGGCAATATAATCAGATTCTCCAGAAATTTGGGAATGGCTAGACATGCCCGGCACCTTCTAGCTAATTCTAACAAGAATTTACGGGGAATCTGCTTACCCTTGGATCTCTTACGTGAAGCTACCCCATGAGTCTTAAAACGAGAAGAGTAAGAGCAACTAGCCTGATCACTAGAATTCAACAAAGATGAAGGAGGTGAGGAAAATATGGGTACAGAAGGAGATACATATGAAGACTCCTCACCGGAGGGGTAAGGAAGCTCCCCTAATGAATCCTGGAAGAGCGGCCCCTGGGTCGGGACACACCCAGGAAGAAGATAGGAGGTCTCCTCAATGGAGATGAAAGATTAGAAAGTTTGAATTTTGGAAGTTTTTTTTTCGTTTTCTTTTTCAAGAAGAAGGCAATGAGAGGGAGGAATAGGAGGTGGTGTTAAGATTGACAGATTGATGAAAGATTGAGTAAATGATGACCCGCGCGGGGGTGTGATGGAGAGTTTAGAGAATTGCTCGAGGAGCAAGGGAGGAATCGGAGGAGAAACTTGAAGTGAATTTGGAGAAAGGGTTATCAAGACCGCAGGCGCTCTAGGGATATCTGAGAAAAATATTTGATTGAACAAGCGGACAACAATCGTTGGATGAATGGATTTAATAGAGAAAAGGCCGGCCTACAGCCTATCCACGTTGTAGCCTTCCTCGAACGGCACATCAGGCTCCCCGGTATCTGTGTAATTGCTTAGAAGCTGCCTCTTGTCCGTGATCACTATTGGCTTTTCGATTAATTCATGAATTAGTGGCGGCCATTCCGGATCAGTTGGCATAAACAATCGGCTTGGAGCAATAGTGATATCGTTCATGTCGAACCATCTATACCAGTCACATTCGTGGTCATCTATCTTTCTTCTTTTATCTGGCCGTAAAGACTCCAGAGCTTTGTATGTAACCAGTGGGGCTATGTGACGAGCAAACTGCCGTGCATGTACATCTTGACAATCCATCATGGAAGTGACTAGCGTGGTTTGCTCATCATTATGAGTGCCTCCTTTCATGAAGTGTGTTTGTAGGGTCCATGTGAGAGGCTGCCGATCTGTCTTAAGAGTGGAAGTCCTGACGGCCCATGGCTCATTTTTGTCTTTGCTTGGCCCTTTGTACCCTAGGCCACCTCAGGGAATCGTCTTTTGATGCCTGACGGGCTTGACTCTCCCCTGAAGATTAACACCCAGGCCTTTACCAGTTCTATACCCCAATTTCATCAGAATGTTCCATCCTGGTGTGTTCATCAAACCCTTTTTCTTCTTGCCTTTGGATAGTTGTGGTGGCATTTGAGCGGTAGGAGGGGTTGAAGGAGACGGCCTTAACAAGTCTTGCCGCAGATCGGCAACATCCAAAACTGAGAGCAAAGGCCTATTGGAAGGCCACAGAGAAGGCATTGATGTTGCGGAATGTATATCTTCTGTCGGCAAAATGGGCATACAAGTGACTTTAATAATGCGCCCTTTGTGCGGAAATTTTATGCATTGATGATTTGTTGAAGGCACAGCATCAAGCTCTTGAATGTAAGGGTGACCCAAAATGCCATTGAATGTCGGGTCCATGTCCAGAATATGAAAATCCGCTGTCACCGAGACTGGACCCAAACCAACTTTTAAAGTGATCATACCTAAAGGCGGCTTCTTGGTGTTATCATAGGCAGTGACAGTGAGTGTAGATGGTCGGATTTGACTCTCCGGAATGCCACTAATTTTCAAGGTACTTGGTGGCAAAACATTAATGGATGCCCCAGTATCCACCAAACATTGTTTCACTGCTGTAGACACGCAAAAATTGACGTTATGTTGATCAAATCTCACGTCGTTATATAAACGCCCCAAGTGGACTTCAATATTCCTATAAAATGAAGTTTTTCTATTTTTGAGAATTTTATGCATTTTTTCTGCATTTTTGTGATTCACGACCTGAAGAAGGGCGTTATTTTTAAAATTAGCGACCTGTCATAGGGCGTTTTTCAAAGAAGAGACGACCACAAGAGAGGGCGTCAATTCCTGGTATTATCCGTTAATTTCTGGAATTATCTATTTTCAAAATAAAAAGTATTTTGTGAGTAACGTCCTTCCTCAGGGCGTGTTTTTAATAAACGCCATTACCTCAGGCGTGTTCCCTTGATTTCTAAACAAAGAAAGTTTTATTTCCAAAATTAAATCCAGGAAGAAACGGCCTTTCCTAGGTCGTGTTTCAAGAAACGCCTTTGTGAAGGTCGTCAATTCATGATTTGACGCCCTGTCTTAAGTCGTGTTTCACTCCAGAGTCCTTCCTTTTTCCATCTTTCCCTCACTGTTCCCTGCCATCCATGGGACTCTTGCTCGATCTTGATCCTTCCTTGGATGCCTCATTACCCGTTCTTATCTTACCTTGTTTGATCACATCCGATTGAGGCTATAAATTGAGGCCTTGATCGATCATGTAAAAGGTTAATGACTGAGAACGACTTAGAAGGTTAAACACTCCAAGCATTCAAAAGTTTAAGCATTCAAAAGGTCACAGCAGAGCCTTCTTCGTCCTTTGCTGCTTCCCCTCTGCGTCCTTCATCCGGCTTCATCCATCTACTTCCATCATATTCATCCGGTTTTCCCTTTACTGTCGCCAGGGACAGCAGGGTTTCTCAGCTTTTCATCTGTTTGTTTTACTTCATTCATACCACTCCATTCATCATATCTATTCATCCTTCGTATTTATTCACACTTTGTTGCATTTTTATCATCATACTCCCCCTCCCTTAAGTCTTATTAAGGGGTTTAAAAACAACCAAAAAATAAGGTGCGCATGTGCCTTTCTTTCTTTCATTATTACACGTCTATTTGGATAGATACTACTTCATTTGGGCTGATCCCTCTCTTCTTGTTTGTTTTTTTTTTATTATTATTATCCATTTTGCAAGGTAATCAACCAAGAAAACCCACTTCATCGGCCGACCGATTGAAGTTGGAGGAGGAAATCCACATCCATCCCGCATCCCAATTTCCACCAGGTACACGCGATCTCCTTTTCTTCTTATTGAGGTAATCCCTCTGGCGATCACAACTACCCTTTAAGCACCTCGTGCTATTTTTATTGCATTTTATGCATTTTATTTTTTCATTCCTAAAGAGCGGATTTTAATCCGATCTACAAATTGGCGATCACGGTGTGACATCCACTGTTTTCTTTATTGATTACCATCTCCTTTGGCACCCTCGTGTGCCCTTTCCCCTTGGCACCCTCGTGTGCCCTTTCCCCTTGACACCCTCGTGTGTCCTTTCCCCTTAGGCACCCTCGCGTGCCCTTTCCCCTCGGTACCCTCGGTACCCCTTTCCTTTGTGCCCCTCGGGCACCCTCCACTGTGCACCCTGCACACTCCCCGGATCAGTCAATTTCTGCTTATTAACGCCTTCAACAAGGGCGTCTTTTGATTTAACGCCCCTCACAGGGACGTGTTTTGTTGATTAACGCCCCCTTTCAGGGCGTGTGTTTATTGCACCTGCTGGCGTTCTGTTTGCTCATTTTATCGTCTGCTATTTAACGCCCCTCTCAGGGACGTGTTTCGTTGAGTAACGCCCACTTCCAGGGCGTCTTTCACCATAACTGCTGTCTGCTGCATTGTCTGTGGATTAACGCCCCTCTCAGAGGCGTTTCATTTCTTATCAACGCCTGTCATTAGGGCGTTTCTATTTATCATAACTGCTGCTTATCATATTGCCTGTGGATTAACGCCCCTCCCAGAGGCGTTTCATTTATTATCAGCGCCTATCATCAGGGCGTTTTCTCTGAGTTTTGACGCCCTCCCTTGAAGGCGTCCTTTCTTTATAACGCCTTACCTAAAGGCGTGTTTTCCTACCGTCTGTGAGCCCCTCACAGAGTTTAACGACAGCCACGCTGCCGTGTTTTCATTTTGTCACGACCTACCACAGGGCGTGTCTTTCCTCCTGCTGTGAAAACGACCTTTCCCAGGGCGTTTCTTTACTGTTCTTTTTCACATATTAGCTCTTATTCATTGCTTGGCATTTGTCTTGATATTACATTGCTGCTTGGATTGTCTTGATTTGTTGGCTTGGTTGAGAGACCTCTCCTCTCTACCCTAGGATCCACACACCCTTCTTGGAATCGGGACGACCCTCCATTGAGCATTCCGTCTCTTTGGACCGAAATCCCTTTTCCAAGACCTCCATAAGTCCCCGCACCCGTGGATTCCCTCACGGACGCCGGGCTGGTTGTACCCTTGAAGTACCTGGAGTTTAGAGAACCTATGCGTTGTTAAAGAGAGAGAAAAACTTAGTTGACCCGGAGGTTACACTTGGATCAAACTAGGTCTCATTTGGCAAAAGAGTGAACTTTCACAAATAATCCACCCTAATTCAAACGTCAAACATTAAAATCTTGCGTTTCTTGCCAACCTTGTTTGCATAAACATAGTTGGGTGATTTGATTGCCTTGTTTGGATTAAATATTTTGTGATAGTTCCTTCATTAAACACTCTCTCTCTTAAGAATGAAACTCCGTTCAGGTAAAACCATCAACATGTCAGGCAACGGGTACTCTTATGATGATGAGAATGAGAACATATTTGGTCAATATGAGGACCCTCTCCAGGATTCTGTTTATTATGAGGGGAACTATCTTCCTCCTCACCCCCATTACTCACAAGTTCATGTGGTTGATACCACTATTCATGAGGCGGACCCTTCGTCTCAAGTTCCATCTTCCAACACTTCGGGGAACCCTTCCCCATCCATTAATGTCACGGATTTGATCCAGGCTCTCTCCCAGTTGGATGACTCCCAGCGGCAAGCCATTCAGGCCGCTTTAAAAGGGAAGTCGGTTCTTTCTTCTTCTTCTAATCCCCCTCCGGCCGTGAGTGGCCATCAGATTGTTAATGACCAGGCGGTCTTGCATCCCCCCTCCTCTCGTCCACAAACGCCTACTGCGGCCATGCCGGCCCAGCAGGCGAGCTATTCAGCGGTTAGGCATCAATCCTTCCAACCTCCTCGGATTCTACGAACGCCTATACCGCCTTCTTTTGCTCAGAATCAGGCCCCGGTCGAGCCCGATACCAACACTCTCTTGCTTCAGAAGCTGGCCAGCATGGAGGAACAGCTCAAGAAGGTTACAGCGACTAAGAATGCTCCGGAAATTTCTCTTCCTACGTTGCCGGTGTTCCATTTACCACCTTCTGAAATGCCGAATTTCCGGCGATATAATGGGACGGGCAACCCATTCATTCATTTAAAGGATTTCCGATATGAGACTTCCTTTTGGCAGGACAATAAGGCCTCCTTGGTCTACTTATTCAGGAGGTCTCTTGAGGGGCCAGCCCTCGAATGGTTTTATTCTTTAGAGCCGGCTGATGCCGGCGATTTTGATGTTATTCAAAGAAAATTCCTGCAAAAGTACAGAGACCGGGTGGGACCTTCCCTTTCTGTTACAGATTTAGTTGCCGAGAAAATGAAGCCCGAGGAGGACTTCATTGTATTTGCTGATAGGTGGCGGTCTATGGCCGAGAAACTAAAGGACACATTGTCGGAACATGAGCAAGTGAAAATGGTCATTTCTAATGCAACCCCCCAATTCCGGCACATTTTGGCCATGAATCGGCTAACAACTATGGAAGAGCTCTATGAAAGAGCTCGTTATATACAAACGCAAATGAAGGACTCGCCCATCATGGGCATGTTTGAGCCGAAGCCTCGGCTATTTAAAAAGAATACAAATGTCAACAGCGGGCCCACGACTGAAGGCACTGTCACAAATGAGCAGGTTGGCGTAGTTGGCAACCCCCATAATCAAGCTAACCCACGTCCACCACCACCTCCACGACAGAACCCTCATTTTAACCCTACTCCACCACCCCAATTCGCGCCTCAACGCTCCTTCGCTCCACCGCAAAACCAAGCCCCCCGCATAGATCCTCCAGCTCCACCACAATACCATCAAGTGCCCCCACCAGCCAACTACGGCCAACAACAACAACGGAGACCGCCACTTGGCCCCAAAAGGGACCACTATCCCCCACTTCCTGAAAGTCTCCCCGATATTTTTAATGCCCTGATGGCCGCCAACTTGCTCGCATTACCAAAGGAAAGAACCGTGTGGCCCGCTAATGTTGACACATCCCGTTATTGTGCCTTTCATCGCGGCCCTGGTCACAACCTGGATCGTTGCTTCCACTTCAGAGATTACATCTACGATCTAAATGACCAGGGTGACATCAATTGGGATGAGATGAGACAATTCATAGCCGCTATGAAAGAAAGAAGGGCTTCTCGGCAACAACAAAATCAGCAACAACAGCAGCCAGCTCCGCAACAAGTTCAGCCACAGCAAGCTCCAGCACCCCAGCAAGACATGGGGATCGTCCGTAATCCATTGCCGGAGCACGCTCCTAATCAACATGTGAACCCTGTCACGTCTCTCTACGAGGTGGAGAGAGGGCAGGGATGGCACGAAGAAAACGCCTCTGTCGGGGCATTTCACCATGATCCAACTCAAAATCAAACTCCGCGCCTTTTGCGCAAACCTCCTTCTTCTTCTATGCTCCTATCGGGACGTCCCCTTCTACGCCCCGTCAATCCTTCTACCTCCACCAATTCCACGGCCTTGCCGACTCGCTCTCTTCTTACCCGCCTACCACCTCCACAACCTACCATTCCACCTTCCACCACCAATCCCACACACGCGCCATCCAGGCCACTCCTACTCCGCTCACCGCCAGCACCCGCTACCCCCTCTACCACTCCTACACCGGCAAGAGTTCCTCCGTCATCAGTTCAACCACCTTTTGTGCCACGATCTCTCCTTATTCCACCACCTGCCAATGCTCCTCGCATTCGGATATCCCTCTCTTCTCCCACACCTCCTGCGAGGGCACCTTCATCAAATACTCCTCCCATGCCTCCCGCGGGGGCATCTTTGTTAAACACCACTACCACGTCTCCTACGGGGGCGCCCCTTTCATTGAATTCCCCTTTGATATCCCCTAGCAGGGTCTCTGCTACCAACATTCCTTCTTCTTCTTCCAACCCTCCTCCTATTTTTGCCCCGACAGAGGCGCGTCAAGGCGTAGCGCCGCTCCGCAGTGGACGGATATTCCACCGTATTTTCCCACAGAGAGAGCTAGAGCCCGTGCAGGGGCCCAAAAGTAGGAACAGGAACAAGATTCAGTGCCGGGAACTCTGTATGATTTATTAAAGCACTTGGATCGCACTCCAGCCAGAATCTCCATTCTTGAATTAATCAAGAGGTCCACCACTCATCAGCTGGCCCTGAAGGAATACCTGCAGAAGGTCATGGTCAATGAGGACCTTCCGGTTGAACAGATAATCACAGTCTTGACCCCTGCCAGCAGTCAGCCGGCAATCACATTCCATGAACATGAGTTAGCACCTCTACCGGCAAGAAAATATGCCCTATGTATTACGGTTGATATCAACAAAGTGGCCGTTAAGCAGTGTTTGGTAGACACCGGTGCATCTATCAATGTGTTGCCT
This sequence comes from Amorphophallus konjac, assembly GCA_022559845.1. Classification (NCBI taxonomy): domain Eukaryota; kingdom Viridiplantae; phylum Streptophyta; class Magnoliopsida; order Alismatales; family Araceae; genus Amorphophallus; species Amorphophallus konjac. The sequence goes on from JAHNEJ010000541.1 coordinate 82,627, forward strand.
CCGAGCACTCTGAAGTTATGCGGTATCCCTGAGAGCCAGATTCGGCCATCTACCATTACTGTCACAGCATATGACAATACAAAGAAACCCCCTCTGGGTATGATTACTCTCAAAGTCAGCTTGGGTCCAGTCACCATTACAGCAGATTTTCATATTCTGGATATGGATCCGACCTTTAATGGCATCCTGGGTCGCCCTTATATTCAGCAGCTTGACGCAGTGCCCTCTACAAACCATCAGTGCCTCAAGTTTCCGCACAAGGGCCGCATTATCAAGGTGACCAGCGTGCCGATCTTGCCAGAGGAAGACATTCATGTAGCTTCATCAGTTCCTTCCATATGGCCTGCCAACAAGCCGTTATTATCTGTGCTGGACGTTCCCCGTCCACGGCCGATGCTATCTGAGACGGTTACCACAGTTGCTATGACACCCCTGCCTTCTAAGGGGAAGAAGAAAAAGAAAAATATGATGAATACCCCCGGCTGGAACATTCTGATAAGAATGGGATATCAAGATGGCAAGGGCCTGGGCGCCAAACTCCAGGGCAGGATTAGGCCCATTAAGCCTCAAAAGGTGATTGCACGAGGCGGCTTAGGCTACAAAGCACCGGGCAAGAATGAAGGAGAGCCGTGGGCTGTTATGACGTCCACCTTCAAACCAGACCGCCAGCCGCTCACCTGGACTTTAAAGACACATTTTGTCACCGGTGGCATTCAGAACAATGAGCAGACTACCGTCATTACTTCATTGCTTGATTGTCAAGATGTGCACGCCAGACAGTTTGCTCGTCACATTGCCCCACTGGCTACCTACAAAGCCCTGGAGACTTTAAGGCCAGATAAAAGAAGAAAAATGGGTGATCCGGAATGTGACTGGTACAGGTGGTTTGACATGAATGACATCACGATCTCTCTGAGCCGCCTGTTCATGCCGACGGATCCAGAGTGGCCGCCGCTGATTCAAGAACTGATTGAAATGCCAGCAGTAATCACAGATAAAAGGCAGATGTTAAGTGACTACACAGATACGGGGGAGCCAGATGTCCCCTTTGAAGAAGGATTTTCCGTGGATAGGCTGTGGGCCGGCCTTTTCTCCCTCACTTCTGTGCATCCATCCTTGCTGGCTTCTTTATATTCCCGTTGGTTTGGTCACGTGCCGCGACCACCACCGATTACCATCAACTTGTCTCCCGATTCAATTCAGATTTCCCTCCCGATTGCTCCTTCGCTCCTCGAGCGATTTTCTAAAATCTCCATCTTGCCCCCGCGTGGGCCATCTTTGATTAAATCTTTCTCCAATCTTGCAATCTCCACTCCTCCTGCTATTCTCCCTTCACATTGCTTTTTACTTGAAGAAGAAAATAAAAACAAAGGAAAAGCTAAAAATGAAAAAAAAACGCCAAATCTCCAACATTCCAATCCTCCATTTCTATTGAGGAGACCTCCTATTTTTCTCCCGAGTGCGTCCCAACCCAGGGGCCGCTCCTTCAGGATTCCTTGATCAATCTCTTCTCCCCCTCTGGTGAGGGGCCCTCCTCTGTATCACCTCCTGTATCCGCTTTTTCATCTCCTTCCCCTGGTCAAGCTAGTTGTTCCTATTCTTCCTCCTTTCCTTCTAATAATAAAAATCAGGGGATAGTTCCACATAAGAAGGCCAAGGGTAGGCAGATTCCCCGAAGATTTTTGTTGGAGTTGGCTGTCAGATGCCAAGCTTGTTTAGCAATCCCTGAGTTTGTGGAAGAACCGATCATCCTGCCGGAATTAGAATATGAGGATTCTGTTGCTGCTTATGAGGGTTTGGGCGTTTATGAAATCATGAATGATGAAGACCCTATTGAAGAGGGGGAAGAAAGTTATGAAGACTATGAGGACGAGGCGGATGCCTTTGCTAGTGGCATGAGACGATTCGACGAACCATCAGCCTCGGTAGAAGAGCCAACCAAAGAAATCAATCTGGGTACCGAGGAAGACCCTAGGATTGTCCTCATCAGTAAGAATTTACCGCCCTCCGAGGAGGAGGCGCTCATTTTGGTTCTGCAAGAATACAAGGACACGTTCGCGTGGAGCTATGAAGATATGCCGGATTAGACCCTGCGCTCGTTGAACACCGCCTTACACTTAAGCCAGGGTCTGTCCCGGTCAAACAACGGTTGAGGCGTTTCCACCCTAACATGGCTTTGAAGATGAAAGAAGAGGTCGATAAACTCCATAAGGCTAGATTTGTTAGAGTCGTTCTCTATCCCAATTGGGTGGCTAACATTGTCCCGGTTATGAAGAAAGATGGAAAAGTTCGAATTTGCATAGATTTCCGGGACCTCAACCGGGCGTGTCCTAAAGATGACTTCCCCCTCCCTCATATTGATGTTCTGATCGACAACACGGCAGGATTTGAAACTCTTTCATTTATGGATGGCTTTTCAGGTTACAATCAAATTCGTCTGTCTGAAGAGGATCAAGAGAAAACCTCATTCACTACACCATGGGGTACATATTGCTATGTGGTCATGCCCTTTGGACTTAAGAATGCTGGAGCCACCTACCAGAGGGCTATGATGGCGATTTTTCATGACATGATTCATATTTACATCGAGGTGTATGTGGATGACCTGGTAGTGAAATCAAGGACAAGGATTGAGCATCCTGGGGTTCTAGCTAAGGTTCTACAGAGGTCGCGAGAATATCAATTAAAAATGAACCCCAAGAAGTGCGTATTTGGCGTTTCTTCAGGAAAGTTGCTTGGATTCATTGTCAGTAAGAGGGGAATTGAAGTTGATCCCAACAAGGCAAAGGCCATTAGAGATATGCCTCCTCCCAAGAATTTGAAGGAAGTTCGAGGATTAATAGGGAGGTTGCAATTCATTCGCCGCTTCGTCTCCCAGCATTCACAAAGATGCAGGCCGTTTTACGAGCTTACCAAGCCGGGAGTCAAGTTTAATTGGGATGACAAATGTCAGGCAGCCTTTGACGGATTGAAGGATTATTTGGCCAATCCCCCTGTCCTGAGGCCGCCAATTCCAGGCAAACCACTTATTCTGTATGTTTCAGTCCTGGATGACTCTGTAGGTGCTGTCTTAGCTCAAGTGGATGAAGAAAGTAAGGAGAGGGCAGCATACTACTTGTCTAAACTTCTTAACCCCTGTGAGCAGAGGTACTCAGCCATGGAGAAGACTTGTGCAGCTTTGGTTTGGGTAGTTCAGAAATTAAAACACTATTTCCTAGCTCACGAGGTTCACCTCATTGCACGCATGAATCCAATCAAATTCCTCCTTGAAAAATCTGTCCTCACTGATCGATTAGCACGCTGGCAAAGCTTCCTCTCCCAGTTTGATATCACTTACATTCAACAAAAAGCTATCAAAGGATATGCCATCGCCGAACATCTTGCTCATCACCCTCTACCTCATTTTGATCCTGTCAATTCTGAGTTCCCAGATGAAGAATTAATGTCCATTAATCAACCCCTTGATCCTATGTGGACGTTACATTTTGATGGAGCTCTTAATTCTCAAGGAAGAGGGATCGGCATGGTTCTTTTAACACCTGAAGGAGTCACCATTCCATTTGCTGCTCGGCTTACTTTCCCCGTCACCAATAATATAGCCGAGTATGAAGCTCTTTTGGCCGGTCTACAAACCGCTCATCGATATGGTGTCACTCACTTGCGGATTGTCGGTGATAGTCAACTCATTCTGCGCCAGGTATTGGTCAAGTGCCGCACTATCAATCCTAAGCTTAAGCCCTACCAGGAACTCGCTTCAGCTTATGCCAAACTCTTTACCAAGTTAATCTTCGTTCATGTGCCTCGCAGTCAGAACATTCTAGCTGACGCTCTTGCTTCTTTAGCTTCTGCTTTAGTCTTCCCCCCTGAGCGTGATTTCCATGTCCCTCTGATTCATCAGCGTGACACTCCAGCTATTAAGGATCGTGCTTTCCTTGATATTAGGGATCAGGTGCTCGAGAAGGCCAAGCAGAAAGAAACTCTTAAAGGCAAAGAGGTCATGCTTTTGGACTGGGAAGAAGAATTGGCTAACGAAGAGAAGCCTTGGTATTATGAGATTGCCAGATACTGTAATGATCAGTCTTATCCCGAGGAAGCCACAGCAGAAGAAAAGAAAGCAATTAGAAGAGTGGCTCAACGTTATACTTTGGTTGGAGGTGTGCTCTACCGAAGAGGGCTCACCGGTGTTTTATTGAGATGCCTCGATGATGATGAATCTTGGAAAGTCGTGGAAGAGGCGCATTCTGGTGTGTGTGGTGGTCATGTGAACAGCCAGATGCTAGCTAAGAAAATCCTTAGGCTAGGTTTCTATTGGCCAACTCTAGAAGAGGATTGCTCTATCTACGTTCGTAGGTGTGTTAAGTGCCAACTGCACGCCGACAAGATTCATTCTCCTGCTTCTTCACTCCATCCTACGTCCTCCCCATGGCCTTTTTCCATGTGGGCTTTTGACATCATTGGACCTCTTGGTGACTCGAACCTCCTGACCAAGCAAAAATCATTCATTCTCACGGCAACGGAGTACTTCACCAAGTGGGCGGAAGCGGAAGCTTACGTGGAAATTAAAGCATCAACCGTTTGCAAATTTATCATGAAGAACATCATCACGAGGTTCGGCATCCCGAGCACCATCGTCACCGACAATGGACCTCAATTTATCTCTCAAGATCTCAAGGATCTCTGCAACAGGTATAACATTGCATTGCATCATTCTTCTCCCTATTATCCGCAGGGTAATGGACAAGCAGAAGCAACTAACAAAACTTTGATCAAGATCGTTAAAAAGACGTGTGAGGCTAATAAATTTTCGGACTGGCCAGACAAGCTGGTTGAAGCTCTTTGGGCCTACCGCACTTCCATTCGAACTCCCACTGGGCAAACTCCTTTCGCCCTTACTTATGGGATGGAGGCAGTAGTCCCTTATGAGATTCTTATTCCCTCTCTGCGAGTACAATTGGATGAGGAACTTTCTATTGATGAACGTCGTGATTCACTCCTTGCCCAATTGGAACTCCTAGATGAGAAGCGTCTGGTCGCCGCTGAGCATGCGCGCGTTTATCAAAATAGGCTCTCACGTTTTTACCAAAAGAAAGTAATTGAGAGAAAATTTAAAGTCGGTGAAATGGTAATCAAGAGAATTTTTGTTAAGCCGGGTGGCCCCCGTTCCAAACTCCAACCAAATTGGGAGGGACCGTTCGTTATAAAAGAAGTTTTTCCTGGCAATGCTTATAAATTAACTAATGCTGAAGGTGAAGAGTTAACTCACCCTTGGAACGGTTTATATCTTAAGAAATACTACCCCTGATTTTCCAAAATCCAACAAAAAATGAATATTTTCCCAAAATCCAACAAAAAAATGAATTTTTTTCCAAAATCCCACAAAACAAAAAAAAATGAATATTTTCCAAATCCAAAAAAAATTAGAATATTTGCCAAAATCCAAATCCAAAAAAAAAAACAAAAAAAAGAAAAGAGAGAAATTTCAAACAAACAAAAAGGCTTTTGTCATGGCACACAAAAGATCAAGGCCTGAAAGGTCAAAATTCAGAATTCATTTATCAGTCTTGGTAACTTAAAAATGGGGTTGACACCCGCACACACTACACGCTTTATTCTTGAACTCAAGCAGTGCAAAATCTGATAGAAAGTCAAAAACCTGACTAAAAGTGAAAGACAATACCCGTTCTTTTCTTCTTCGGCCCATAAGGGGGGAAGGGAGACCTCGAGGCAGAGGCGCCAAGCCTGTCCGCCGCCCTAGTAGGTGGAAGTCAAGGCCCAAAAGGGAGCAAATGTCACAAAAGCCCAAGTACAATTAGGTTTATTTTTTTCATCAATGCAAATCAATTCCAAAGTGAAAGTCAAGTTATGAAAAGAAAAGCATGTCAAGAGGGCAAAGTCCCCGCAAGGAAAACCTTGGGCGTATGCATGCATTATAAATGGGCAAAAAGGCAATAATTTCCTACGCCAAAGACCGAACCCCAACAGGCATAGGGCAGGGGAGGTAACTTTACTTTGAGCATCCCAGAACCCCTTATGGGCTTCCCTTATATTTTCTTCCATCCTTTCTATGTGGTAAAGTCACGAACTGGCAGGATGGTCAAGACGAACTTAAGAAATTGCACTGTGCGAAATCTCGAATATAAGTCAACTTTGAGCACGTTGACTCCCTTTTAATTATTCAAGAAAGATTAATGAATCCTAGATGGTGACCGTGTAGGGCTCGCGATCTGGATGGCCTTGTCAATCTTTTTTGAAAATCCATATAATTCACGCCTCTCACTAAGGCGTTTTTAAGTTAACTCACGCCCTCTTGAGGGTCGTCTTTATCAAATTAACGCCCTAGTTCAGGTCGTCTTTTCACCAAATTCCAAAATCCTTTTAAAATGCACGCCGTCTGAGGGGGCGTCTTTCACCCGAGTCACGACCTAATCTAAGGCGTTTTCTTTCAGGAAAATAACAAAAAATATATATATAATGCCTTCTTCATTCGTATGCCTGCATTTTGCCTGTGCATATTTTGATTTATTGTTTGCATGTGTGTGCTTGCATGATGCATCTCCCCTTTATTGGTTATTTCACTTCACCTTATTTGATTAAAGGCTTGGCCCCTTGACCCGTCATTAAGGTCAGAATATTGCCACCCCTTGCTCATTGGGCAAGGGGCCAAGTCGAACAGATGAATTAACCTGTTTTATTCAAGTGAAAACCGCAGCTGCAGATACAGGGCAAAAGCAAAGTAAACATGAAGAACGTGGAGGAAAGGAAAAGTACACAAACACAAGTCCACAACAACACAAGTGCTCAGGTAACAAAAGCTCAAATCTCCCATATATATATATCATCATGTCTATCATGTACAGGTGTGAGGGTGGAGGAGTACAAGTACAAAACTCTCAGCTCTCGCCTCCACCCTCCTCTACTCTCCTACTCTCAACCTCCTCCTCACCGTCCCGAGCTGGCGCTGGTGGAGGAGGCATAGGCCCCCGTGAAGAAGCCGGAACCCGAACGTGTCCCCCTGTCTCGCTCCTCTCTCGGAGGGAAGAACCCGCCACGAAGGTGGAGCTGGTGAAGGAGTACCCCGCAGCCCGTGCTCGCTCACGGCCTCGCTGCAACCGCTCCTCGGACACTCGCAGCCGCTCCTGAGAAAGGATCAACTGGGTCCTCGAGTCGGCTAGCTCTCGCTCCCGTGCTGCTACCTGCTCCTGGAACTGGGCACGCTCCGCCTGCTGAAGCTCAAGGAACCGGGCACGCTCCGTCTGGTGCTCCTCTCGCTCTCGGGCACGCTCCCGCCTCTCCAGCTCCAGGGCAACCCGCAGCTCCGCCACGTCCTGGGGAAGCTCCTCCCGACGCCTCGCAGAGCGCTCCAACTCTGTGATCCGCTGCTCGCGGATCGCCAACTCGGTACGCGCCGCTCGCAGCTGTGCACTCTGAAAACAGGCAAACCAATCATCAAATTTCACAATTCAATGAAGCAAATAAACAACACATGGTTGAAGGTAAATCACTCACCTGCGAGGACGTCGTCTGCTGTCCCTCACAGACACAAGCAAGGGCGGCTCGGAGCTCCTCAGTCTGCAACACAACTTTTATCAGTACACAATGCCATACTTAATCAATAAATGAACTGACTGAGTTTGAGTTCAGAATTTACCCGCGAGGCGAGAGCCCGCTCTGCTGCCTCAGCCCGTGCAACCGCTCCAGCTAGCTGCTCTGATAGCGCGGTCACCTCCGCGCTAGGTCCCCTCGAGCTGGAGGCCTCCCCTGGATCTCTCCTCACTACTCCCTGCTGGGCACGCTGCATTCATTGAGATCGTCAGTGGCTAATCATCAATAATTCAACAAAAAAGATTCATTTGCATATGGAAGTAATTTAAACACTCACCAGGGCCTCTAGGTCTGCCCGTGTGGCGGCTAGCTGGTCCTCCAGGCCGTGTAGATGGGCCTGGGCATCCATCGCCGCGATGTCTCGCGCATCCTGCATTCATCACATATTAGTTGCATAATAGACATGTATAAGCATCTGCATTTAGAAATAATTGCATTCATACATACCCCTAAGACCCTCATCTGGGGTCGGCCGGCGTATACCTCCCAGTAGCGCCGGAGGTACTCGGAGCTGTCGGTCGCTCGGGAGGTGACTCTGGTCCCGCCACGCTGCCAGTCGGCGTACTGCTCCTCGAAACGTACCCTCCAGTCGGTCGTCTTGGTGCGACCGCGGGTCTTCTTGCCAATCCCTCGAGGCTCCCCGACCTCGATCCATTCCTGGTGCAAACCCAGGGTCCTCATCACCAACCTGAGCCGTAACGGCTCAATCTCGCTCAAGCAGTGCAGCCACAGCTCACGCCCAAAGCGAGGTCGCCCCGATACGACCCAAGGCTGGCCCTCATCTGTCATCCCCTCGTATGGCCTCCACTGCACCTGCATTCATACATGTCTTTATCATTTCATCATAATCAATTCAAATCAATTCAAAAGAAATGCATATCATTTATTCATACATACCAGCGAGGGAGGGAAGTCGCGGAACTCTCTCCGTAGAACCCACAACTCGTAGTCGAGTGGGGCACCGAAGACGACTGGTAACCAGCGTCGCGCCAGAGGGAAGGATCCCTCAGCTCCTGGCCGTGGGTCGACGCGCCCCATCGGCATGTACAAGTGGCTCCACACCTGCATCCATGCATTGCATTAGTAAAGCATTCATTTGCATGAAAAGAAAAGAAAAGGAAAAAAGGAAAATAACTACCTGAAGAAAAGGTGAGAAGCCACTGACGGTCGTCTCACGTCCTGTGCCCGTGGACAGGTCCGCCAGCAGGTGTGCCAACAGCGCCGCTCCCCAGGCGTAGGTGCCAACTGTCTCCAGGTCCTCGAGGATCGCCAAGAAGCGGCAGTTGATGACGTCGGCTTTCGTCCCCAGCAATAATCTACCGAGCAGCAGCAGCAGGAACCTCCTCAGGTCTCGATCCGCTCTCTCATGGTCAGTCGGGTCCTGGCAGCATACCACTCTCACCCCGTCGGTCAGCCTCTGTACAAACTCACCTAAGGTCTCCCCTGACCTATGCCTGGCATCTCCTAAACCCATCACCGTAGTCAGGTCGGTACGGAAGATGGTCCTGCACTCACTAGGTACCTCATAGACCATATCCAGCCCTAACAATCTCTGGGCCATCTCCGTGTAGTCAGGATAGGTGAACCCGCTCACGGCCTCACCATCTACCCTCAATCCTGTGATCCTGGCCACATCCTCCAAGGTAGGAACCATATGCCCCCAGGGCATCAAGAAGGACCGGCTCACCCTATCCCAGCGTTCCCGTAAAACCTGGATAAGTGCTAGGTCGGGTCTAAATGGCTCAATGGATAGGAAAGCCCCGAACCCCATAGCATCTACCCTAACCCTCTGGAAGTCGGGGAGACCCTGATATGCTGCCCAGACCATGACCCATGAGATACGGGTCCTCATCAGCCCCTGCACGCATTAAAAGAGAAGAATTTTGCTTAATTGTTTGGTTAATCGTGTGTCATTGCACTATGTTTTGCCTGGGCATTGATTTTAATATTTTGGGAGTCACGACCCTCCTCAGGTCGTTTCTTGGTAAATTCACGCCCCTAAGGGAGGCGTTTTTCTAAATGTGGTTTGAAGTAACGTCCTTGGTGAGGGCGTTTTCCATATTTGAAACGCCTCTGGGTAGGGCGTGAACATGTTGTTCATTTCTAAAATCCTAAATTGTTTTCAAATCACGCCCTCGGCCTGGGCGTTTTCCATTTAGGACCGTTCAGTTTAAAAGAGAATTAATGAAGAGACGCCCTCTGGTCAGGGCGTTTCCTGTTAAAATCACGCCCTGGGGAGGGGCGTGGCTTTCATGATTTTCAGATGATTTAAATAAAAATGGCAGCATGCGAAATAATTAATGAAAACATCTAATGGGCATGGAATTAATGAAAAATCATAATTTTTGGAGAAACGACATGCTTCAGGGCGTTTTTCATGGAGGTTAATTGATTTTCAGAAAATAAAAGAAATTTACGCCCTGGGTCAGGGCGTTTCGTTTGTGATTAACGCCCCCGTGGGGGGCGTTTCTTTTCTGAGTTGCAGGTTTCGCACCCGAGGGCTATGAAAAATCAGGAAAAATGCAAATAAAATAAAAAAAATGGAATTGAGGCGGGGGAACTTACCTTTTTGTGCTTCTGGGGTTGTGGCCGAGGCAGTGGCCGTCTGGGCCGCCGGAGTTGGCCCCGGGGAGCGACCGCCGCCGTGGGCGGTGGTCCTTCTTCTTCTCCATCTCCCTCTTCTTCATCTTCTTCTTCTTCTTCTCCACCTCCGTCTTCTCCTCCTTCTTCTGTTGCCGCTTCACCGGCTTCGTCGCCGCCGGCAACCACCGCCGGTTCTTCAACCGCAACAATGGCGAGCTCCTCCACGGCGGGTTCCTCTTGGGCGTGGGCAGCGTCGAGGTCGACCACCTCTGGGGCACTCACCCTCTGGCGTTTGGCCATGGCTCGGCCTAGGAGAGAAAGAGAGATAGAGGGAGATTGAGAGAGTGAGAGAGGAGAACGAGAGAGGGAGATCGAAAGAGGGGGGGTTTCGGTTAGGGTTTGCAGAAGGGGGGAAATGAGAACGGAAGGAGGAAGAAGAAAGGGGCCGATGACTTTTGGGTTTCGAAAAGAAGACACGCCCTAAGGGAAGGCGTTTCTAATGGAATTCACGACGAAGCTCTGGGCGTTTCTTAAAGGTAGACGACGATGATTAAGGCGTTAATTTGTTTTGCATGGGGAACGATAACCGTCGTCAGACGCATTGAATGGGCGTTGATTGATGTAATGAAAGTCATCATTGCTGGCTTAGAGTAACGCCTCTGTTGAGGGCGTGTTATGCTTGAGAAAGGACTAAGGCGAAGGCGTTACTTTTAATTAGTCAACGATTATATTCTTTGGGGTTTGAACTTAGTCACGCCTTGCTTAAAGCCGTTATTTCAAGTCACGCCCACTCATGCAGGCGTCAAATGTGGAAGATGGGCCGGTGGAGGCGCCTTGAGGTAAGGCGTTATTTCTTGAATTCGCGCCTTTATTTGAGGCGTTATTTGCAACAGAAACGCAGGTTTTGGAAGATTTCGATCATAATCACAGTGGTATTTGGCTCAATCACAAGGGCAATCTTTATTATTTTGAAGAAGAAACTACAATGACTAATGAGCCACTTTGGGCCTTAATTTTCTCAATGAGATTACATAATTTTTCCACTGTTCCTTGTCTTCATCCAAGTCTTCTACAGGTTGATGAAGCTTGCTTAGCCTCCACAGAGCTTGAATGGTGATAACCTCCTCACCATCTTCATTACTGCCTAGGTCTCTTGATTTGATTGGAGGGAGATGGGAGATGTCTTCTAAGTGTTGCCTTGAAAGTCCAATTTGAGGAAGGCACCTGTGAGAGTTGTACAAAACGAAGTCCGAAGCGCCAATAAGACGAAGGTCCGTCCCGATGGAGAAGCGTGCACGAAGTTCCTGCATTTTGAATACACCCGGGGCACAAGTAAAGAGATTCTTTGGCATTACCTTTAAGTGCTCCCTCCAATCCCCTCTCTTCTTAATTTGAGGAATCCGGTTAGTCACTCTATTGCTTATACCTAATGAGCCGGTTATATAGGAGAGTGGGCTCTTTGAGAAAATTCTTGAGGGTTGTTGGGCTTCGTGGCATGAATCGAATTTGAAGTGTAGATCAACCCAACTTGAGAGTGCTAGCATGCACCCGTAGATGGGCCTTCCCATGGCCGCCGATGTAAGCCCGCTATAGAGATATGCTAGGATCGCCGGTCCAACTCTTTCTTCTTCCCATAAGCTCACCACTGCACTTATTTGACTCTCTTCAAGGAAGTCCTCCGTGGATGGAAACAAGAGTGCGCCTGCTAAGCACACCACGAAGGCCTTTGCTATCTTTTCTATCTCCTCCTCTTCCTTTGCTTGATCCGCTCTCTTGTATACCCATGAGGCGAGCTTCAAGAGGTTGATTCCTTTAGTGACCTTGATTTGGTTCACTATGTTTGGACTAGATATCAATGAGGTTAGCAATTCATGAGAGGAGATTGGCCTTGGCATGATGGCCATCTTTTCTTCTTCTCCGTGTTTCATCTTTTCAAGCCTAGGATCATCTCTACTTCTTCCAGCAAGATGGTGGCCTCAAATGTGGAAAATAAGAAAGTATGGGTGGAGGGATGCCATGTTTCAATCAATGCTCCTATGGCAGCCCAATCTATGTGGATTTGATCATAATGCTTGGCATGGGTTATCAACCCTAAGAGATGCCATCTAGCAACATATACCCTCATATCTGAGGAGAATTTGGAGAGGATGAGGGGTAACCACTTGACTTTTATGTATCTTCTAGCTCCTGGAAGGGTTGGGTAATCCTGTGAGAAGAGAATATAACATGCAGTGACAAACATAAGCATATGCAATATAAGAGGAGAGTTCGGCGGAAAAGAAAAGAAAAGGAACAGTACAAAACAAAGAACAGAGGAATATTTTACCTGATTCGAAGCAATTCGGTTGCTTATGTGCCCTTGTATTTCAGTAATTCTGGGAGAAGAAAGCCTAGGTTTCTTCATCACCCTGTCCATCGCTTTACTGCAGATGAAGAAGAACAGAAGCAGATGAAGAAGAACAGAAGCAGAAGAAGAAGAAAAAGAAGCAGTTCGGCTGCAGAGAAAAATTTCGATTGGTTTGTGAAAGAAAGCCTTCCTTTTTATAAGGATTTGAAGAGACCTGAAGAGTCCCGAAGATAGAAGTTTGATTAGGTTAAGGACTGTGCTGTGCTGTTAGAAACGGAGGTTCGTGCTGAATTAACGCCTTGTGTAAGGGCGTCGCTTTTTGATTTGACGACCTGACAGTGGTCGTGTTTTATGTAACGCCCTTGATGAGGTCGTGTTTCTTCTAAGCTTCCGTTATTGGTTACGCCTTTGAGTAGGGCGTGTTTTAAATGTTTAACGACCTATAGTCCAGGCGTCTTTCATGCTGTTAACGCCCTGTTCTTAGGCGTGTTTTATTGGCCTACGGATTTTTGACCTCTCCATGCTTTTGATGAATTTAAGTGCTATTATTTTGGTGAAGTTGTTTATGATTAAGCACTTATGTTCATGTCATGTTCTGAATTGATGGATGAAGGCTAATAAGTTTCAAGTGCAGAAGTTTGCAGGATTCGAGGCGTTTGGATCATTCATGGGAGTGACATAGTGCCACCTTGTATCTGTTTTTGTAAGCATTGTTACTATATGATATCTATACTATTATAGTATGTCAAGGACCTTGTGGTTCTGATGAACCTGAAATTCGAGTTCCCCTTCATCAAAAACAATGACGATTTCAGGAAAGTCTTGATCACACGGATAGGCCGTTGAGTTGTTAAAGGTTTGGGACGATGGTTCCGCTTTCTGAGTTGATGCGCGGATAAACGGGCTTCGGCTTAGTGTTAGCTCAGAGATATGGATTCTTGACCAGATCAAAATAACTTAGCAATATTATCCTTGATTATTTTTTATTTTTAGTTTGTTTTAAACCTTTTTCTTTTAGCCCAGCATGCATCATGTAGGACTTTGAGTTTCATGCTGAAAATCTTCATATTATGGCAATAATGAAGTTCACTCGCTCTCGATTGAGTTGACATGAGATATTCCACTTCAAATCAAGTACTTCGTTCTATTTGAAGCCGTTCAGGCTGATTCCTTGAAAGTATCCCTTTTGTTGGATCTCTATCCCAATTCTCTTTACTTTTCTGCAAAATTTACCTTGGTTGTAGCACGTCCACGTTGGCTGGTAATCGCTCTCCAATGGTCTTTCCCTGTCGTGCCCACGCGCACATCCCTTTATTTGCTTAGTTTAATCTCCATTTATCCAACAAATCGATGTTTCCTTGGAACCACTCAGAGTTGTTTCACTCAGAATCTTGGAAAGATTTCAAATGCTTAATGTTCTGAGGCGTGTCACATCACACCTTGGCGTCTCCTTATCAGTTCATTCCACTTCATTTCTTTCATTACACTTCATTCCATTTCCGTCTCACTCCCTTGCAAAGCAGACGCCAAGGCGGGGCAGCTGTAGACACGCCAAAATTGACGTTATGTTGATCAAATCTCATGTCATTATATAAACGCCCCAAGTGGACTTCAATATTCCTATAAAATGAAGTTTTTCTATTTTTGTGAGTTTTATGCATTTTTCTGCATTTTCGTGATTCACGACCTGAAGAAGGGCGTTATTTTTAAAATTAGCGACCTGTCATAGGGCGTTTTTCAAAGAAGAGACGACCACAAGAGAGGGCGTCAATTCCTGGTATTATCCGTTAATTTCTGGAATTATCTATTTTCAAAATAAAAAGCATTTTGTGAGTAACGTCCTTCCTCAGGGCGTGTTTTTAATAAACGCCGTTACCTCAGGCGTGTTCCCTTGATTTCTAAACAAAGAAAGTTTTATTTCCAAAATTAAATCCAGGAAGAAACGGCCTTTCCTAGGTCGTGTTTCAAGAAACGCCTTTGTGAAGGTCGTCAATTCATGATTTGACGCCCTGTCTTAAGTCGTGTTTCACTCCAGAGTCCTTCCTTTTTCCATCTTTCCCTCACAGTTCCCTGCCATCCATGGGACTCTTGCTCGATCTTGATCCTTCCTTGGATGCCTCATTACCCGTTCTTATCTTACCTTGTTTGATCACATCCGATTGAGGCTATAAATTGAGGCCTTGATCGATCGTGTAAAAGGTTAATGACTGAGAACGACTTAGAAGGTTAAAGACTCAAAGCTTCAAGAGTTTAAGCATTCAAAAGGTCACAGCAGAGCCTTCTTCGTCCTTTGCTGCTTCCCCTCTGCGTCCTTCATCCGGCTTCATCCATCTACTTCCATCATATTCATCCGATTTTCCCTTTACTGTCGCCAGGGACAGCAGGGTTTCTCAGCTTTTCATCTGTTTGTTTTACTTCATTCATACCACTCCATTCATCATATCTATTCATCCTTCGTATTTATTCACACTTTGTTGCATTTTTATCATCATACTCCCCCTCCCTTAAGTCTTATTAAGGGGTTTAAAAACAACCAAAAAATAAGGTGCGCATGTGCCTTTCTTTCTTTCATTATTACACGTCTATTTGGATAGATACTACTTCATTTGGGCTGATCCCTCTCTTCTTGTTTGTTTTTTTTTTATTGTCCATTTTGCAAGGTAATCAACCAAGAAAACCCACTTCATCGGTCGGCCGATTGAAGTTGGAGGAGGAAATCCACATCCATCCCGCATCCCAATTTCCACCAGGTACACGCGATCTCCTTTTCTTCTTATTGAGGTAATCCCTCTGGCGATCACAACTCCCCTTTAAGCACCTCGTGCTATTTTTATTGCATTTTATGCATTTTATTTTTTCATTCCTAAAGAGCGGATTTTAATCCGATCTACAACTGCCACCTTGTTAATGTCAATAGTAATGCACAGTGCATATTTTCTGGCTGGCTGCGGAGCCAATTCATGTCCATAAAAAGTGATGGCTGGTTGATTGCTGGCTGGACTTAAGACTGTAGTGACCTGTTCAACTGGGATATCTTTGTTTACCATTACTTTCTGCAGATATTGCTTCAAAGCCTGCTGATGTGTAGTAGATCTTTTGATCAATTCCAGAATAGAAATTCGGGCCGGTGTTCTGTCCAAATGCTTTAGTAAGTCATACTCCGTGCCTGGTGCAGACTCTTGTTCCTGTTCTCCTTGTTCTTGTATCGACTGCTGCTCCCGCTGGGGAAACACTCGATGGAACATCCGTCCACTACGGAGCACCATTATTTTCGGAGCCTCTGTCGGGCTTAGAGTGGATGAAGGGGGTAGAGGAGGTAGAGGGAATGGTGTAGGGCGTATTGGGTGCTGGTGCAGGATTAGCTGGAGAAGGGGTTCTTATAAGAGACCTCGCCGGCTGAGGATTATCGAAAGGTGGCGACGGGGATCGAGTGACAAGAAAGGGCCTTGGATGCATGATGGCGGTGGATGGGGTAGATTGTGGTGAAATAGGAGGGGTGACGATTGCCGGTGGGGGGCGGATAAGGAGAGGTCTATTTGGTGGAGGATTTTGGGGTGAAGGGGAATTCGTGGGTTGGCGTAAAAGAAGAGACCGTGAAGGAGTAGGGTTAGGGTTGAATGGCCCTGGAGTGCTGGAACGTATAAGGGGGCGTGGCATTTGGGAAGGGGGTACAGGCTGAAGCCTCCTTAGCAATTGTGGTGGTTGCGGTTGACTGGAGTTTTGATTAATGGCACCGACAGAGGCGTTTTCCTTATGCCAAACCTGCCCTCTCTCCACTTCATGGATTGAGGTGACAAGGTTCACTTGTTGATTTTGAACCGGGTGCTCTGGTAGCGGATTATTGAGAATCCCCATATTTGGCTGGGGTGCATGAGCCTGCTGTTGCCGGGGAACTTGTTGTTGCTGACCTTGTTGCAGGTGCTGCTGAGCCGATGGTTGCCGAGGAGTCCTTCGAGCCTTTAGAGTAGCAATAACCCTCCTCATCTCATCCCAATCAATATCACCTTGATCATTCATATCATGTATGTAATCCTTGAAGTGAAAACAATGATCGATGTTGTGACGACCCGAGATCCGAGTACCGGAAAGGAATCGGCACGTCTCGAATCTCGGCCAAATAAAAGTACAGTCAACAGAAAGGAAAGTACAACTACACGGGGCATCCCCCGACGTACAACTACACGGGGCATCCCCCGGCTCTGGCAGACTGACGACTAACCCTGGCTAGAAGAACCACGATGAAACTCGGCCGCGCCTCTCGAAGACCCCGCCTCACCTGAAAAGCAGTGGTGAGTCTCATTTCATTGGCCCAATAGGGATCCCGCGAACCCCCACCTCGCACGGAAAACGAGAAGCAGAAGGCAACCCTACCTAACAGGAGTACGGTAGAACCAACAAGCTAAAGTAAATAAACGGAAAAGTCGTCTACTCTAACAGTACCGTACTACGGAACCACGGTCCAACAACACTCGGGTCCACACCTGCCAGCGAACGGGAGCACTACCCACTAGAAGAACGACCGGAAGCGTCCCCTGACGTATTACACCGCGTCACAAGTGTCTAGCTACGACGTCCCAGGCGTGAGACTCAGACACACAACAAGTACCACAACAAGGACTAGCTGGGGTCACACTCGTCAGCGCGTGTCCTAAGCCCCCAACTACGTGTGCACACACAGACCATCTACTCTAGGTTGGGACCTCTAGCTGGTTTCCCCCCCCCACCAGACTCTGGTGGCAAAGGCAAGGGGCCCTACGGTAACCAGCCTAAAAATCGCCTCACACTGGGTCTCGCTCTCCACCACTCCCAGGTGGGTCCGCACACGCGTGCGCAGGAAGCTACGACTAGTGGACAGGTCACTGGAAGTAAGGACTCGACTCAGGGCACCCACCGACTAACACACTGACACAGACTCTCGGTAACCAAACAGTAGGTACGGATGCCGGGGACACGCATGAGGTCCGACTGTCCCTCAAGTCACGCGGCACCCCCACCGAGGTAACTGATTCTCCGGGGACCCCCGGGCGCCCCTGTGGCTTTCACTGGGTGCCCACGGCAACCCTCGGGCCACATGCCACAACTGGATCCAAAACTCACCCAACCGGAGGCTAAGCTACCCAAAGGAACACGGTTCGGGGGAGGGGGATGGTAGCGCTAGGCTCCCCTAGCGCGACTCCGGAGAACGCGCTAGCAGTGGCTAGCGCGTTCACACCTGAACGCGCTAGTCTGGGCTAGCGCGATCATCCGATCACGCCACCCAACCCTGGCGCGTTTCGAACCGCCAGACTGTCATCCCTTCCGATGAACGCGCCCGGACGACACGGCGCGTTCATCATGGACGCGCCACTGGACTATAGCGCGACAACGGACCGAGCCCGGTTCGAGAAATACGTCTGAAAATCGTAAAACCAAGCCCATTCACCCCCCCCCCCCCCCGGTGAAGGGAAAACAACGGGGAATCACCCCCAGACGTCCTAGCATGCATCTAGAGCCCCAAATCGATCAAAAACTCCACAAAAATGATGGATCCGGCGCTCAAACCCCAATCATGAAAATGACCCTCCCGGCATGAATCAAGCCCCTCTCGGCCTCTCCACGGCCTAGAAATCACGAGGAATGCTGTAAAGATGTCAAGGATCCGTCCACCTACCTCAATGAAGCTCAAAATCCGCCGGGAAGTCGCCGATCTTCGAATCTAGCTCGAACACGAACTCCACCCACGCGCCACGAAGAGGGCACTGCCGCGATCCTCTTGCCGCCGCCGTCGTCACCGCGCCGTTGCCGTCGTCCGCCACCCATCGCCGGAGGAGGAAGGGGCGTCGCGAGGTCCAACGGGCAAGAAGGGGGAGGAGGTGACCGTTGCACTCACGGGAAGGAAAGAAGAAAGAAGAAAATGAGAAGAAAAAGGAAAAAGAAAAGGGCTATAAATGGAAAATCCGAAAAATACCAAAAATACTGAAAAATAGAAAAATACATATTCTCGATCCTCGGGATGCACCGATCGCAACGGTACCACTCTCGCCTAGGTGAACGACCCGGTTCACCCGCAACGAGGTTCCGAAGGAATTACCAAAACACACACTGGCAATCGGAAAACACGCGCGGGAAAGCCGCGGACACACTCCGGGCCTCCGAAACAACTCCGGATCGCACCGATCCGAACACGAAAGATGTCCGAAACGGAATTTCATACACAACGGAGTCAGACACTCCGAGAAAACAGATCCAGGACCCACGACGAAGGATCCGAAGGGTCTGGGACATTACAACCCTCCCCCCTAAAGGAATTTCGTCCTCGAAATTCAAGAACAAAGCACAAGAACGGGGGAAAGACTCACACAAACAAATAAGGATACAGCTCTCGCATCTCATCCTCGCGCTCCCAAGACGCCTCGCCGCCAGAATGACGCTGCTAGACCACCTTGACCAGAGGAATAACCTTGTTCCATAGGCGCTGCTCTCGCCGATCCTCAATGCGAACAGGAAACTCCGGAAGGGACAGATCTGGGGTCACCTCAGGCCAAACGGCATTCTCGAGAACATGGGAATCATCGGGCATATACTTCTGAAGCATCGACACGTGGAACACATCATGCACAGTGGAAAGCTCCGGAGGTAGCTGCAACCGATAAGCAACTTCCCTAACACGCTCAACAATGGAAAAGGGACCAATGTAGAGGGGACTCAGCTTCCCACGCCTACCGAAACGCATCACACCCTTCATGGGAGAAACTCTCAAGAAAACTCGGTCTCCCAGAGTAAAGCTGAGAGGTCACCTCCTCCGATCGGCATAAATCTTCTACCGGCTCTGAGCTATCAACATCTTCTGCCGAACGAGATGCACCACCTCAACACACTGCTGCAACAAATTTGGTCCGGTCAGGGCACGCTCGCCCACCTCGAACCAATCAAGCGGAGTCCGACAAGGTCGCCCGTACAACGCCTCATAGGGAGCCATACCAATGCTCGAATGATAGCTGTTGTTATAGGCAAACTCCACCAATGACAGATGGTGGGTCCAACTCCCTTGCCATTCTAAGCAACACGCTCACATCATGTCCTCCAAAGTCTGGATGGTCCGCTCAGACTGACCGTCCGACTGAGGATGATAGGCCGAGATAAATGCCAACTCGGTGCCTAGAGCCTTCTAGAAGCTCCTCCAGAATCCAGAAGTGAAATGGGGATCACAATCCGACACAATGGAGATGGGAACTCCATGCACCGGAACAATCCGCTCCACATACATACGAGCCAAACGCTGCACGCTCCAACTGACCTTGACCAGCAGCAACCGCGCAGTCTTCGTCAGTCTATCCACTAGCAACCATATACTATCCTCCCCACTGGACGTCCTCGGCAACCAAACCATAAAATCAGTGGTCACGTGGTCCCACTTCCAAGCAGGAACATCCAAGGGCTGAAGTTTGCCTCCTGGTCGCTGGTGCTCAACCTTCACCTGCTGACAGGTCAAACACCTGGCCACAAATTCCGCCACATCTCTCTTCATGCCAGGCCACCAAAACTGCGTCTTCAGGTTCTGGTACATCTTAGCCGATCCGGGGTGCATGGCATACCGACTCCCATGAGCCTCACGCAATACCGTACGCCGCACCTGCTCCTCGGCTAGCACGTACAATCTACCTCTGAACCTCACAGCTCCATCCTCACCAAACTCCACCTCGACCATCGACAGAATACGAGGTAGCTCGGGGTCCGCTCGCTGAGCCTCAGTCACCTGTCGATGCACCGCGGGCGTGACAGTCAGACTCGCAAGGACAGCCGAACCCTGGTCCTGCGGGACCTTGAGCCTAAAAGTCATGGCCGGAACCTGCTCCCAAAGCTTCCATTTCCTCAACAACATCCGACTGACCGTTACCCTCCTACTCAGAGCATCAGCCACGACATTCATCTTACCAGGCTGATAAGACAGAGTGAAGTCATAATCTTTCATATACTCCATCCACCTCCTCTGCCTGAGGTTAAGGTCCTTCTGCGTGAACACATACCTCAAACTCTGATGGTCAGTGAAAAGCTCAAACTTCTAGCCGTACAAATAATGCCTCCAGATCTTCAGAGCGAAAATCACCGCTGCCAACTCAAGATCATGAGTAGGGTAGTTCACCTCATGTGACTTCAACTGCCGCAATGCATACGCCACAACTCTCCCATGCTGCATCAACATAGCACCGAGACCTACCCCGGAAGCATCCGTACACACCACGAAACCACCCGAGTCAGATGGTAACACCAAAATCGGAGCAGTGGTAAGCAACATCTTCAGCTCCACGAGGCTCCGCTCACACTCCTCCGTCCAGACAAACGGCACCTCCTTCCGCGTAAGCCTGGTCATCGTGGCTGCAATACGAGAAAAATCTTGAATAAATCACCGATAATAGCCCGCAAGCCCCAAGAAACTCCGAATCTCCATCACAGAACTCGGCCTCGACCACTGCATCACAGCCTCGACCTTGGCCGGGTCCACGGAAATACCATCACCAGAAATCACGTGCCCCAAAAAGTGCACCTCACGAAGCGAGAACTCGCACTTACTGAGCTTCGCATACAACTGGTGATCACGAAGGTTCTGCAACACTGCCCTCAAATGCTGCACATGCTCCTCAGCAGACCGCGAATACACAATGATGTCGTCCACAAACACGACCACGAACTGGTCCAAGTACGGACGAAACATCCTATGCATCAAATCCATAAATGCTGCGGGGGAATTGGTGAGCCCGAACGGCATCACCAAGAACTCATAATGGCCATACCTCGACCGAAACGCTGTCTTCTCAACATCCGACTCTCGAATCCACAGTTGAAAGTAACCCGATCTCAAATCGATTCTCGAAAACACCCGGGCCGACTGCAGCTGATCGAACAAGTCGTCAATCTGAGGCAACGGATACTTGTTCTTAACAGTCGCCTGGTTCAACTGAAGGTAGTCGATGCACAGCCTCAAACTACCATCCTTCTTCTTCACAAACAGCACCGGCGCACCCCACGAAGAATAACTAAGACAAATATACCCCTTGGCCAGCAACTCCTGCAACTGCGCCTTCAGCTCTCGCAACTCAGCAGGCGCCATCTGATAAGGGGCCTCCGACATAGGCGCCGTACCCGGCACCACCTCAATCACGAAATCAATCTCTCGCTGCGGTGGCAACCCTGGTAGCTCCTCGGGAAAAACATCGGGAAACTTGCAGACGACAGGAATGTCCTCTACCTCAGGACACTGTCGATCACTCAAAACCACAGATGCGAGAAAGCCCTGACAACCCGCATCAAGCAAGCGACGTGCACGGATAGCCGAAATAAGCAAGCCGGAAGAGGAAGATCGAATACCTTGAAAATAAAGGTGGGTCCACGAAGCTGTCGGAAGTAGACCTTCTTCGAGCCGCAATCCACCAAGGCATGATGAGCCTCGAGCCAATCCATGCCCAAAATCACATCGAAGTCTTGAAGCGGTAACGCATAGAGTCTAACCGGCAAACTCCGCCCTTCCACCCACACAGGTACCTTCTCGAAGCAGTACGGGGTGATCATGAAGTCACCGGTAGGTAACTCTACCGCCAAGTCACATGACACCTTGGTCACTGGGTCCTCCACGCTCTGAGCAAAATCCTCCGAGATGAACGAATGAGAAGCACCTGAATCAAATAAAACACGAGCCGCACGACCCAAAATCGAGAGAGTACCTTCCACCAAATGCGACGCCTCAGCCTCTGCCCTGGTCATGTGAGTCACTCTGCCTCGGGATCTCTGCCCCCCCACAGTAGCTAACCATGACAACTGAGGAAACTGTCCCTGCTGGTAGTACTGTTGCGGCTGTGATGACAACTGCTGGGGCTGAAACTGCTGCTGCTGCTGAAACTCGTGCGGCTGGCTCGGTCTCTGGGGACAGTCACGTGCCATGTGCCCTAGCTGGTCACACCTGAAGTAAATCACGGGCGCTGAACACGGTCTGCCTGGATGAGAACCACCGCACCTAGGACAACCGCCCCGCGAACCAGTCATCGAACCCTGGTGCTGAAAAGCCACCGGCTGCTGAACACTGGCCAACGACTCCTGCTTCGACTCCTTACGATCCTAACGCCTCTTACCAAAACCAGCTTCCTTAAGCAGCTTCTTAAGCTTCGACTTGAAGGATGACCCTAGCGCAGGAGCCACAGACTGTGTTGCCACTGATCCACCTACTGAGAGCTGGACGGTACTCTGCTGCTGCATCCCTGTCAGCTGGCTGAAATCTGCCTGCACCTGACCAGCACTGCCCTGCCCTCAAACCTTCTGCAAGTCTCTCTCCAGCACCGCAGCTGCCTTACATGCCGCATCCAGAGTGGTCAAACCTGACGCAAGAAGATGATGCCTCAACTCTAGCCTCAGGCCACCCACAAACTGGTCGGTCCTCACCTCCTCATCTGCCACGATATGAGGAGCATAACGGCCCAACTCGATAAACCTGGCACGGTACTGCATCACCATCATGTCACCCTGAGTCAGCTCCATAAACTCACGCAACCTCTGCGACCTGACAAAGGGTGGACAGAAAGCACGCTCGAAAGCCGTGACGAACTCCTGCCACGCAATCTGCCGAAGAGGACGAGACTGGAACATTGAACCCCACTCTGACGTCCACCAAGTACGGGCCGCTCCCTGAAGATGATGAGTAGCCAACGCCACCTGCTCCTCCTCAGGACAGTCCATCGCACTGAAAATCCGCTACACATCATCCAGCCACTCTCTGGCCACCTCAGGATCTGGCTGCCCACCGAAAGAAGGAGGCTGGAACAGCAAGAACTCCTTCAGCACATGACCATGACCACCACGAGCCCGGTCCTCACCAACATCGCTGCCCTGCTGCTGGCCTCCCTGCTGCCGCTGAAACGCATACTCAAACATACCTCGGAAGAAATTGCCCATCCCCGGAGCTCTCGCATCTCCAGCTACACCCTCGGAAACTGAAGCCATGCTCTGCTCCTCCGGACCACCACTAGACTCTCCCTGCTGGGGACGAGCCCTCCTCCGTGGCGCCATAATACACCCTGGCATTAAGAAAACAACCACAAATCAATAAAACACGCGCGGCCCTAAGCCAGTCGCCGACTGTACAGGACATTCATGGACCTTCTGGACCACCGCAATTCGTTTCAAGTTCTGATGTACCTCCACAACCTAGTCTCTGATACCAGCTGTGACGACCCGGGATCCGAGTACCGAAAAGGAACCGGCACGTCTCGAATCTCGGCCTGCCAACCCATGAGCCCGAAGACTCAGAAGGGTAGAAAGGAGTGGTGTGGGGGTACAAGAGAAGCTGAAACGACCGCAGATATAGCACAATGATCGAAAATAAAATGCACGGAATAATATAAATAAAATAAACTGCTACAAGGTCCACAGAGTCTCATGTCCAAATAAAAGTACAGTCAACAGAAAGGAAAGTACAACTACACGGGGCATCCCCCGGCGTACAACTACACGGGGCATCCCCCGGCTCTGGCAGACTGGCGACTAACCCTGGCTAGAAGAACCACGCCAAAACTCGGCCGCGCCTCTTGAAGATCCCGCCTCACCTGAAAAGCAGGGGTGAGCCTCATTTCATTGGCCCAGTAGGGATCCCGCGAACCCCCACCTCGCACGGAAAACGAGAAGCAGAAGGCAACCTTACCTAACAGGAGTACGGTAGAACCAACAAGCTAAAGTAAATAAACAGAAAAGCCGTCTACTCTAACAGTACCGTACTACGGAACCACGGTCCAACAACACTCGGGTTCACACCTGCCAGCGAACGGGAGCACTACCCACTAGAAGAACGACCGGAAGCGTCCCCTGACGTCTTACACCGCGTCACAAGTGTCTAGCTACGACGCCCCAGGCGTGAGACTCAGACACACAACAAGTACCACAACAAGGACTAGCTGGGGTCACGCTCGTCAGCGCGTGTCCTAAGCCCCCAACTACGTGTGCACACACAGACCATCTGCTCTAGGTCGGGTCCTCTAGCTGGTTTTCCTCCCCACTGGACTCTGGTGGCAAAGGCAAGCGGCCCTACGGTAACCAGCCTAAAAACCACCTCACACTGGGTCTCGCTCTCCACCACTCCCAGGTGGGTCCGCACACGGGTGCGCTGGAAGCTACGACTAGTGGACAGGTCACTGGAAGTAAGGACTCGACTCACGGCACCCGCCGACTAACACACTGACACAGACTCTCGGTAACCAAACGGTAGGTACGGATACCCGGGACACGCATGAGGCCCGACCGTCCCTCAAGTCACGCGGCACCCCCACCGAGGTAACTGATTCTCCGGGGACCCCCGGGCGCCTCTGTGGTTTTCACTGGGTGCCCACGGCAACCCTCGGGCCACACGCCACAACTGGATCCAAAACTCACCCAACCGGAGGCTAAGCTACCCAAAGGAACACGGTTCGGGGGAGGGGGATGGTCGCGCTAGGCTCCCCTAGCGCGACTCCAGAGAACTCGCTAGCAGTGGCTAGCGCGTTCACACCTGAACACGC
The DNA here is from genome assembly GCA_022559845.1 of Amorphophallus konjac. NCBI lineage: Eukaryota > Viridiplantae > Streptophyta > Magnoliopsida > Alismatales > Araceae > Amorphophallus > Amorphophallus konjac. Next base: position 107,674 of record JAHNEJ010000541.1, read on the forward strand.
TAGTCTGGGCTAGCGCGATCATCCGATCGCGCCACCCAACCCTGGCGCATTCCGAACCGCCAGACCGTCATCCCTTCCGATGAACGCGCCCGGACGACACGGCGCGTTCATCATGGACGCGCCATTGGACTATAGCGTGACAACAGGCCGAGCCCGGTTCGCGAAATATGTCCGAAAATCGTAAAACCAAGCCCATTCACCCCCCCCCCCCCCCCGGTGAAGGGAAAACAACGGGGAATCACCCCCAGACGTCCTAGCATGCATCTAGAGCCCCAAATTGATCAAAAACTCCACAAAAATGATGGATCCGACGCTCAAACCCCAGGCATGAAAATGACCCTCCCGGCATGAATCAAGCCCCTCTCGGCCTCTCCACGGCCTAGAAATCACGATGAATGTTGTAAAGAGGTTAAGGATCCGTCCCCCTACCTCAATGAAGCTCGAAATCTACCGGGAAGTCGCCGATCTTCGAATCTAGCTCGAACACGAACTCCACCCATGCGCCACGAAGAGGGCACCGTCGTGATCCTCTTGCCGCCGCCGTCGTCACCGCGCCGTCGCCGTCGCCGTCGTCCGCCACCCGTCGCTGGAGGAGGAAGGGGCGTCGCAGGGTCCAACGGGAAAGAAGGGGGAGGAGGTGACCGTTGCGCTCACGGGGAGGAAAGAAGAAAGAAAAAAGGAGAAGAAAAAGGAAAAAGAAAAGGGCTATAAATGAAAAATCCGAAAAATGTCAAAAATATCAAAAAATAGAAAAATACATATTCTCGATCTTCGGGATGCACCGATCGCAACGGTACCACTCTCGCCTAGGTGAACGACCCGGTTCACCCGTAACGAGGTTCCGAATGAATTACCGAAACACACACCGGCAATCAGAAAACACGCGCGGGAAAGCCGCGGACCCACTCCGGGTCTCCGAAACAACTCCGGATCGCACCGATCCGAACTCGAAAGATGTCCGAAACAGAATTTCGGACACAATGGAGTCGGACACTCCGAGAAATCAGATCCGGGACCCACGATGAAGGATCCGAAGGGTCCTGGACATTATAGATGTTGTGCCCCGGCTGCCAATGGAAGACGCAATACCGAGAGGTGTCTACATGTTGCGGCCATATCGTTCTTTCTTTAGGCAAGGTGAGCAGGTTGGCGGCCATGAGGGCATTGAAAATATCTAATAGGCTTTCGGGTAAGGGAGGGTATTGTGCTCTTCGGGGACCCAATGGTCTTCTTGGTTGTTACAGTTGTTGCTGTGCATAATTGGCTGGCTGGGGCATTTGGTGGTATTGTGCAGGTTGATTCTGTGGAGTAAAGTGGGATTGCTGTTGAGGAGATGGATGAGGCCGTAGGGTATGAGGAAGGTTATTATTTGGCTGGTGGACTTGGTTTTGGAAGGTGGGCTGTTGTGGTGGTGGCCCTTGGTTTGGAGGGTGGCGGAAGGGTGTAGATTTTACCGAACGCTCTCACCTGCTCATTAATAATAGTGCCTTCAGTGGTCGCACCAGTATTGCCGACATTAACGTTCCTCTTTATTACCTTTGGTCTTGGCTCAAACATGTCCATAATAGGCGAATCTTTCATCTGTGTTTGTATGTATCTAGCTCTTTCGTAGAGCTCTTCCATAGTGCTCAACTTGTTCACGGCTAAAATATGACGGAACTGCGGAGTGGAGTTTGATATCATCTTCACTTGCTCCGTTTTCGACAGTGTGTCCTTTAACTTCTCGGCCATAGCTCTCCACCTATCAGCAAACAAAACAAAGTCCTCCTCGGACTTCATCTTTTCAGCAACCAGATCAGTAACAGACAAAGAGGGACCCACACGGTCCTTGTACTTCTGCAGAAACTTTCGTTGAACCACATCAAAATCACCAGCATCCGCCGGCTCCAGGGAGTAAAACCATTCTAGTGCCGGGCCATCTAAAGACAGCCTAAAGAGATAAGCCAGAGAAGTCTTGTTATCTTGTCAGAATGATGCCTCATATAAGAAGTCTTTCAAGTGGATGTGCGGATTACCCGTTCCATTGTACCGTCGGAAATTCGGCATTTCAGGCGGGGGTAGGTGAAAATCTTGCAGAGTGGGAAGCATAATTTCGTGTGCGACCTTGGATGCAGTGACCTTCTTGAGCTGCTCCTCCATACTAGCCATCCTTTGGAGGAGTATAGTGTGGTTATCAGACTCGGCTGAGGCCGGACGAAAAGAGTATTAGTTAGTCATAGGCCTTCTCAAAATTTGAGGAACATGAGGTTGTTGAGGCCTAGCAATGGAGTGACTTGCCGATTGGGTCGGCGTAGTCATAACAGGAGTTGATGGGCGCGAGGGCACCCTAGGTGCGACCGCCTGGTCGTTGGGAGAACTAGCAGAGTGGCCACCCATGGCCTGGGGAGGGTTAGAAGATGACAGGACAAACTTTCCCTTTAAAGCAGCTTGGGCCGCCTGGTGCTGGGAATCATCCAGGTGAGTAAGAACTTTGAGAACTTCGTTGAAGTTGAAAGAAGAGGAAACGTCCCCTGAAGTATTTTGAGTGGTAGGTTGAGCTTGGGAAGAAGGCTCAACCTCCAGAGAAGTGGTGTCCACCATGTGGACTTGAGTGGGAGAAGAAATATAGTTTTCCTCGTGGTAGACAGGATCCTGAGAGGGAACCTCATAAAACGGGTCAGAGTGACCCTCCTCATAACCATCATAAGTATATCCGTAGTTGGCCATTTTGATGATTTTACCTGAACGGAGTTTCATGCTTAAGGAAGAAGAAATAGGTTTCCAACAAACAAGTATACCCAAGAGATATCACCTTATCAAACAAAATAAACACTCAAGTTGTAATGAGCCCAAAGTTTTAAGGTTTTCTTTAAAGATTAAGGTGAATTTTATAATAAGCTCTCTCCTTTGAATGTGGGTCCTGGTTTGAAAATTTGGGTATAATCTCCGGGTATCTAGGTTCTTTCTCTCTCCTCACCAACGTATGGGTCAACTATACTCCGGGTGCTTCAATGGTACAACCTGCCCAGCGTCCGTGAGAGAATCCACGGGTGCGGGGACTTACGGAGGCTTGGTTTAGGAATTTCTGGTCCAATGAGACGGAATGCTCAAACGAGGGTCCTTCCTTCACCAAGAGGGGGGTGTGACTCCTAAAAGTGTGGGGAGAGGATGTCTCCAAAACTGAATGCCCTAAATGCAGCCTAATGCAGGCAATATCAAGCAGGTGATATCAAAATCAATCAAATGAATGAACAGCAGTAAGCAGTAAACAGGGGTTCTGTGGGCACAGAAAAAAATGACGATCTGGATAAGGTCGCTATATCAACAAAAGACGACTGAGTGTCAGTCGCTAGTTACTGTGAACAGTGCAAACTGATAGCAATCAAAATAAAATAACGCCTTAAAGTGAGGCGCTGCCTGTGGAAATGATGCCTGTGCAAAGGGGCGTCAGATAGCAGTAGTCGAACTTAAAATGTGAATAAATGCAATGATAATCAAAATAACGCCTTTTAGTAAGGCGCTGTACCAGTAAAAGACGCCTCTGGGAGGGGCGTCAAAATACAGTAATTAGAAATATGACGCCTTGGTATGAGGCGTTATATTTGGAAATGACGCCTCTGTGAGGGGCGTTAATTATAAAATGATGAAAATGCTCGCAATAAAAAAAATAGAAACATCGCCTGTTCAAACAGTCGTTGTATGTGGAAATGACGGCGGTATGAAGGGCGTTATTCAGTTCTAGAGAACCGTTAACCCTGATGACGGATAGAAATCAATTTCTTGTCTAATAAAAATGATATGGATACTATGTAAATTGGCTAAATCAGTGGGAGGTGTGCACGTGGTGCACAAAAGGAGTGTGCTACGTGGAGCATGAAGGAGGGGCACGCGAGGGCGCCAAAGGGAGGGGCACGCGAGGGCGCCAAAGGGAGGGGTTTTCAAACTAAAATAAAAGGAGTCCCACCGTGATCGCCAATTTGTAGATTCTAATTAAAAATCCACTAAGAGAATATAGACATAAAAGAATTAAGGATGCACGTGGTGCTAATAACGAGAGTGATCGCCATAGGGGTTACCTCAAAATATCAAAGGAGCGATCGCATGTACCTTGTGTTGAGCGGGTGAGATTGGTGATTCTTCCTTCCTCCTTCTATCGGCCGGCCGACGAAGGGGGTTTATAGTTTGATTACCCTTGCAAGAAACACACAAAATAAAGATATGGATTAGCCAAAGATGTGTAGTATCAATGCTCTAGAAGTATATAAATCAATCAAATTGGGCATGAACACACACCTTGTGTGTTTTAGTTTTAAAACCCCTAAGATGAGTAACAAGGGATGGGATTATGGATGAGTATGCTAATGCAACGTAAACTAGTGTAATATGATCCTCTCTAGCAAAGCAACTAGAGAATGATATGTAATGATATGATAACAGCAAAATAAAACGAATAAGAGAGAGGGGTCGCCCTTCTGATGTATGGCAGTAGTAAAGGGAGGAGGACAAGAGCTTCAGCTGCTACGTACGGGAGGAAGGAAGCACGCCGGAAGGAGAAATCTCCACCGCCGTGGAAGAAGAACGTCCGTGGAAGAAGTACGCCGGAGGAAGAGCTTGGGAGAAAACAACCTGCAAACAATGAAACGCTCATTTCTGTTAGCTCTCTCTATGTGTAGTTGTTAGCTCTATTCTGTGATGTCCTCTACTACACTCTTCTTCTGCATTCTCTCTCGCGCGTGAGGCATTCAAGGGGGTATTTATAGGGCCAAAAATCCTTGCCTTAATGGGATTAAAACAAGGCAATGAATCCTCAATAAGGAACCATCTTCCCAATCGAACACAAGATGCAAAATGGGGAAAGGATTACTACTGGAAAGAAGCAGGCGAAAGAGAGACGGAAGTGAAAATGACGACCCAGCTAGGGGCGTCAATTGAAATGACGACATTCACACAGTCGTCAATTCCTGAATTTAATTATAGAAATAAAGGACTTTCCTTATTTAAAATTGTCAAATGACACATGTTTGAACGGGCGTTAAATAATCAACACCCCTCAATAGGACGTCAATTACCTTGAGTTTTATTTTCGTTAGAATTTGTAAAATCCAGGAATCGACGACCGTTTGGACAGTCGTTTATTTAAGAAAAACGCCCCTAATTAGGTCGTCAATTAAATGACGTCCTCCCCACATGCGTTAATTTTAATTAAAGCCAAGAAATCACAATTAAATATGGAGAAACTAGAAAAACTTCATATTTAAGCCAATATTGAAGTCCACTTTGGGGCGTCACATGGTGACATGAGATTTACTCAACGTAGCATCGATTTTGGCGTGTCTACAGACTTGAGAGTCTACTCCGTAGTGACCCTCCACTAGTCATAGCCTGCTTACACGCGTGTGGTCCCTATAGGGAGTGGTGGAGAGGCTACCCTTAGAGACGGTTTGTGGATCGGTTTCTGTCGGGCCCCACGTCTTGCAGCCAAAGTCTGGCTGAGGGGAAAACCTGTCAGAGGGGCAGACCAGGGACGCGCGGTCTGTGTGTGCACACGTGGTTGGGGGCGGTTGGACCCACGCTGACGGGCGTGACCCCAGCTAGTCACTCGTTTGTGGTTACTCGTTCGGTGTTCGTGCCTCTGGTAGAAGCTACCATGTTAGGCAGTTCACCTGCGGTGCGGTGTAAGACGTCAGGGGACGCTACCGACTGCGCTTCTAGTGGGAGGTACTCCTGTCGAGTCGGGAGTGTCAGACTGTCAGTTTTTACGACTTTGACCTTCGGGTTTTGTCGTGTTGACCGTGGTATTCCGATCGTTCCACCGTGGCACGTGCGTCAGCTTTCGTGCCGTGAGATCGGTGTTTCATAGATTGCAGGGCTTCCCTCTTTGAGGTACTCGCTTACAGCTTGCGTAGCGGTTTCTCCGTTTGTGAGGTAGGGTTCGAGTGACCCCTACTGAGTCTTGTTCCGAGACTCATTCCCTGCGTGTTTTCACCGTGTTTCAGGTGAGTCGCGGCCTCAGGGGAGCGCGTCTGAGGCTCAGCGTGGTTCAGGTGCCCAGCGTTAGTGCCAGAGGTCAGAGCTGGGGTATGCCCCGTGTAGCTGTACTTTTCTTTCTTGTCTCTGTACTAGTTGTAGACTACTGCTGTTATTATTTTATTATATCTTGTGGACCATGTATCATGTAAACTGTTAATTTATTTCTTGCTTAATTATATAACTGTTTAATTTCTGTAATTAATTGTGATACTTGTGTAGTCTCCACACCATCCTTTTAACCCTTCTGAGTCTTCGAACTCGTGGGTGGCGGTGCGAGTCTCGGGTTATCGGGCCTTCCCTGTAATCGGATTCTCGGGTCGTTATAAAGATCGACCGCGCAGAGGAACCCTCTGTGGAGAAGGAGGATCAACCTCGGCAACAGCAGGGGCCTTGCCCCTTTCACGCCCCTGGTTACCGGAGGCAGGTGCCGGAGTAGCAGCTACCGGTGCTGCCGGCGACGGTGGTAGGCGAACACCGGGGGGAGGCGCCCCAGACGGGGGCGGGAGCCAGCCCCTGGCTGGAGTCGAATCCCTCCCCCTCTTCCTCGACCAGCGGTGACTGTCGATCGCCGCCAACTCATCCTCAGTCAGATAGGTCTGACCACCACCAGCCATGGCAGACTCTTCTCCCGGCACGCTGGGAACAGCTTCGGAGTGACTCCGCCGGGAACTAGACCCTCCACTGGCCACCGACACCTCAGGCGTACGAGCCAGAGGAATGCCAACGAGAGCCGGATGCTGCAGTCTCCCCGGGGCAAAAGGAACCTGGGCTGGGGGGGCGACGACTGACACCTGTCCGGTCCCCGGAGCAACGTGATCCACAGGACGAGGAACAAGCCGCGGCAGCCGGACGGTCTCAAGGGTCCAACCCAACGCTTCAGCCACCTCTGAAAATGCAAGGACAAGGTTAGTCCGACATTAGCCACTACGGCCACATCCATAAAACAAAACAAGACCCGACATCATCATTGCCAGTGTAGCCTCCGCCACCGTCAGAGGCGCCTCGCGCGCCAAGCGAGCCTCGAAGCTACCAACTCCCGCCGTAAGAGGAAATCGCCTTCGGATCACACCTTCCAGAATAACCTTCTCTTGGGCTACTCTCAGTCCCCTGCAAGTGCTCGAAAACTAAGAGTAGGGGGGAAGTGAGGAGGGTAAATCTGGCTTGACCCAGATTCGGCCCCCGCGCGCGCGGCCCATTAAGGCTCAGGCGCGCTAAGCCCAATCGAGGAACATACACACATGTTCGGCCTGATAAGAAGATGACCGGCCCAATGAGGCATCGGATTCCGTGATGCCGATGAGGCCGACCCAAGCATAGTTCATGCCGGAGGACACTCCGATGACCGACCGTTGCCCCCACGATGCCGGCCTTGACCCCGTAACGGGCGAGCACGCGCCATGAGTGCCGTAAGACTCGCCCAGGGACCGACCGACGCAGGGGCTATCGCCCTCCAACGGAAAACTCCCGCCAACATAGCGGGAAATGTTACTCCAACTAAACAGACCCTTCCCTATCAAAGGATGAGGCCCTCGCACCAGGACAACCCCATATAAAAGGGACATCGACGATAGAGAGAGGTATAGTAGATTCTTATACTAAAAAACCCCACACGACTACGCAAGAGGATACTTCTGCTATCATAGCTTCCTACTGGGAGGAGAGCAACTCGACTAGCAACCACAACGAGAGGGACGTCCGCTACATCCAGAGAGCGTCTTCCTCCTGTGCGTCCTTACCACCCAGCGAGCACTCTCCGAGAGCCCACTGGGAGCGGCGAGCATGCGTACAGAGGATCTGCACGTCTCCTGGATCGACGACTACGGCCTCTACATCTCTCTTACTTTGCTCCTCTCTATTACTCATTAATCCCTTGCTGATTTAAGCATCGGAGGGTTGTCCCCTGGGGTAACACCCGAGACTCCTTCTGACGCCCTTCTTGTTCTTTGGTGTGTGCAGGCATCTACGGGCGTGAGACGATTTCCCCAACAAATAAATAGAGAAGGTGGTACGTGGCCTAGGAACCATTTTCCTACCGCTACATAAAATGTCTATACTTGAATGATGTATTGAGCTTGAGTGATCTATGAATTTAATTTTTAACTTCACTTGTTATTTTTTATCATAAAACTAAAAGGGAGAGACTATTAGAAAAATTCTATAATTAATAATGATGATAACAAAACAAATGTTATGAATGAAGAATGGGTCATGTTGACTTTATTTAGATAGTGTCCTTGAATGACTTAGATACACCACAAGGAAAGGCGGAGTTTTCGACGGACGTATTCCGTCGGAATTCTATCAGAAATCTATCTGAAAAACACTTTCCGACGAAATTACCGATCGATGTACTTCGGACAGAATACGTCTGTCGGGTATTCCTTGCCGAAAGTTTCCGACAGATGAAGTTTCTGTCGGAACTTCGTCGGTAATTTCTAACGGACAAGTAGTCAACAGAAATTCTGTCGGTAATTCTTGTCGGATTATCGGTCTTAATATTTCTAACAAAAAATACAATCTGTCGAAAATGCCATCGGAAACATTCCGACGAACAATTATTCTGTCGAGAAATTTGACGGAGTATTACTTTTATTATTTTTTAAAAAATGTAAACTTCATATATTTTTCGACGGAATGTGTATTCCGTCAGTGATTCCGTGAGAAGTTCCGTCGGAAAAAATATTTATTATTTTTTAAAAAATATGCAAAATTTATATAAAAATATGTTTAAATAAAAAGAATAAAATATATCTATCACAAACAAAATCCAAGATATACAAGAAACGAAACACAACATCAATAATCAATTTTATATCAATAAAAATAATTAAGAAATATCCTCCGCATCCTCCATGTTCTCATCATCCCCGTTCTGCTCGTCCCCTCCGTCGCCACTCGCTGGAAGATCATATATTGAAAAAATAATAATATTAAGTATGTATTAATAAATAAAAAATATTAAAAAGATAAATTAAATATTTTATTTGATTGTATAATTTTTAATCAGATATAATATTAAATCAGTAATTTTAATACTAAACTCAAACCGAGTATGTGATTTGGATTCCGTCAGCTCTCACAACTCACTTTACTTCTCAAGTCGTGTTGGAACGATTGACATGCCGATCAGACCGGTATTTTAGATTTTGGACCCCCGAACCCAACTTCTTTAATTTTAAACTACGTGCATTTAGAGAATGCACTTCTGAGCAGCGGGCCCAAACCAAGTATCCGATGTAGATTCCGTCAATTCTTACAAGTCACTTTTACCTCCCAGGTCGTGTTAGAACGATCGGCATGACGATCAGACTCGTATTTTAAGTTTTGGACCCTCGAAGCCAACTTCTTTAATTTTAAACTAAGTGCATTCAGAGAATGCTCTTTTGAGCACCGGGCCCAAACCGGATATCCGATTTGGATTCTGCCAGCTCTCACAGGTCACTTTTACCTCCCAAGTCGTGTTGGAACAATCGGCACGCCGACTAGACCAGTATTTGAGATTTTGGAACTCACAACCCAATTTCTTATCTGCATTTTAAACTAAGTGCATTTAAAGAATACTCTTTTGAGTGTCGAGCCTAAATCGGATATCTGATTTGGATTTTATCAGCTCTCACAAGTCACTTTTATCTCCCAGGTTGTGTTGGAATGATTGGCATGCCGATCAGACCGGTATTTTAAATTTTGGACCTCTGAACCCAACTTCTTTAATTTTAAACTAAGTGCATTTAGATAATACACTTATGAGCATCGGGTCCAAACCGGATATCCGATTTGGATTCCGTCAGTTCTCACAAGTCACTTTTACCTCCTAGGTCGTGTTGGAACAATTGACACACTGATCAGAGCGATATTTTATATTTTGGACCTCCCAACCTAATTTCTTATCTGCATTTTAAACTAAGTGCATTTAAAGAATGCTCTTTTGAGTGCCGAGCCGAAATCGGGTATCCGATTTGAATTTCATCAGCTCTCACAAGTCACTTTTACCTCCCATGTCATGTTGGAACTATCGGCATGCTGATCAAATCAGTATTTTAGATTTGAAACCCCCGAACCTAACTTCTTTAATTTTAAACTAAGTGCATTTAGAGAATACACTTCTGAGCGCCGGGCCCAAATCGGATATCCGATTTGGATTCCGTCAATTCTCACAAGTCAATGCTGCATTGGGGATCTTCCTCCTCATCCTCCTAATCAACCAGTGAGTAGTTTAGGGCTTCTTCCCCTTTCTGTTTTTCGTATTTTCGTTTGCTCTTCATCGTTCTACAATGTTTCTTCTATTATCTCTCTTTTCATTCATAGGATATCATCATGTTTTACTCTCAAAATCACTTTTATCAATCATGCACGCACACACAGACCCATCTTTTTCTCTTCCATAGTGCTTAAAAACCTAAAAATCTCCCAGGTAATCTTCCCTATGATTTTCATGTTTACATCGAGTAAGGGATAGATACTATGCTTATTTGAGCTCTAATGAGTTTTTTGTCTTCTTTGGTTATATGTTTTGTAGGCTTAGGTAGAAGACTAGATGTGAGGCCCTTGCTTCTTGGCCGGCCTTGGAGTGAGGAAGGAAGGATTCACATCATCCCGCACCTTTTCTTGAACGCGGCTTCCACATTCACTGCGACCTTAAGTACGCGGCCACCACAGTGATCGCGTCCGGAAGGTGCACCTCATCAAGACCGTGTTCTTCCGCAAGCCTTTCTCTAGCCCGTCATCTTCTTTTTTAGGTAAGTAGCGTGCCCCCCTTCATCATTCTACCATATTTTGCACATTATTAGCCCTTGGTGGCGATCACAGATTTCATTCTCTTATCCTTTATCGCATGCGCCCCTCACCCCCCCTTTTTATTTGATTCATCTCCATATTTATATTCACCATGTTTCTTGACTCGTTAATTTAGTCTGGGTGTTATTTTTATATCTACACCTGTATCCTCACATTACCATTCGTTAACTTAACCATGATTAGGCCTAATCAGATATGAGAAAAGATAAAAAATTCCCACATTATATCTCTTAGGGTTTGGGTTATTTTTAAAAAAAACATAAATACAATCTTAAAATAGGAATAACACATCTAATAAGGGTATATAATTAAATAAAGAATTTTTAAGGTTCAAACACATTTGAAGGGGCATCTTATTCCCCCTCTCCTCCATGGGTTTCTCAAACCCTACAAGGATAGTGGCAACGCTGTAAAAATGGGCGGCGGCCTCATGGTGGTACCGAGGGCAGGCACCCCCCTCCCCCCGTTAGCAGCCTTCCCCCTCCACCCACCACCTAGTTGCAACCCCCCTCACCCCGTCAGAGGCATATATCCCCCCTCTCCCACAGCCCACTTTTCCCTCCCCTCGTCGACAACTTGCTAACCCCCCTCTCACTGTCGCCCCCTTCCCCCTCCCCCCATCGCCGCCCTACTACCGCCCCCTTCCCCCCCACCATTGTCGACCTGCTACCACCCCCTCCCCACCGCCCACTTTTCCCTCCCCTCGTCGACAACTTACTAACCCCCCTCTCACTGTCGCCCCCTTCCCCCTCCCCCCATCGCCGCCCTACTACCGCCCCCTTCCCCCCCACCATTGTCGACCTGCTACCACCCCCTCCCCACCGCCGACTTGCTACCCCTCCCACTATCCCCCTTTTCCCCCTCCCCCCCACTGGACTGGAAACCCCCCATATCTCTCCCTTCCCCCCCTCCCAACACTGATGGCTTGCTACCCACCTCCCACTACGCCCCCCCCCCCCAAACCACAGCTAGCCTGCTACCCCCCCACCAGCCTGCTACTGCCCTCCCCCTGCCGCCCCCTTCCCCCTCCCCGGCCGCATCGCCGCCCTAGTGCCGCCCCCTTCCTCCCCACCATCACTAGCCTGCTACCCCCCCCCACTGCTAGCCTGCTACCCCCTCCCATTATCGCCCCCTTCCCCCTCCCCCTCCACTGGATTGGAAACCCCCCCTACCGCCCCTTCCCCCACTGTCGGCCTATTACCCCTTGCAACTATGACCCCCAAACCACCGCCAGCTTGCCACCACCCCCACCACCACCAGCCTACTACCCCATCCCCCTGTCGCCCCCTCTCCCCTCAACACTGTTGGCCTATTACGTACCCTCCCGACCACCAGCCTACTACTCGACCCCCTCCCCCTACCCCCCTTCCCCCAACATTGCCGGCCTGCTACCAGCCCCCTCTCTCTCTCTATCTGATGTGGGACGGATAACGACCGAGCTAAGACGTACGACGGAATTGATGTGCGGCCAGCACTAACACGCTAAAGGCAAGCCGGGCGGCAGACCACTGTGGCGTTCTCCGGGTGGAGACGTCTCTCAACAGCAACACTAGGTAGCCCGACGATCGTCCCTTGCGAGGGAAACGTGGGGATCGCAGCGGTTAAGGAACCACTGTCGCCTAGGGGTATCCAGTTCGGGCTCGGTGCTCGACTAGAGCTAAGGAACGGGCACTCTCAACTCACATTCACGGTGATTTGTAGCTAGCTAACGGCCTGATTCTCACAAACGCAGCATATATGATAATATACTAAACCAGCAACGTGAGAGAGGAACGAGCACGTACCTCCACGACTAGGCGTGGGGAAAAATTCCCGGCCGAATCCAAACAACCCCAATACACACAACTGTTAAAATTTCAATTTCAGAACTTGATGCCCACTCCACGCAGGGAGGTATAGGGCTACAAATGCCAATTTTGGGGTTGCTGGAACCGGGGTTGATGGGCCACACTCGCAGGAGGCGAGGAACGCGAGTCGGAGCCGCTCGGGTACGCCAATGGGAAGCCGACCCGGTTCTGTCCACGCTGGTCACCCTGCGCAGCAAGCTTGCAGAGGCCGGTACACCAAGATCTGAAGGCGGATCGGAGCGCCGTTTGTTGGAGAACGTCGGCGACAAGACGTAGTTTGTCCACTCCAAAGGGCGAGAGCAGATGTTTTCAGATCTGGGCGCAGCAGTAGTTACAATCGGCTTCTGGTTCTATGCACCCAGAACTGCACAGAAACATAATTAAATAAGGGAAAATTAGTTGCCGATGTCGGATCGAGGTGCCGTTTGTGGGAGATCGTTGGAGACGTCTAGAGGAAGAAGTACTCCAAAGATCTCGCACGGATCTTGACCGGGTAAGACGAGACAGACTCTGAAAGTTGACTCTGGATCTGAGCCAGACCTGCTCAGATCAGCTCGCGCGATCCCACGAGAATCATCGCCACGATCAGTACAGATCTCGGATCGAGACAAGATCAGCAGAAACATGAAGAAGACTCAAAATCCTATGATCATTCTAAGAATCAGCGCCAGAATATTTGAGAGGCGATCTGAGGAAATTCGTAATCAGGAAACTTCAGATCTGGGCAGCAGGCTGGGGCAGATCTGCGCGCCGTCACGAGAAAAATCGCCACCGGCGATCCCAAACTCTGATCGACACGAAACCACCTCTGAAATCTTCCTGACTCGGAGAGGTATCAAGTATAATTTTGGTGGAAGTAGATGATAAGGGGATGGGGGAGATATGGGGGCGAGTCACACACCCAAAGTCTGTCCCGTCACAGGACTGAACAAGGTATTACACCCAATGGGGAAACAAGAGAATCACTCTCTAATTGCAACTTTCACTCAATAAAACTTCATTAGCCTTTAACCCATCATCATACAAGTCCTTATATAGGGGTTTGGCAAGGGGAGGGGCTGGGGAGGTTCGATGGAACCAAGGGGAGGGGGAGAGAGGTGCGCCCCTTTGACTAGAATAGGAAGGGAGGGGGAGACAAGGGGACATGGGACTTACCTACCTTTGAAATTCAAGTAAAGGGGGTAGGTGGCAGCCATTCCTTTTGGACCAGCAGCCATTTCCAAGTCCATGTGGTAAATGGGGAGGGGAAGAAAAGAAAACAAAAGAAAATTCAGCCTAATACAACCAAAATAGGGGGCGCCCCCTTCTTGGGCCAACATTGGGCCAAGTTGGGTCCTTGGCCAACCCAAGCCCAATCAACCATGGATGGCTTAAGGCCTTTCCATCCTAGATAGCCCATGAAGGAAGGAAGCCCAATTGGGCCTTCCATAGCTTATGGATCCATCATAATGGTCCAAGGCCACTCCTTCTTAATGAATTCTAAAGGGGCTTAACCAAGATGGCCCTTTAAGAGCCTTACAACCAGCCCAATATGAAAACACAAATACAATGACCATTACAAGCCCAATTTTAATGCAAAAAGTGTCCAAACTTAACCCAAATTGCCCCCATTTCAAAGGGAAGCCGAAGTAGTCCGATTGGTGCTCCGCGTATGGACCCGTCGATTCGCCGACGCGTGCTATTCGCTCGCTCCGGTGTCCGCACCAATTCTCCCCGGGTGGGAGGAACTCGACCCCGTCGAGTAAGGGTCCTGAGGCTTGAGCTCTCCGCATGTGATCAAGGCGTTGTTCATCGTGGGGCATCCTCGCCAACGCACTAAGAGTGTTGGTAGGCTCTATTCCTTGTGATGATCACCTGCTCATCCAGTATAAAACCTATATGCTTGCGTTGAGGCTGGAAGAGGTGGACTCTCGGGTGGTGTGTCACTCACAATAGAAGGATAAAGCCCGAAACTCACTAGGGATCACCGTGGGTTCTGATATGCTACCAAATCAGAAACATGGAACTTCGAACGGACACCATAGTCATTCGGTAGTTCAATAACGTATGCATTCAAACCCACATGTTTCGTGACTCGGGAAGGGTGGGTATCGCGGGCCTAGAGTTGCTTTACGGCCCCAAGAGGAACCTGTTCAGGTATGACCCTGATCATGACGTACTCTCCCTTTTGAACTCACAGACATGTAGCATGCATCAGCTAATTCCTTATACGCGCATGGCTGGCCTTTGATTGGGACACGACTTTAATGCAAACCAAAACAAACTCGAGAGACAAACAGACACACACATGACCTTAGACAAACCTAGACAACAAACAAACAATGCAACCCAAAGTTGAGACTCTTAGACACCTAACATGAACCTACTGACTTCTGAATGGGGGTTCAGAGGTCCGGGAGGATCACACCCAAGTGCACATCGCCCTGGGTACCTGGTCCTGCAGCAGACTCTTCTAGAAGCGAATCAAAGTACTCCTGCTCGAGTTCGGGGTCCGCTTCATAGATGACCTCCACTAGCTCCGATGTGGGGTCGCGGACTGGGGTGTCCGAAATAGCCAATGACTCCGAGTGGGACACTTGGCCGTAAAGTGGCCAATCCCACCACACCTATAGCACTGGTCACGTGGCCCTGTGCTAGAAGATGCTCCACCAGTCATCGGCCCCTTTCCCTTGTCTTCTCGACGGGCCGGGGGTGGTGGGAGCTGAGGTCGGGTAGGCAATGTGGGCTGTTGGGGGTGTGGGGTGGGGGTTGGTGCCTGTGGGCGAGGGAGAAGGTCCCTTGGAGGGAGAGGCCGAGGCCTGAGAGCAAAGGGGTCCTGGCGAGGGGGTTCCGGAGGACGAACCACCGGAAATCGGCTATAGGAACTAGGTGTGGTCCGAGAGTCGGACCCACGCTGAGGGATGGTTCCCGGTCGCTGGACAGGAGCAAAATCTGACTCAAACTGCTCTAATTCGAGAGCAACTTGATAGGCGGCCTCCAGGGTGGTTACATTGCGGCGAGAGAGTTCATACTGATAATGGGGCCGCAAACCACGACGGAAGTGGGAAATAGGCATCGTGCTCTCTTCCGAGATGTCACATCGTAAAAAATATTCATCAAACTCTGCGATGTACTCGGATACAGACATATCACCTTGGGTGAGATTCTGCCATCGATCAATGAGCCGTTGACGGTACGAGGTGGGAAGATACTTAGTTCTAAGCCTTTCCTTCATTTCATCCCAAGACTCTACCGGGGGCTCTCGACGCTGATAGAGCAAGCTCTCCACATTGCGCCAATAAGTTTGCGCTGCCCTAACAACTTCATTTTTGCAAACCTGACTCTCCGGAGGTCCGTCATTTCGAACCACTCGAAGTACCGGTCCATGCCGGCCTCCCAATCGAGATAGACCTTTGGGTCCAAAGACCCGTTGAAAGTGGGAGGGTCTGCTCGCACGGTCCTAAGGACTCTATCATCCTCCTCATCTCTTGGCTGATGAAAGCCATGACGGCGTCGGCCATTCCCCCCATACGCATTATCGGACCCATAGTCTTCTAGACCAAGGTCACGATGTTGTGGTTCGATGGCCTTTTGCCGGCTGTTTTGAGGAGCGGGTGGGGGCTGGTTTTGGGCCGTGGGAGCGGCCTGGACTTGGGCCATGGGAGCGGGTTGGACTTGGGCCACCGCGGGAGGAGGTGCGGGTGGGCCTTGGGCCGCTCCAGGAGGGTCCCCGTGTGACATTCTATCTAACCGTCCAACTAGATCTTGGACAGACCTGTCGGAGGTCTCCAAGCGTCCCTCCATGGCCCTAAGGCGACCATCCATATTATCGGAGAAATTCCGAAAGGTAGCCTCGGATTGGTCCAATCGAGCCATAATGGCCATCATTGCCTCATGTAAGGAGTGGAAGTCTCCCGGGGGGGCATCCCGTGGGTTAGCCATAGATGCGGGGCGATGGTATTGGGTACCACGCCGGGTGGGCATGCAAAGACACGAAGGTTAGAATGCACTAAATAGGAACCTAGACTTAAACTGAGACTCGGTACGTGTCGGAGCTAATCGATCCAAAGATCACTCGCGCAAGTGTGTGGCCTTCCCGATAGGCGTAGCCTAATGATCGGACGACACCTTTTAATATACCGAATATTGAAAAGGCAAATGCAACCTTGGACTTAAATGACCCTAGACTTAAACGACGCTCTGATACCAATTTGATGCGGGACGGATGACGACCAAGCTAAGACATACGACAGAATTGATGTGCGGCCAACACTAACACGCTAAAGGCAAGCCGGGCGGCTGACCACCGTGGCGTTCTCCGGGTGGAGACGTCTCTCAACAGCAACACTAGGTAGCCCGACGATCGTCCCTTGCGAGGGAAACGTGGGGATCGCAGCGGTTAAGGAACCATTGTCGCCTAGGGGTATCCAGTTCGGGCTCGGTGCTCGACTGGAGCTAAGGAACGGGCACTCTCAACTCACATTCATGGTGATTTGTAGCTAGCTAACGGCCCGATTCTCACAAACGCAGCATATATGATAATATACTAAACCAGCAACGTGAGAGAGGAACGAGCACGTACCTCCACGACTAGGCGTGGGGAAGAATTCCCGGTCGAATCCAAACAACCCCAATACACACAACGGTTAAAATTACAATTTCGGAACTTGATGCCCACTCCACGCAGGGAAGTATAGGGCTACAAATGCCAATTTTGGGGTTGCTGGAACCTGGGTTGACGGGCCACACTCGCAGGAGGCGAGGGACGCGAGTCGGAGCCGCTCGGGTACGCCGATGGGAAGCCGACCCGTTTCTGTCCACGCTGGTCACCCTGCGCAGTAAGCTTGCGGAGGCCGGTACGCCAAGATCTGAAGGCCGATCGGAGCGCCGTTTGTTGGAGAACGTCGGTGACAGGACATAGTTTGTCCACTCTGAAGGGCGGGAGCAGATGTTTTCAGATCTGGGCGCAGCAGTAGTTACAATCGGCTTCTGGTTCTTTACACCCAGAACTGCACAGAAACACGATTAAATAAGGGAAAATTAGTTGCCGATGTCGGATCGAGGCGTCGTTTGTGGGAGATCGTTGGCGAAGTCCATAGGAAGAAGTACTCCAAAGATCTCGCACGGATCTTGACCGGGTGAGGCGGGGCAGACTCTGAAAGTCAACTCTGGATCTGAGCCGGACCTGCTCAGATCAGCTCGTGCGATCCCACGAGAATAGTCGCTACGATCAGTACAGATCTCGAATCGAGACTAGATCAGCGGTAAAGCGAAGAGGACTCAAAATGCTACGATCACTCCAAGAATCAGCTCCAGAAGACTTGATAGGCGATCTGGTAAAATTCGTAATCAGGAAACTTCAGATCTGGGCAGCAGGCTGGGGCAGATCGGCGCGCCGTCACGAGAAAAATCGCCACCGGCAATCCCGAACTCCGATCGACACAAAACTACCTCTGAAATCTTCCCTGACTCGTAGAGGTATCAAGGATAATTTTAATGGAAGCAGATGATAAGGGGATGGGGGAGATATGGGGGAGAGTCACACGCCCAAAGTCTATCCCGTCACAGGACTGAACATGGTATCACACCTAAGGGGGAAACAAGAGAATCACTCTCTAATTGCAACTTTCACTCAATAAAACTTCATTAGCCTTTAACCCATCATCATACAAGTCCTTATATAGGGGTTTGGCAAGGGGAGGGGCTGGGGAGGTTCGATGGAACCAAGGGGAGGGGGAGAGGGG
Source organism: Amorphophallus konjac (assembly GCA_022559845.1). Lineage (NCBI taxonomy): Eukaryota > Viridiplantae > Streptophyta > Magnoliopsida > Alismatales > Araceae > Amorphophallus > Amorphophallus konjac. The sequence goes on from JAHNEJ010000541.1 coordinate 126,047, forward strand.
TGTGCCCCTTTGACTAGAATAGGAAGGGAGGGGGAGACAAGGGGACATGGGACTTACCTACCTTTGAAATTCAAGTAAAGGGGGTAGGTGGAAGTCATTCCTTTTGAACCAGCAGCCATTTCCAAGTCCATGTGGTAAATGGGGAGGGGAAGAAAAGAAAACAAAATAAAATTCAGCCTAATACAACCAAAATAGGGGGCGCCCCCTTCTTGGGCCACCATTGGGCCAAGTTGGGTCCTTGACCAACCCAAGCCCAATCAACCATGGATGGCTTAAGGCCTTTCCATCCTAGATAGCCCATGAAGGAAGGGAGCTCAATTGGGCCTTCCATAGCTTATGGATCCATCATAATGGTCCAAGGCAACTCCTTCTTAATGAATTCTAAAGGGGCTTAACCAAGATGGCCCTTTAAGAGCCTTACAACCATCCCAATATGAAAACACAAATACAATGACCATTACAAGCCCAATTTTAATGCAAAAAGTGTCCAAACTTAAGCCAAATTATCCCCATTTCAAAGGGAAGCCGAAGTAGTCCGATTGGTGCTCCGCATATGGACCCGTCGGTTCGCCGACGCGTGCTATTCGTTCGCTCCGGTGTCCGCACCTCTCTCTCTCTCTCTCTCTCTCTCTCTCTCTCTCTCTCTCTCTCTCTCTCTCTCTCTCTCTCTCTCTCTCTCTCTCTCTCTCTCTCTCTCTCTCTCTCTCTCTCTCTCTCTCTCGGTGTAGAGGAAGGATATTTTAGTCATTTGACCTCTAATTAACTGGAATAAAGACATTTGACCTCTAATTAACTGGAATAAAGAAACTTGTGAAGAATGTTTTATGTCCGATCGACCGAAGTTTACCATAGTGATATTTTTACAAGTTTTTTCAAAATAGTGGTGATATATATATATATATATGTTGATGTGTTTTTAATAATGATATATCTGTAATTTCTCTTATAATAATTAATAATTTATTTGTAAAAAAATAAAAAAAAATTTAAATATAAATATGGGTAATTATATTTGCAAAAATCTTGATTAGGCCTTTGAGGGTTTCAAATACGGTAATTAACATTTGCAAAAATCTCGGGTAATCCTTTGACTCATTTAACTAATCTTACCCAGACAAAATTGAAATGGGTAATGGTTAGTGAACACTCGGACTTAATTATATAATTTGGGTGTGTATCAAATAAATTTATTTTTTTAATTTTTTTTGTGACGTGAAACTCAAGTCATCTTAATTTGTGGTGTAAGTCATGCCCTCATCCGACGACTCAAAAAAATATAAAGAAAAAAATCATATACAATGAATAGTGTTGCTCCCAATTTAGCTTGGATCAGTTCTTTTTATTTTAATTTTTTTTCGATTATCAGATGAGATATGTCTTATATCATAAGTTATGGTGATTTAGATCTCATGTTAAAATAATTAAAAAATTAAGTTTAATCGGAGTACACTCGAAATGTGTAATTAATCTATAGTTTAAAATTTTTAGCGTTTAGTCCCGGGTGTGCACTCAACGTCACTCGACGCATATAAAGGAGCCTCGACCCTTGTGCACCGACCGCCATAACTGTGCGTCACGTCTCGTGACCTCCGGGGACCGCCAGTATGTTCACCGGTGCAGTGAGCTTATTGCTGCCCACAATGTGCCACGGAATCGCATGAGTCCCGGAAGAACTCAGGAAACCCCAATGCCATTCGGTCGTCCGACCCGCATCTGCGGACGTCAAGAAGCACAACGCTAAGATGGACAGCAGAAGGAGAGGAAGAAGTGGCAGGAGGAGGAAGAGACGAAGAAGGATGGAGGATGTCTGTTAGTCTTCGGCATTTTCCACTCTGAAATCCAAGGTAGCTTCAGAAAGCCTTCATGTCATCGGGATGTTAATCCTCTCCTGTTTCCTCCTCCTCTGTGTGTGTGCGCGCGTGTGCGTGTCTCTCTCTCTCTCTCTCTCTCTCTACACACAGAGAGACAGACGCACGCACACACAGAGCTGGACTTCCAGCTCCCCTGACACTACCAAGTAACTGGAGTTCATCAAATGCATAATTAGCCAAAAGGAAAGAGATATTCATATGGGTTATCCCCCTCGTCGATCTCCTTCCTTCATTTTTAACCTAGCTGACAGATGGATTAATTAGTTCCTAGGTTATGGGGTTGAGTTTTGCTTTTCGTAAATAAGATTAGTGAGATGGTCAGTGTCAGGATCATCATTCACATGAGCAGAAGGTCACAAGCTCAGTCAGTGGGATTTTCTTCTTCATGTGTTCTGTACTTTGATATGATAAAGCTAAAACTCTACTACCTGCTGCCCTCGTTTCGAGTTCTTGGTACAGTGTCCTACCTTCATCTTATGTAGAGGGCGTCCTGCATGGCTGAGAGGTGCAGCTGCTGCAGGAGATGGGAAGAACATGTCTACTCGAACCGGTTGACGAGGGCACGTAAGTTTCATTTCTTCAAGGTTCTGCTCGGTGATTTCGCACACCATCTGGTAAGTTGAGGCGGATCTCGTCTGGAAATATCCATTTATTTTTAAGATTTATGCTTTTAAAAAGCTAAGCATTCGTTAAAATTTTGATCTAAACTATGTCTCATGTTGTCATCTACTGATGTATGTGCGTCATACAGATATTTTAAGCCACATCTCAAATGCACATGAAGTACATATTTGCTCTCCTCCTTCCGTTTATGTTGTCCCCTTGGCATGAAACTTCAATCGATCTCATGAAAAATAAATATTTTAATGATAACAAGAAAAGAAACCGGAGAACATTAAGTCCATCTAATTAATCTTCTTTGTCTAAACGTCAGAAACGGTCCGATCGAGACATTTGCTGAAAGATCAAGCAACTCTCTCAATAAACTGAAATATAAGAAGAGTAGTAGCTAGAGGAAAGGCGTATGACACCCCGATAGACAAGGTCGGCACTGATGGTACTCGAACAGGAGATGGCTTCTTTTCTTTCTTTCTATAGATTGTTATTGTCGTAGTTAACTGCTCTATTTGGTTTCTCTTTTGACCCTTCAAAGAGTTGTAGTGTGCTTTGCGGTCTTGTTTTTTTTTTTTTTGAAAGTAGTGTGTTTAGTGCTCTAACCCCTCTGGAATAGTTTATCTACACACCCTATATATATAAACCAGCTGCGTATGCTAGTTTAGAGAAAATTGCACGGTGGGCTTTGGGAGTGGACATATGTTTGACTGTTGTCTGAATCATTATAAAGACCGTCTATCTTGCATGATTACTCCTTTTCACCTGCCTCCGTTGTTGACATATTTCCTTGTGCATTTCTTGTTGAATATATAGCTTGGTTGTTGTCTTAAGTTTTTGAAAATCCTATTACAATGAAAGATCATGCTGTAGATTTAAAGATAAACTGTCGGTGTTTTTGAAGGAAGTCAATATCTATTAAACAGCGATGAAGAATGAGTCCATTCTTGTGACAGCTTTTGTCTGTTTAATCAAATTTCAAGAACTGTTCAACTTCTTCCCTAGGAAATTTCGAATCTTTGGCTGTAGTTCCAGTTGTGAAAAGTAATTAAATGGCTCTTCATTCATTCGTTTTTATGGATCATGAGGTCAAAGTTTTTTGGCGTCCGCTCTTTATCTCTCTGGTTGTCCTGACTAATTTGTTGAAAACTTCCTGTCCCTAAACCTATTTCTCACTCGCCTGTGGACAGAGTATTCCCAAGAAATTTGTGATTCTATTCCAGAAAAATTTGCCTGAAACTGTTGAGCTTAAAGACTCCTCGGGGAAGAGATGGCATGTCAAACTGAAGAAGACTGATGGCCGCATCTTTTTTGAGGATGGATGGGAGGAATTTGTTAAAGACCACTCTCTAGAGGTAGGTTACTTCCTTGTTTTCAGATTCAATGGGGACTCATGCTTCAGGGTCTTGATATTTGACAGCAGTGCATGTGAGAATGAGCATGTGTACTCCTGTGAGAAACAGAAGAAGAGAAATACCTGTGCTGAAAACCCAGTGAAGGTAGAGGAAAGAGAAGACTCTGATGATGTTCAACTAGTCCCTGTGCCGATTAGAGAAATTGGCTTTAACAATGTCCAAGCAGCACCGCCTCGAGCCACCAATCTGGAGTCTTGTCAAAACTGTTCAGAGATGGTGAGGAAAGTTATGGAGGAAGAAAACAATTCTCAGAAGGATTCCCAAGCGGCAACACAAGAGCAGGCAATTCACCAGATGGTTCGTCCATCTAGGAAGAGGATGGTTTGTCCAGATGATCACCAAGACAGTTCAAAAAAACAAAGGGGGGATAGCAGAAGTGGCCATCTGGCCACCAAAGTAGATTACACATCAAGTTGGTCAAGTAAATTCTGTTTCTTTTTCTTTTGCCCCTGAAACCTGTTGGTAGCATACTGGGTTATACTGGAGGTCCATCAGAATGCATTGGACACTGCTATATTTCTAATGAAATCATCATCCCTCAGGCTAGCTTTCTCTTTGAATCCACAAGCACATCCTTATCCAAACTTATTCCTTTATTTCATATCTACGAGTGAATATTCACATTTGTCAGTGGTGCTCTCCATTATATACTTTGTCATGATTTAAGGCAAGTATAGACATGTACCGAGCAGCATTTTCTTGCTTTCTATGAAGTTCTTATTTTTGTCATGTGGTAATGAAACCTTCTTCTTTGTCCTTCTACACAACCTGGTTCCATAATACTTCAGTAAAAGCTGATCCGGAAGAAATAGCTAATTCCTCCAGAAATAGGACGTACAGGGCATATCCTCAGCACTTCATCTCCAATAGGAGGCCTGTCACAGAGGAAGAGAAGAAGAGAGCATTTCAGTTTGCCGCTGCAGTGAAACCAATCCATCCAGCCTTCATCTCAATTTTGAAGCCAACTCATGTCTACAGAAAATTCTTTCTGGTATGTGCCTCACCATGAACTTCATTTATGTCACCAAACAATATTTTGGATCTTCATTGCCCAGATCTCAAATGTTCGTCTCAATGGAAATGTTACAAAAGTCTTTGAGAATCAAAGTCTTAGTACTTGCATCAGTTGACATCTTTTCCTGCCCTGACTTCTTTCCCGTGTTGGTATAACATACAATGAACTTGACACATGATTAATAGAATTACTGTCAGCCTGCAATGTTACACAGACCAGCAAGAACAGTACTGGCAACTGTTCCCAAACCAAAACATGTAATGCCATTCTGTATATTATATAAATATATATATATATATATATATATATACATAATATCAGTGCAAACTACAAAGTCTAATATACAAATTAACGGAACAGCTTAATTTTAAATGCTGCATAAGCCTGTCATTTTCGTTTCCTTAGATCAGCAACTCTGCTATATGAACAGGCTGTGCTTGATAACTTGACGCTACTGCAGACGGTTCCCAAAGAGTTCGCTTCCGGTTTTTTCTATGGGCACAATAACCATAGGATCATCCTCCACACCACAGCTGGGGAATGGGAAGTCCACTGTACTCGATACAACAAGATTTATGGGATCAGCTTGGGCTGGAAGGAGTTCGTCGTAGGAAACAACCTGGAGGAAGGGGATGTCCTGATCTTTGAGTTTGCAAGCAGGAGAGGTCTTGAGCGCATGAATGTGAGGATATTCCGTGTGGTCGAGAACGTCGTTCCGCCGGTGGTGGTCAACAATCGCCGGTGACGGCAAAGGAAGCGGTGGACGCCTGATCTAAGATGTCGTCAAAGTAAGTTCAGGTTGCAAATGAGACTACAGACAGCTTGGCTTAGTTCTCTGCATGGGCACTGAAAGGAGGGGGGTGGGGTTTCTTAATTTTGGTTGTCACCACTCTAAGTATGTCGTCAAAACTATGCATCTTATATATGTTTTGTCAGCTTCTGAAACTTTCTTATGTATGTTTTATCAGCTTCTGGTGACATGCCCATCAGTACATGTGCATCTCTTTACATGCCTCCCTTCCTATCGCTTTATATTCTTGGTGATCTTCTTCTCTTGCCATGCACCTGGTTCTGGGACTCCATATGTGGACAGAGTGTGAGACGGTGAGAAATTAGGGTTAGGCTGCAGGAGCCCAACTGCCGGTATGGTATGCTCTCTAATGTCAGTAAAAGTGAAGCACCATGGTTGGGGTGTTGACTACCGCCCTTCTGGGCCTTTATGACAATTACAAGAGGCATCAAACCATCAAGCTGTTTTCGGTTGCCTTAAGAAGTTAAAGGGCATTTTTTTTTCTTGTGATCTATATATTCTCTCACTTCCCCACATACAAAAACAAATCCTGAGAAGGTTTGACGCCCACTTCTCCCATCGGGAGGGGGGGACGTCCAATGCAAATGTAAAGCTTTATGTTCACTCAATTTTCCTGCAAAAAATGCAAGATTTTGTTTTTTTCCTTTTACAGGAAACTATTTATCATGAATTTCCACGTATTTCAAGAAAGTATTTCCAGTGATTTCTTAAATTCTTAAGTTATATATGTTAGAATTTAGACATGGTCCCTAGACAATAGTCCCGTATTGGTTAAATGAGTCGTGGTTCATGAGTTGTGATTCATGTGCTTATGACCATGGACTCTTGTATCTTAATATTGCGGTTTTGTGGATTCAACATGATATCAGAGCAGGCCAAATGACCCAACTCCTCCTGTGTCACCTCTTCCCAATTAATGTCTATGGCCATGAAGGGGGAGTGTTAGAATTTGGGTATAGTCTTTGGATAATAATTCCATATTAGTTAAATGAGTTGTGGTTCATGTGCTTATGACTCTGGGCCCTTGTATCTCAATATCGCGATTTTGTGGATTCAACAATGCACTCATATTTTTCGTTGTGCACGTGAGAGGACTTAAATTGGTTCTTACATGAAAGGGAATTGTGGAAGTATCACCTATTTTCTATCCTCAATTTTGAGTAGAACGGTCCAATAATTCAATGCACACGTACTATCTGAAAAATTCTTAGCGTCTGAAAACTCTTCACTCGTGATCTTCTTTCTTAAACAAATAATAATAAATACCGTTGGGACAAATACCATTCTTTGACTCTCTCTCTCTCTCTCTCTCTCTCTCTCTCTCTCTCTCTCTCTCTCACACACACACACACACACACACACACACCCACACACCCCAAATGATGGTGACCCCCCATGCATGCACTTCTGAAACTTTCAGATATGGGGAATGGATGAGATGAAGAAGTGATGTGGGCTCACAGCATGGTGGGGAGGGGGAATGGACAGGTGACAACAAAATCTGCCCACTTCTCTCCACCAGTGCATCATGACAGTGACTAAGAATGGTTGTGGAGGTGGCCGGATGACTCAAACATCCAATTCTTCCTGTGAAGGTTAGCAAATAGCAAGCAACTGCGTGCTTCACAACAGGATGCCGGGAACAATGATGAAGGAAAAGAGTGTGCTGGAGGATGGCCCCTGCAAGACCTGCAACAGGGAAGTTGAAACCAGACAAGTTCTATCTCTCAGTTGTTTGGATTCTCTCAAGTTGTGGAAGAGAACGACGGAATGATTTGTATGTTTAAAAGAGTACTACTTTCTCCACTAATGATTTTAAACCTGAGTTAAATTATCCAACATTTCCAATGTGATATCAGATCTCACAATGATGACTTAGACCGTACATTATGCATGTAAAAAAATCTAAGTCAAAGTCTGCACATGTGATAGCTTATTAGAACAGTTGGATGATGGTGGTATCTTACTGACATTTGATATGATGTAAACACTTGAATTCTAAAGTATAGTCGATTCATATAGTACCCACTTTCCTCTAATTTTGGTTTCCGATTTCAAAACTGTTATAGACGGGAACCTGAAGTTTCAAAACCAAATGGTCTTAAGTTTGAAATTAGGTTAAGGCATGTTGCAACACATCAAACTTACTTACACCTGAGAGTGGAGGAGGGGAGGCTATGTCATATGAAGCAGTCCAAGGCACAATCTTAAGAGCTAGCAGTGTGCGCTAGAAGAACAGAACAAACGAGCTGGAGTAGAGATTGGGTAACTGGAGGCCCTAAACAAGAACCGAGTAAGCAGAACAAAGTGCATTCAGGTGGCTGGTTATGCCAGGACAGTCACCCAAGCGGGTCATGGGTGAGGAGATGTACAAGGACAGATACTCATTAAATTGGATCCAGAGGATGCAGATGCTTGAGGAGAGCGGTCCCGTAGAAGAAAACTTTAAAAACAGAAAGGAAATTGTCTAAACAAGATGACCAGACTAGTACCAAAACAAATGGCACAGGTGTGGTATGATATGATTCCTCTCCCGGGTTTGTCTATAGGGTGATTAATTAGAATGATCGTGAAAGGAGTCACTTGTCAATCATCTAATATCTGTTTTAGACTTGCAAGATAGGGCTGTAAAAATAAGTTTTAAGACCCATACCCGGGTCATTTGGACTCCATATTTTGGGATTCTCTTGAGTGTGTCCATTTTTCCAACAACAGACCCGGTTTCTCTCATCTTAACCAAAAGCTTAATAAAATTCCTGCAAATTTGGGGCACCAAATTGGCTCATCTGCAAGACAGTGTGTTTAAATTAATTTGGGCAACAGACAAAATTCGATTGGGGGATTGTCCTGGATGACCAACTCAAACACAAAAGGCTGTGATCACCTCATTCGAGATGGGACCCACCTCAATATTATTAGCAAGGTGCACTTCTTGTCTTTTAATTTCCTTAGGTGAATGATGCCTATATCTTAGTCATGCAATCTAATCATATTAAATAATCACAATCTTTGTAATTGTGATCCCACCACCTTAATGCTAACATGGACCATGGTAGAAGTACCAGTGCAACTGGAGGTACACTAGCATGTGCATGCGTACGGGCACAGCCACAGAGATATAGAGAGAGAGAGAAGGGGGGAGGCCTCTGTTTTCCCACTGTAGTTTAAAATGGCCATGAATATAGCCTTGAAGTACAGACAAGGAGATGTGGGCGAATGGCCCAAAAAGAAGGAAGACACGACATCTGGCAGCAGCCCCGCCGGGGACCTCTCTCTCTCTCTCTCTAACTCCAAGGTCATCAAGGACCACCATGATCACCTTTTCCCATCTCTCTTTTAGCCAATGCCCTCTCTTTTCTTGCAGATGTTGTCGTTTGTTTTGATGACCACAATAAAATAAAACAATCAGCAGCTTAAACTTAAAGCAAACATCACCTCCCAACCGGTCCCCAACTCTCCTCCCCGCCCCTTGTTATGAGCTTCTTTGTTTGTTTGGTAAGCTCTGTGGTGCACCCTCCCTCTCTCTCTCTCTCTCTCTCTCTTCTCTCTCTCTCTAGATGCCATCTTTCTCCCTCATATTTCTCCCTCTCATCCTTGATGTTGTCTGGCTGGATGTTGTTTGACTTGTTCTTCCACCGACCTACGGCAGTCTAACCTGCATTGAGGAGGTGTTTAAGTGTGCACCCGCTTGGCAGGATCCTCGGCTTCGGATTTTGTCATGTGTAGAACCAATAAAATAAGAGCATCTTTGGCAGATATATCATGGCTAGTCTATCGCTAAATGATAGAATTTATAACTCCCTCGCGTAGAACATCTTCTACTAGAAAATCATGAATAAAAATAATCTTATCGAAGATGCAGGATCTTGTACCTAAATGCATACTGTCGGATATGGGGTGATGGGATTCTCGAGAGGAATTATCCCTAGTCATCTCAGGAGAAATTCTGCAAGATAAAGATAAAAGATCAGGGAGCCTAGGATTGAGATCCTAGGGATAACCCTCCGATATTTAAGTCAATGTAGATAAAAACAAGATACAGGGAGGTAAGGGAAATTAAGTGTACAAGATCGCTCTTCGCCAGTTGAGAGACCAGGATCTAAACTTACCTCTTCGGGAGGAGGTCCTTAGGATTAAATAGATGTAGACTCTCTCTTTGGCTTCGCGAGAATCTCGAGTGACTGTTGAGCAGGGGGCGTTACATTCTCGGTACATTTTTTTTTTTTTTTAACTCAAAGGTAATACTTGCAAGGTGGGTCGAGGTTTCCCGTTCATCCCTTCATTGCGGAAGGGGGTGGACGCTCCACCTTGGCCACCAGGCAAGCGATTTTCTTTAAGTAAAACAGTAAATGGTAGAAATATTACATGGAGGGGGGGGGGAGGAGAGAAAGGCACTCTCGGTACATATTCCAACCGTTGTATTGGACTCTTGCTTTCCCCTTAACCCTTCCTTCTTCTCTGCTCTCAAACACTTGTGTGAGATTCGCCTTCGGTTATAGGGGATTGATGTCCGACCGTGATAGATCAGCTCCGGACCAAGAGGGGTCCCTACCGTGGGTCTATCCACCTTAAGATAAGGGACGTCTTTTCCTTGGAAACCAGGCTGCTACGAATTGCTTCCGTCTCGGGCGTTCCCGATGGAATTTCCTTAATGGCCATACACTAGCTCGGGTCGATGACGCGTTAGGTTTCCTCCCAAGCCTAAGGGAGTCCCTGACATGGTCAACCGAGTCGAAGCTAGATGGCTCTCTTTGGGCCCTCGGCTTTCGGTCTCCTCATAAGTGGGTCTCAGATGGGCTATCACTTACTGGGCCAAGCGGGTCTTGTTAGATTTTTGAGCCGTAAAATAATAGGTCGGGAATTTATCTCTCCACTTATTATATACATAATTATAGAAATGTTACTTTTACGTACACATTAATTAAAATAACTTCACTGCATAAATATATCTGCACAGATACCCCTCCGATCAATTACTGTCTGAGAGATACTATTTCACTTATATTTGCATTATAGGATCACTTTTACACTAATCATTGGAGATATTAAGATTTTTTTCTAATTATAGTTAGATTTTAACTTAAATTAATTGCATTCATATTTTTGCACTTACGGCTATGGCTATGAAAGTTATATATGTCAATTGTAGTTGTCTCATCTCCATCTATAATAACTATTACGACTACAAACTTAGTAGTTCAGTGAGTCAATCTGACGACCGGGGATATGGTGTTGATGGTGTCATACTCTCTCTCTCACACGCGCGCGCGCATGCGCACGCGCACACACGTGTGCACGCACTTGCGGACGTGCACACGTACACACGTCTTTTGAAAGGTTAGTAGAAAAATAGGGGGAAATGTTTTAAAAGGGGAAAAGGTTTTAAAAAATGTATAAAATAAAATAAACAAAGATATAGAGAAAGTAAGTGTACGTAAAAGGCGTAGGGAAAGAATCGAAAGATGCTATCGAAGGTATAGATTCTGCCCTTCCCTATTTCTACAAGATTTCATGGTGTCCCAATCTAGATACAATTATGTCGGCTTCTGATCTATTCAATTCATCGATCTCATGGTGTCCTGGCATATAGGATGGAGCTTAATTATCTGATCGTAGATGATGACTTGCAATAAATGAAGCAAAAAAAGAGAGACTAGTACCATGATCGCCCATTTGACAAGAATGGTACCCTCTCTTTGCTAGGGAGAAGAAGGAAGAGGGATTCCCATCGAGCACCTTCCCATAAGAGAAAATCAGGAAAACGGAAACACATTTTTTATGTCTATGGGGTGATTTTAATTCGGAACGACATAATGATAAAAATGAGTTCCACAAAAAAAAATGTCTCTTTTAAAAACAAATAAATAAATCTCAAGACATCTATCCCTTCCCAGCCTTCGTCTCCTCCACTACTTTTGTGTGCAGCTTCTCAAATTTAGGTTCGCACTTGTTTTAAATTTCAAACCATACATAGATTTCACTGCTACCATGTATGGCGATTTGGCCATCAAACACCACCTAAACAATTGCTTGGTTTTCCGCACTTAAACTTGGTTATTTGTCTTCCCCATTTCATATCAGAATTATTAACAAGGCAAGTAGACAGCTTATCACACCAATCGGTCTGACCCCTTCTGCAACCCCTTCCACCATCAGCACCATGCATATATATATCTATGCAAACAACCCAGGCCACGTATATATAGATGATAAAAGCCATACCGACAGCCCCTGCCACCACTTGCCCACAAATCTACGCTGTGTACGTGCCTTTGCCAATCTAAAATGAACAGACGAGGTGAAAATTAAGGAGCTGGCGATGATCAGGCCTCACAATAGAAAATGGAGTGCCTCGATATATAGGATTTCATATGCGAAACGTAGCTCCAACTATCCAGAGACATGCATGCCGGCGTAGGTCGGCATCCGGCCGGCCAGAGCAGAAGAAAAGAACAAGGTGAAGCCGAACAAGAAAGGGAAGGCTGTTTGACTCTCTCTCTCTGTCTCTCTGTCTCTCTGTGCTTGTGCGTGTGTGTGTGGGGCGGTGGGGTTTGTGGGTAGAAAGAGCCCAAGTGCGCCAATCTTCGTATTCCTCGTCGCAAGGTTGGTGAGCCATTTAAACGATTAGAGTTGTTATTGTTAATTGTAACCTACGAGGAGGATGAGCAAAACAGAGGAGGAGACCACAACTAGCAGGCAGCAGCTGCAGTTTTGGGGTACCCTCGTCGTCCCCACCATATCCCCCCCCCCCTCGCCTCTCTCTCTGAGGACCACCTTCTTCTACACGAGATAACCCTCCCCGTTCTGACGGTGATGTCTTCCTGTTGTAGTAGTCTATACGTTTTTGTATACCCCATATAAATTAATAACTTCTTGTTGTTTGTGCGCGTGCTTCGTCCAGTAAATGCTCGTTTGCCTTCAATGAGAAGCCATCTGCTCTCTCTCTCTCTCTCTCTCTCTCTCTCTCTCTCTCTCTCTCCACTTTTTTTTTTGGTTCTGCCAAGAGAATACTGGATTGTTATCTCATAATGGGTTTGCCACCGACCGACCTAAATGAATCTATCCGCAGTTGGCAAAGGGGTTGGAGGGGATGTGTTCATGCCAACCTCTGTCCAACAACTGGATTTCCTTCTTTTCTTCCCTGTCAGTGCACCCATGGATACCCTGTACCAATGTTTGCATGAACTTCAATAGTCTCCAATGAGAAGAAGACCGTACGATTTTGGTTTTAAACACACACACACACACACGGAACAAAACTCCAAACTCACAGGACAATGAGGAGCCAACCTATCATTGAGAGGGGTTCCCCACCATCTATACACCTTTCGAGTGAATTGAGAATTTTTCAGATTTTAGGCCCTCTTAACTTAATTAGTCAATTTTGGAGGAATTAACCCTGTCTATTTAGTTAAAACTCATAATAATCTCATTTTCAGTGTAAAATTTAAAGACCCTTTCTGAGTGCCTTCTTCGGAAATATATATTCAGGGGCATCTTTTATCGAAGTAGCGGGGACGTTTGTTAAACAAATTAACCCAGGATCCTGGGATACTACAAACTAAAAAGTTAGAATTCGATGATTTATTCTGAAATAACGAAATATATAGGGGTCAAAGCCCAAAAAACCTTTAAAGAAAAATGAGAGGAAAAAAAATAGAATCCATATTGTTATAAACTAGTCACCCAAATGCTTTATGCTTGATCTGTTATGTTGTGATTGTGGTTTATGATCGGTTGGTGGCAGTTGAGAAATTTGGCCTATTAATCTGTTTGACAGGTGGTTAATTAAAGACTTTGCTGAAATAAATGTGGGGGCAAGGGAAGTTAGATCGGGATTTTACAAACCGAGTCGGGACGGTCTGACTCGTACGACCCGACCAGTCTCAGCCGCAGACCGGGACGGCCGGGACTTGAGACGCAACCGGGACGCTTCATTTATTTAATATTTATTTAAATATAAAATATTTTATAAACCAGTTGATTAAGTGATTTTTGTATTATTTTATGTATATATATATAAATTTTTTATACGGGAAAGATCGAAACGGATCGAGACAGGACTGTTCCGTCCCATCCTGACAGAAAATCGAGACGACCGAACTGACGAATCTTGAGTTAGATAGCTTAATTCTTGACATTTCTAGGCGTTGAAATTTCTCAGGTACAGATCCGATCCTTTCTGTCTTTTGTGCCGATCTCCAATCAAATTTGAAACCTACAGAGACTCTCAGAAATCATCATCCTTCTAACATATATTTTTCTTATTTTCCTGAAATATTTTTCTTATCTCTAATCAAATTATCAAATTTGAACCACTTATTATTCGACTGGGAGGGTCGAATGGCCTGTTCGACTTTAACCCACTCGATTATCAAAGTGGACCCCAGTGATTAATGTTGTCTTATGTTGTAGTAACATTGGTAACATTTGGGAGTCCGAGGGACTTCACCGACAGCATCCCTTTCTAGATCTTATTTCTTGCCACTGTTTCTTTTATGGACTGCGTACTTTACGCACAGATAGCTGTACTATCGTGTAAATGAAGCAACGTAGCAATGGCAGAGTCGATAAGCAGCGTGGTTTATTAATTAGCATTATGATGAGTACACAATGGACACAAGTACATCCAATATTAATTAATTAGCATCTCAACACCAAAGAAGAATGATTGTGCATGCAATTTTAGTGATGTGAAATGCGTTTTGACGTGAAATAGTAATTTAAAGGGAGTTTTTTGCTAAGTGGAAGGTCTACTATGTCTATGTGAAATGGGTTTTGACGTGAAATAGTAATTTAAAGGGAGTGTTTTGCTAAGTGGAAGGTCTACTCTCTCTCTCTCTCTCTATATATATATATATAATATATACACGTACGTAAGTACGTACACACACTGTATATATCATAGAAAGGTGATTAATTAGATGTATATTTGGCAGGATTTGTCGACCCGGTGCGGGTCGTCTCGACCTGCACGACCCGACCCGACTCATGTCATAGACGGGACGATCGGATCGTGGGTCGTCATCGGGTCGCCTTATTAATTTAATATTATATTATATATATATAGTATATGTTTCTATTTTATATTATTATTTTATATATATTATATATATAATCTTTTTTTATTTAAATATAGATCAGAATGAATCGAGATAGATCAAGATGAGATTGACCTGACCTGACCTAAATCGAGACCGAGTCGCACGGGTCAACAAACCCTGATATTTGGAGAAAACTCTCGTTCTCCTGTTGGCCTCGGATTTGATGCGTTGATCGTCTGTGAAAAAGTTACAACAACAAGCTTCCTATCTTCTAAAACTAGTCGAATATTTTTATAATCACAAAGTTGTCTTCTAATATATACTGATGATTACTGATAACCGCGGGTACATATATTACCTGAAACAATACAAGCACTGATTTTTTTTGTCACAAGATTAGTTGTTTTTCACAAAAAGAGAAAGGTGAGCCATTAGAAATTTTTATATTTAATATTTGTATTCATCGAGCAGGTCATTTACTTTCTGTTAAATGATGCAAATATTACAATTTAAGTAAATGGTGAATATGAGAAATCTCGCGTCTTATATATAGATATATATATATATATTTAAGAAATATTATGATGTCACACTTTTTGACATCCCATTTGTCATTTGCATTATCTGATTTGAAAATTAGATGTTGAAAAAAAGTTGAACTTAAATTTAGTGCCCCAAGCTTGAGAGGATCGGATTTTGAGATTTGAAATCAATCTAGTCTAATCATTGTTGCACCTGCTTATTTTCTCGAGTTACTCAAGATTTAAACAAAGAAAATTACTCCCTAGGCATCGTAAGACGGCATAGTCTCGAGGAGACCCTATCGGCCAAGCCCAGGGTGGAAATTAGAGCATCTTTGTAATATCTCGGACCTTTCGGATCCTTCTTCGTGGGTCTCGGATCTGGTTTCTCGGAGCGTCCGGCTCCGTTGTGTCCGAAATTTCGTTTCGGTCATTCTTCGTGTTCGGATCGGCGCGATCCGGAGTTGTTTCGGAGGCCCGGAGGCGTTCCGCGGCTTTTCCGCGCGTGTTTTCCGATTTCCGATGTGTGTTTCGGCAATTCCTTCGGAACCTCGCTGCGGGTGAACCGGGCCGTTCACCTGGACACGAGTGGTACCGTTGCGATCGATGCGTTCCGAGGATTCCGGAAATGTAATTTTCTATTTTTTGATATTTTCTGAAATTTCCGGATTTTCCTATAAATACCCCCCCTATTTTTTCTCTCTCCCCCATCTTCTCTTTCCTCTTCTTCTTCCTTCCTTCCTCCCCACCGTGACCTCTCCCTCTCCCTCTCTTCCTCCCATTCGACCGCGGCGAGCTCCTCTCCGGCTGCAGACAGCGGCGCGGCGACGTGGGCGGCGGCGAGGCGATCGTGGGGACGTGCGGTGCTCGTGGGAAGCTTGAAGAACGAGAGTTTTCCATAACGTTCTTCGCGATTCACGGACGATCCGGCGGAGCATTCGCTCCATTGAGGTAGGGTGACGTTCCCTAGCTCCCCGCCGTTCATTTCCGTGGTTTATAGGCCGAGGGGAGGCCGAGAGGGGTGCGATTGAGCATGTTGGGGTTTTTCCATGATTTGGGGAGAGCTCGCCCGATCTATGGATTTGATGCATGATTTCACGTTTTGATGGCCTAGAATAATGCTAGGGGTCCCCAGGGGTCTTCTGTAATGCCCCGGATTTTTTGGATATTTTTTGGATCATTTTAGTGGGTCTCGGAGTGTATTTTGTGCTTTGCACGTGTTTTTCCTTGATGTGCCTTCGGAACTCTTTGCAGGGCAAACCGTGACGTTCTCCGACTCCAGGACGTTACCACTGCGTTGTGCTCTTCCCGAGGATCGCGGAGGTAATTTTTCATAATTTTTTTGAATTTCTGTAATTTTCAGGTTTTCCTATATATACTAACCCTTTTCTCTCTCCCCCTCTCATTTCTCTCTTCCCTCCCTCTCTCTTCTCTCGCACCCTCTTTCTCCCCTCTCTTCTCCGGCGGCCGACGGAGCGAGGCGGGGGCGAAGGTGGCGCGGGCGAGGATGCGGGCGAGGACAGGTGAGGATCGAGGCGGAGGAGGCGCGTGGAAGCTCGGTGGCGCGATCGCGAGCCGGCGAGGGTTTCGCGACGATTTCTTCATGGATCGGCGTCCACAGCGCGTCGTTTCTTCGGTGGAGGTAGGGAGATGGACCCCCAGCTCGTGCACTTCTTTTCCCGCGAGTTTCGTAGGCCGTGGTGAGCCGAGCGGGTGGAATCGGGGTTTTTGGGCAAAACCCATGTTTTAGGGCTTGTGGGCCGATCTCTCGTTTTACGGCATTTTTGGCTGATCCGAGGCCTTAGATGCATGCTAGGGGCTATTTGGGGGCTTCCCCCTTGTTTTCCCCCTCTCCCGGGGAGGTATGGGGGCGTGGGACGTTTTTCGGGTCGTTTCCCGCCGTAACGTTCTCGGGAGGGTGTGACGGTCACTCTAGTGACCGTTACATGTGTAACGCGCCTGGGCAGGGGCGTTACATTCCCTTTGGCGTTCGTGGGTGTGACGGTCCCACGATAGACCGCCACAGCCGTGTGACGTGCCTGGGTGGGTGCGTCACATCCCCTGTTACCCAGTTGAGGGCTGGGGGTGTAACGCGCCCGGGGTGGGCCGTCAGGGGCGTTTCAACCGTTGTTTGGGGTCAGCGCGTGTAACGCGCCAGGGCGGGCGCGTTACATCTGTGTAACGCGCTAGGCCAGGTGCGTTACATTCTGCGTTCCCTTGGGCCGTGTAACGGCCTGCGTTAGACCGCCAGGTTGATGTGACGGTCCCGTCTAGACCGTTACAGCCATGTGATGGTCTAGGGTTAGACTGTCAGGCTTTATGTCGTTCCGAGGCGAGTTTTTATGTTTTCCGTCTTGCTCCGCGATGTGTGGATCCCTGGTCGACCCGGTTGGGACCCAGTGGTCGACTTGCGGTCTAGTGAGTGCTAGACACCCATGGGATTCTGTGTCCGTGTTTTGAGGGTGTCTGGAGGACCGTGTTATCTCGTTTAGCGTGCCTATAGGGTTGAGAGTCCGGGTGACTTCTCGCGTGTTGGGCTTTCGTGTTACGCTCGATCGAGTCACCGGGTATCAGTGTGTGTGCGGTGGGATCTCCCCCGCATATTGTGAGTTTCTTTGGAAGGTGATTTCCGTGTGGGCCACGTGTTTGGCCTTGGACTGCGAGTCCAGTTGTCCGGCCTGGGGCTGGAGGTTTCCCGCTTGCTTCGAGATGGGAAATCGACATGGCGGCTTGTGTGCTTCCCTGGGAATCGTGCCTCTGTGTTTTTCCGTGTGGCCGTGGTCCCTTGCGTTCCCTTCCTGAGGGAACAGTCTTGGTGGCTTGTGAGCTATCTCGGTATTCGTGATATCGTGGTTTTGGACCTAGAGATTGGGCTAGATCGACGGCCTTGTGCTGTTGCGTGCAACGGTCTTGACCCCGAGTCTTGTGACTCAAGGACCGTTGGCTGTAGTGTGTCTAGAGGACTGTCCAGAGTCCAGTGGCTTAAGTGCCACTCGAGTTTTCTCGACTCTCGCGCACGGTGCGTGCGTGGCCGTGGACTGCGAGTCCTGTTTCTTCTCCTACTGTGGTCACCGTGCGACGGGGCCGGTACGCGGGGTTGTCCCCGTACGTCGTCGGATTCGGACATTATTTTCCATTGAGTTGAGAGTCTACTCCTTCAGTGGCCCTCCACTAGTCGTAGCCCACCAGTACGAGGTGCTGGTCTCACCTGGAAGTGGTGTACGGGCACTCACCTTTGAGGCGGTTTGTGGACCGGTTACCGTAGGCCCCTCGTCGGTAGCCAGAGTCCGGCTACGGGGGAAAACCGGTCAGAGGGCCAGACCTAGTGACGCGTGGTCTGTGTGTGCACACGTGGTTGGGGGCGGTTGGACCCACGTCGACGGGCGTGACCCCAGCTAGTCACTTGTTTGTGGTTACTTGTACGGTGTTTGCGCCTTTGGTAGGAGCTACCACGTCAGGCGGTTCACCTGCGGCGCGGTGTAAGACGTCAGGGGACGCTACCGGCTGTGCTTCTAGTGGGTGGTACTCCTGTCGAGTTGGGAGTGACAGACTGTCAGTTTCCGTAACTTTGACCTTCGGGTTTTCGGTCGTGTCGACCGTTGAGTTTTTGGTTGTTTCACCGTGGCGCGTGTGTTGGTTTTCGCGCCGTGAGACTAGTGTTAGTGGCTTTATCGATGTTGCGTCTTGTTGTGCGGTACCTGCGATCGGATGGTCGGGGTTGCACCTTGGATAGTGTGTCCAGGTCGGCTGTGTCCGGGGGACAGGCTTCTACGGCGTGGTTGCCGTGGGTTTTTACTTCGGTAGGTGGTGCTAGCGTGGTTCGGTAGCTTCGACTGCGTGATCGAGGTGTGCCTTCTGGTACAGTAGGAGTAGCTGTAGTGTTGAGTTTTGACCGGCCACCGGTTTGCTGTTCCTGCTGTAGTTGTAGCTTCCTTTCCGCTACCGCCGTTGTTTCCGGTTGGGGTTCCGCGGGATCCCTGCTGAGTCTCTATTTTGGAGACTCATTCCTTACTTTTCAGGTGTGGCGGTTCTTCCTCGAGGTTCGAGGGTGCGGAGCGGAGGTTCTCAGTTGCCAGCTTGCCGGGCCGAGTGTTCACTTGGCATGTGGTACGCTTTACTGCTTTAGACTGTACTTTCTGTTGGATTGGACTCTGTTGTAGTTGTTTATTTATTTCTGTTAATTGTTGAGTTGTCCTACTTTATTTCCTATTTCTTTGTGCCTCCACACTCCTTTTAGCCCTTCCGAGCCCTCCCGGCTCGTGGGCGGCGGTGCGAGTCTCGGGTTATCGGGCCTTCCCGGTAATCGGATTCTCGGGTCGTTACATCTTCCCCTTTGATTTCCCCCTCTCCGGTGGAGGCATGGGGGCGTGGTTGAAGTTTTTGGGCTTTCCCGCCGTTCTCGCCGTCGGGCGCTTGTGACGGTCCTTCCAGGGACCGTTACATGATGTGACGTGCCTCGGGGGGGCCGTCACATGCCCTTTGTTAGCCTTCGGGGGTCAGGGACTGTGACAGTCCCACGATTGACCACCACTTGTATGTGACGCGCCTGGGCTAGGCCTTCAGGGGCTTTCCGACCGTTGGTTTTTGACCGTTGGGGGTCTGCGTGTGTAACGCTCCAAGGCGAGCGCGTTACATCCGAGTGACGCACTGGGGCGAGCGTGTTACTCCCTGCGTTACCCCAGGTGTGAGGGGCGCGTAACGCGCTGGGCCAGGCGCGTTACATTGGTGTAACGCGCTGGGGCAGGCGCGTTACATCTTGCTTTCTCGAGGGGAGCGTGGGGCGCGTATAACGCGCCAGGGCGGACGCGTTACATTCGCGTAACGCGCTGGGCCAGGCGCGTTACATTCGTGTAACGCGCTGGACCAGGCGCGTCACCCTCTGCGTTCCTCAGGCCGTGTAATGGCCTGCGTTAGACCGCCAGGTGTGTGTAACGGTCTCGCCTAGACCGTTACAGCCTTGTGACGGTTCCGGGGTGGGCCGTCAGGCGCCTGGTTGCCCCGAGAGGGCTGCAACCCCGTTTTTAGTCCGACTGTGGCCACCGTGCGACGGGGCCGGTGCGTGGGGTGGTCCCCGTGCATCATCGGATGTGGGCGTCGTTTTCCGTGACTTGAGAGTCTACTCCTTCAGTGACCCTCCACTAGTCGTAGCCTACCAGTACGCGGTACCGGTCGCACCAGGGAGTGGTGTACGGGCTTACCCTTAGAGGCGGTTTATGGACCGGTTGCCGTCGGGCCCCACGTCTTGCAGCCAGAGTCCGGCTGAGGGGAAAATCGGTCAGAGGACCAGACCAGGGACGCGCGGTCTGTGTGTGCACACGTGGTTGGGGGCGGTTGGACCCACGTCGACGGGCGTGACCCCAGCTAGTCACTTGTTTGTGGTTACTTGTTCGGTGTTCGCACCTTTGGTAGGAGCTACCACGCCAGGCGGATCACCTGCGGCGCGGTGTAAGATGTCAGGGGACGCTACCGGCTGTGCTTCTAGTGGGAGGTACTCCTGTCGAGTACGGAGTGTCAGACTGTCAGTCGTGTGTTTCCGACCTTCAGGTTTTGTCGGGTCGACTGTTGAGCTTCGGTTGTCTCACCGTGGCACGTGTGCCGATTTGCGTGCCGTAGGGTCCTTGTTGTGTAGAGTACATGGCTTTCCTTTCCGAGGTACTCTCTTACCGCTAGCGTAGTGGTTTCCCGTTTTACGAGGTAGGGTTCGAGTGATCCCTACTGTGTCTTGTTCCGAGACTCATTCCCTGCGTATTTTCACCGTGTTTCAGGTGAGGCGCCGCCCCAGGGGAGCGCGTCTGGGGTGTAGCGAGGTGCGGGTGCCCAGAGGTAGTGCCAGAGGTCAGAGCCGGGGTATGTCCCGTGTAGCTGTACTTTTCTTTCTTGTCTCTGTACTAGTCATGGACTACTGTTGTTGTTATTTTCCATTGTGGACCATGTAAATTGCTAACTTATTTCCTGCTTAATATTATAACTGTTTAATTTCTGCAATAACTTGTGATACTTGTATAGTTTCCACACCATCCTTCTAACCCTTCTGAGTCTTCGGACTCATGGGTGACGGTGCGAGTCTCGGGTTATCGGGCCTTCCTGGTAATCGAATTCTCGGGTCGTTACAATCTTGCCATATCCTATGGCACAACAGAACAAGTGGGGACCACCCCCAACACTTGACAAGCAACGCCACGCATGCCATCTCATAGCATACTGGCCCAATCTGAGACCCAGGAAAACACGTCGTGCCTAACGTCACACAACATAAAAAAGGCGGGGGGGGGGGGGGGACGACTCCCAAAGTGCCTTCTACAGGTGGCCCGAAACCGATGGCTTCAACAGTCGGGTCAAACTCGGGCTCCAGAATCCCTAGTAGGGTACAGCCTGGTCACAGTCGCCTAGTCCACAATGATCGAGTGAGAACGTGGCATATCGCACAACCACGTTCTAAAGGAGCTCTCTGTGAAGACTGCGTTCAAGTGCAGTCCTGATAGATGATAGAAACCACTGGACCATGTGACCTCTTTGGGCCACCCTATGTACCCAGCCCGGTTGGACTACCGGGACTAGGTGAGGGTTGGGAGCACCCCTACCTGGACAAGGTGCATCCCGGGAGCCCTCGTTGCCTACCCGGACAAGGTGGCCATTGCCAGCAACCCCACCTGGACCATGTAAGGCTTGAAGCACCCCTACCTGGACAAGGTGCAACCCGCGAGCCCTTGTTGCCTACTCGGACAAGGTGGCCATTGCCAGCAACTCCACCTGGACCAAGTGAGGGCTGGGAGCACCCTTACCTGGATAAGGTGCATCCCGCGACCCCTCCTTGCCTACCCGGACAAGGTGGCTGTGGACACTAAAAAGTTCTCACCCTATGTTTACATGCAGGTGAATAAAGAAGAGAAGAAAAGAGAACAGAAGATAGAAGAAGAAAAGAAGAAAAGGAAGCCCTTTCAAGTGCTCTTCCGCGGCACACTTTGAAGTGCCTTCCACGGCACACTCTTTATGCCTTCCAGCGGCACACTCCCTGAAGGCCCTTAGCGGCACGCTATCGGGTGCCCCCAACGACACACCCACTATGTGCCCTTCACCGGCACACCCAGTAGGCCAATGCCAACAACCACACCTGGACCAGGTGACGGCTAGGAGCACTCCTACCTAGACAAGGTGCATCCCACGACCCCTCGTTGCCAACCCGGACAAGGTGGCCATTGCCAGCAACCACACCTAGACCAGGTGAGGGCTGGGAGCACCCCTACTTGGACAAGGTGCATCCTGCGAGCCCTCGTTGCCTACCCGGACAAGGTGGCCATTGCCAGCAACCATACCTGGACAAGGTGAGGGTTGGGAGCAACCCTACCTAGACAAGGTGCATCCCATGAGCCCTCGTTGTCTACCCAGACAAGGTGGCCATTGCCAACAACCACACCTAGACCAGGTGAGGGCTAGGAGTGCCCCCACCTGGACCAAGTGTCCAACTCCAGCTCCATCACTCTTCCTGCCTACAAACTACCACCCTGACCAAGTGAGGGCTGGGAGTGCCCCCACCTGGACCAGGTGTCCATCGCCAGTGCCATCACTATTCTTGCTTGCATACTACCCCACCTGGACCAAGTGGGCTGGGAGCGCCCCCACCCATACCATGTCTCCTCTGCCAACGCCCTCATCCAGACCGGGTGCCTCCTTTGGGTGCACCAACCGAACAAGATGCCCTTCTTTTTGGCCAATCTTGGGTCTATAAATACACCCCCTAGGGGCCAAAAAAAAAGGAGGCAACCGAAGCAGCGTGCACACCCAAGGAGGACCCCCAATGGGTTCGAGGAAGGCGATTTAACTTGCTTTGGCTCAAGTCAACATCCCATTAAATGGCATTTAGACACGCCATCAGTCTCTAGGGCTACACGCTCCGAAGAACACACATGGCCTTAATCTTATATCTCAAAAGACGTGCCCTACTCAGAATCTGTGGTCAGAACGTGCCCCACCCAGAGGTCGCGATCAGGAAGCAATCGCACAGACGACCGCATTCATATGAGAACGTGCCACTTCTGGAGATCGCGTTCGATCCCTCATAGTTGATGGTGCCCTACTACTCCGGTCACGATAGTACCCGCGGCACCCGATCACTCCAACCTTAACAGAGCCCGACTGCCCTAGTCTCAAAGGCACCTGACCGCCCCAGTCTCAGTGTCCCACGACACCAGACTACTCCAGTCACAGTGGTGCCCCAAGGCACTAGACCGCCCCAGTCACAAGAGTGCCCCACGACACCTGACTACCCCAGTCTTAGTGGTGCCCATTAGCTCCGACCGAGTCAGCACCCGACTACTCCGCCAGAGCCCGCTCCCAACCGCTCTGACTAAGCCGGCACCCTACCGCTCTAACTGAGTCGACACCGGGCCACTCCGCCCGAGCTGGCACCCAACCGCTCTGCTCCTCCCAAGATGGTGCCCAGCAGCTATGCTCCTCCCGAGCCGGCGCCCAACCGCTCCGCTCTACCTGAGCCGGCACCCCACCGTGCCGGCGCCCCACCGCTCCACCCGAGCAGGTGCATGACAGCCCCGCCCAAACCGGCGCCCAACCGCTATGCCTGAGCCGGTGCCCGACCGATCCGCTTTGCCCAAGTCAGCACCCAACTGCTCCACCCGAGCAGGCACCCGACCGCTCCACCTGAGCCGACATCTGACAGCTCCACACCAGCCACACCCGTCAACTCCTCACCCAAACGAGACACGCGATAACAAATGACAACACCCTAGAGGTGAACGTCAAGGAACTTGCAAGTCTCTAACAACTGGGTGACCCGTCTTCACATATTGAGGGTACATCATGACACCCCTTGAGCGGCATCTTGCCGAATCACGAGTCCTACAACGGACACTATGTACAAAGGTGAAAATATCCGTGTAACAACGCAATGACCCGGGGACCGGCATAAATGACGAAATTGTCCCATGACTTGCACACAAGTTGTAATCAGGTTTTTCAACGCCCCCATATAAGGCCTTTCACGGCAGGTATCAATGAAGTCTAGTTAGGGAATTGACTCCCGCCTTCACCGATCGCCCATCTCAACAACGTTCGTCGGACATTCGTCCGCCTCACAACTCAGTCCCTACCCAGCCAACGGAATGGACCCCACACCTAAGCCAGACCTGTCTACTCCTAGTCGAGCCAGCTTTAGCAGGTCCACACCCGAGCCAACATATGCTCCTATCCAAATCAATGTATATGTCGCTCCATTCCCCAAGCCAATGCTTCGGTTCCACAAACCCAGAGTTCGTGCGCTCTCCAACACCCACACTGAGACCAATCTCCCTACCTCCGCTCATCCCTATTGTGTTGTTGTTGCTTCGTCGCTATTGCACTTGTCAAGCCCTCTCGATGTCACGGCACCAGGATCACTGATTCTCTTCCTTTGACAGTAGAAACAAAAGTGTTCAGATTATGTCCGATGTAAATAAACATCGATCACTTATAGCCGGTGGGGAAATGTCCTGCACCCGAATCTCAAATCGTCTGATACATGTTCACCCGCGGAATCAAACCTGCGACAGTTACCTAAACAGTTACGATGCTCACAAATATCAGTATCCACGTGTCGTCGGTATGTCTACGCACACGTGTTATGTTTTAGAGGCACATCTCAGTTGAAGTACAATTTTATGATAATTATCAAAACTCAACTGACACTCCCCTCGGACGCATATCTCTAAACAAACTCAACGACACCGAGTAGAAATCATCGTCAACCATAAATTACATATTATTTTTATATCCCGTCACTTCACATGCGCGAAACAATCATCCACTCAGATGACCAATACGAGAATGATGAATTGGGCAGCAAAAATATGGCACTATGACAATGCTCTACATTTATAACCTCCATGATTTTTAATTAGCAATATGTTTATTTCATATGTAAATTATATTTTAACGTTCTTTTGTAGATTTCAGGTATTGGTTGATGCATGGTAATTTCTCACGGGCCATGCATGATCCCAAAGAATTCGTGGATTTTAATTATTTTCATTGGCATTTGGCATGTAATCTATAGAGATAAGAGAAATTTCAAAGATTCCATTTTAGGATAGCTTATTAAAATATTCGTTACATTTCACTCCACATTTTTTGTGTCAGATATGTGATATGTTCATCATGTTCTCTTTTAATATGTTAATGTGTTGGAAGTCTTTTCCAGTGTTAGAAGTACGCGATTTAGAATTTTAGTGTTCTCTTCATATGTCAACGTCTTCGGTCCATTACTTTAGACCATGCATTAAATACGCACTTTGATTGTTCTACTTTGAGTTCCCATTTTATTCCAGAACCCTTTAATTAATTATGCATCAAGGGAATCACTTTTTGATTTTTTTTTTTTTGCCAGCTTTCTTTAGATACTAACCGACCTAAGTTCTGCTTCAGGTTTTTTTGTACCAATTATGTTTTTTTCTTTATTTCTTCGTGCATCTTTCTATGACTCTGTTCTCATATAACTCTAGTTCATCAACAAATCCACTTTTAAGTTGGCCTTTAGGACTTTGTGAGGACTAATTAATCCCTGGAGCTTTAGATAAAGCCATTAATGCCTTAATTAGATCTTAAATTTGCCGTGTCTATTTCAGATATTCTTTTCTTGGCCATAATGCTAAACTAATGTTGCATCAAATGTTGAATATTTAATAACAAATAGAACTATAAACATTTAACATTAAACACATAGAATTTTCTTTTGTATCCTAAAGGAAAAAGGATGCGGATTATTTACCTTGACACTTGATCTTTTTCTTTGAAGGCCTGTGATAAGGATATGCCGACAATAAACAACCAGTTGAGGTCATTCGGGAAAACAGATTAAGAAAAACAAAAGCATAATTAAGAGATATAAAACGCGGGCGGAGAAGGCGGGGGCAAGTTGAAGGTGCGCGTTGCCGTACACGACCCGGAAACGTCCGCGCCCGCAGCTATCACGTGACGACCGGCCGCCACGTGGCGACAAAAGACCACTCTTTGTCGGCGAAGCGGTGGATCAGCATTGGGGAGACGCGGGCCCCTTTCCGTCATCCACGTGGCACCGCAATCCCCCGCGCCCCTCCCAGCTCTCTCTCCACGGCCTATCTCTCTCTAAAACTCCAGCCCATCAAAACCCGACAAACCAAACAGCAACAGGAATTCGGATTCCCCCACGCAACCCCGCTTCCCCCAATATATAAATTTTCCCCAAAAGGGGTCGGTGCGCGGTTCCAAGAGAGAGAAAGGGCCCAACTCTAGAGCGAGAAAGGAGAGGGTGAGAGAGAGAGAGAAGTAGCGAGGGAAAGGGTTGGAGATGGAGGGGGAGAGCTGTTCCTCGAGCGGGAGTTCCGGGGGGAGGTCGCCCCTGTGCGCGGCGATGGCGGAGGGGGGGCGCGGGGGCAGCGGAGTGGGTGATGGGGTTGCGGCGGTGGGGAGGCGGCGGCAGGGGGACGGTGCCGGGGTGGGAGGGGAGCGGCAGTACAGGGGGGTGCGGATGCGGAAGTGGGGGAAGTGGGTGGCGGAGATCCGGGAGCCCAACAAGCGGTCGCGGATCTGGCTGGGGTCCTACTCAACGGCCGTGGCCGCCGCCCGCGCCTACGACATCGCCGTGTTCTACCTCCGGGGTCGCTCCGCGCGCCTCAACTTCCCCGACGAGCTCCCCGCGGAGGGGGAGGACGGGGGCGACGGGGCGGCGGGGGGACGGGGCGGGGGCGGTGCCGAGGCGCTCTCGGCGGCATCGATCCGGAAGAAGGCGACGGAGGTGGGGGCCCGCGTGGACGCCCTGCACACCGGGATGCTCGGCCGCCACCGGCACCAGCGCCAGCAGCCGCAGCTGCCGCAGCAGGTTCAGCAGCAGCAGCCGGGGCCGCGCGACCAGAAGGACCGGCCGGCGGGGTTGCGCAAGCACCCGGACCTCAACCAGCAGCCGAGCCCGGAGAGCTCCGACAACGAGGACTGATGCCGCCGGCGTCAAGATAGAAAAGCAAGAAGACCGAGAAGAAGAAGTCCTTGCAAACACAGAGGAGAGTACAGAAGACCAGCGACATCTCCCCCAGTAGATCTCTGGAAGAGGGATCCCGCCATAGCGGCCGGCGAGAATTGCAGAGCCATCTTAGAGAAGGCTTGTTACTTCTATTTTTATTATATTTTCAATTTTGTATATTATTTTTCTCTTTTCTTCTTGAGTGGGGGGGGGATACAGCGATGGTTTTCTAACATGGTCGGGGCAGGGACGGTGAACTGTATAGTGGTAGAGAAAAGGAGGGTTGTTTAGGGTATGAAGTGGATAGAGAGAGAGTTGGGAAGTTTAGAGAGAGAAGGGGGTGGGCGGGTCGGTGCCGAAGAGGAGAAAGCGACATCACAGACAGAGGGACAGAGAGAGAAAGTGACGAGAGAAAGAGGGTGGGAAGGGGGAAGAGGGGGAAGCATCACATGGGGGCGCCGCCCACTAATTTTGTTGATTTGATTGGCCCCAGATGTGGTGTTTTGGGGGTATAGAAAAATGTTGGGAGGGGGGCACTGTTCCATTCCATTTCCCAGCTCTGCCACACCCCATCAGAGGAGAGAAAGTTTCCATCTTTTTGCCCCCCCCCCCCCCCCACCTCCTTTTCTAGGGTTTGGACTTCCATTATTCCAGCTGCAATCACAGCAAAATTAGAATATGGATAGAGAGAGAAGGGAAAGATGGATAGAGAGGGAGAGGTGGGGGGGGGGGAGTTGGTATGGGGGGAGATAATGGTGGGTGTGCTTTGGTTGCCAACCCTATAAGACTGGGGCGGTTGGGTTGGTCATGAATACCAAGTTTTCTATTGCTAAAAAAGAATAGAATAGAATATGTGTGAGGATGAGGTTGGGAAGTTGACTGTGGTGCTTCCAATGTCTATGGTGGTGTACGTACTGTGACTTTTCAAAGTTTCAACCTGGCCCCCCCGGCTGCTTGACTGTACAAACTGTGCTCATCTAATAATTAAGGTGATTGTGTTAGCATCATACTTCTTTCAAGCGTCTTATTTGTTTATTTATCGAGAATCATGAACATTATCAGCCATATTCTTGATGATTAATAATGTTCATGATTTCTCAACAAGTAACTTAGCAGTGGAACATTACTATAAGTCATCTTCTACCAGCCACCACTGAGCGGGGGTGGGAATTTGCACCAATTTAAGTCGATAAAAGATTTTTTTAATTATTTGTTAACTTACATCAAGATATCCAATAACTAACTAAAATGTATTTAATAATAACTTGACTGGTTTATCCATCCAACCGAAAGCCTGGAAGCATGCAACGACCAGGAGGAGTCGGTTCAAATGCGGAATCTGGAGCAGAATATTCCCTCGTCGTAGCCAGCCCCCGGGAGCATACGGTGAAGGGACAGCTGGCTACCTTGGATAACTCTAATCTAGTATTAATTTGGACATTAATATCTAAGATGTAGAATATTAATATTGATATTGACGTAGAAAGAGATGGCAGTTAATGGAAATTTTGAATTGTATTGTTTTTGAATATATTGGTACATTTGTCGTAATATTAGGCTCTCCATAAGGGACGGTGAAGATGAAATTAAGGTGGAGAGAGAGGGAGGAGGGAGTCTTTCAAATGCATCGATTTCACGACAGGTTCAAGTTTGTATTGCATTTGCTATTGTTGCAGTGCCGCCAGAATCTATAGATTATGAGTCGGATAAAGACTGGCTCGATTCGAGTTTATTCGAGACACAAATGTCTATCCAGAGGTGTATTGATAGGGTTAAGAGCTGTTGAGTATTTTTCCCATAAATAAAGTTGTAGATCCGTGGGTGGCTGATAATTTTTAACTGTTAGGATATTAAATTCTTTTAAGTTTTTAATATTAAAATTGATATAATATAATTAAAATATGCACTATTAATTGTGATAATAACAATGGAAATCTTTGGTGTAACGATCAAACACTTCGGGTCAATTTGATAATCGGTTGAGTTATCTAACTCGACGAGAGAGAGCGGCGGGTCTCATTCGCTCTTCTCACACTCATCTCTCTGATCGAGGTGGGGTGATTTATTCACGAGATACGGTGAGACACGAATAAATCACCTCATCCCGTTATTAAATGATTCTTATTTCTTTTTAAATTTTAATAGTCAATATTCTCTTCTTACGGTCATGTGTTTTTTTGGTTAGTCCTCCCATTCAAAAGTTTCCCACTTCCTTCTCACCTGCTCAGAATCGATGGAGTTTTTTTTTAGTGCAAGTGATGTTGAGGTACGTACGTAGTGGATGTTTACCGAGCGTTTTGAGAGTCAGGGTCACATCTATACTATACAATAGGGGGTAGAAATTTGCACTATTCTTCTAAACATATAAACTTTGTAAATTAGTATTATAAAATTTCGAATTTATAAAAAATATATATTATATAAAACAATTAGATAATGAGAGAGTGTAGAACTGGAGTAGGAGATGATAGATGACATATGATATTGGGTAAAGGGGGAAGAAAAAAAAGAAATCCAATTGTGGTGGAAATTTTGTCATTTCAGTAAAAAAATCTAAATTAGTCGGATTTTTAATTTTTTGACTTGAAATTATGTCATGAATCTTTCTTCAATTTTTATTTTTAAAATAACTTTAGGATTCCTTGGGAAGCTCAAGATTCAGAACTCTAAAATTTTATGTTCTTATTCGAATTACTTAGATTAGAGAGTCATTAAATATGTGACGGCATTTGTACGGAGATCAACATATTAAAGTTGAAAATTTTAGTACTAAGTATTAAATTTTTAATTAGATGTAGAAATTGATATTCTGATCTGTAGATCATTAGAATATTATTTAAGATTATCTCGGTCTTTTTCTCTCTAGTCATTTAGTATGAACGTGTGGACTCCATGGCATGAATGAAATTATGGGTTTAAAATTAATATTTGGATGACTCGTCGATTCTTACTCTCTAAGTTGGTCGACTTTATAAGTCATACCGTCTCGGACTTGACTTACTACGGTACGAGTTGAGTTGACTTGGACCGACTCACTGGAGTCGGGTCACTTGACTTTTTCTTTGTTAACTTAAGACCACTCGTATTGACTTGACCGATTCAAATTGATTGAAAATCTCTGTGGTACAGCACGAGTTGGCCAACTATATTTACCATCTCTAAAACCCCAAAAAAATGACAATGAAAAACGTAACATTGAAATTAAAGATAGATCTTTACCTATGTGACATTGTTTGAGGTAGAGATTGTAGCATTATGAAAAGTCAATCATCATAATACATTTTTGCTGCCATTATCTTTTGGAACTCTTTGATCTTACCCTTCCCAATTTGGCTGCCCACAAATTTGAGAATAACAAAGTAGAGGATAGCAGCCAACTAGTGAAAGATGATATTAGGTTTGTCGTAACTCGATGCCATACAGTCTACTTGTATTAGATCACGAGAGATTTAAGTCATGATCTGGGATGTATCGACCTAATTCTTAATTAATTATGTAAAACATAATATACTATTTAAAATTAATTTGTTTTTTTAATTATAATTATGATATAATGATATAAAACTAGCTATATATCTGGCATTTCATGAAAGAAGAGCATAAAACTCTATTTTCCAATTTATTGATTTCTTGATTGTTGATTAATGTTATAATAATTAAAAATTAGGTAAAATAAAAAATTAAACTAATTAATTCGTACATCCTTTCAATTGATGAAATAGTAGTTATACAAGTTAAAATACAACGTATATAGTTCAAATATTGTAAAAGGTTTTGATTTTACAAAAAAAATAATCTCAAGCAAGCAACTTGGACTGAGTCAAGTCGACTTATACCCAATTATGGGAGATCTGAGACGAGGGTGAGAACTTTTATACAACAGATATCTACTTTTGTTACTTGTGCGGGGACGAAGAGGAGGATCTGAACTATTTATTCATGGGCTGCCCCTTCGCGAAGGACATATGGACAAAGATCGGCCATAGTTTCTAGCAACTTCTAGGACATTGCCAGGGGGTGCATCAGCTTCTTATCGATTGGCATAGGAGGTGGAACCTAAAAGGCAAGAAGATCGTTTGGTGACTTATCATCCTCGTCTCCCTTTGGGCCTTGTGAGGTGAAAGAAACAATATAATCTCCGAGAGGGAAGCGAGGCCGGAAGAAAGAGTCTTTTCTTTTGTTTGTGAGATAATCACTTTTGGGGGTAAATATTTTTGTAAAGTGGAGACACATAACTCCTCACTATTTGTGTTATTGGGAAGTTAATTGGGTACAACTTATTGGTGTTGTGATTTTTTGTAAAACATAGGTACAACCATACGCTTCTTGTGTGATTCGGTCTGCATCTTGGGTTAAAAGGCTACTTAAATAAATGCCTTCTAATTTATCCATTTGGAACATTACAAAGCTTTTTGGTGCACATGATACTTCACACATAGGTAAATATATATCATTTTAGTCAAACACAAAATCATGAATTGATTGCATGATGTTCCAAATCATCATGGTGGAGGACAGGTTGTACCCCCAATTTATTTATGCTCCTTCTCTTTTCTGGTATCAATGACTCAGAGGTAGGACACCAGTCCCTACCTCAAAGGACACAGACCAAATTCAACCTCTTAAAGGAGAGAGAAGAAGAGAGGTTGTTCAAGGGCAAATGAAGTCTAGAATATATATATAGTGACTGGATAAAAAGTTAGGTACATTAGTGCATCACTAAGTATAGAGATTGAAAGTTGAAGATCTACTTGGAGTCTCCTGATTAGAGTAGAAAAGCCTCAGATGATGGTGGCCTTATCTCCCTGTGTTATTCCCAACTCCACTAAGAAATAATGATTGGATTTAACAGTGTGTTTAGTTTTAGATTGGGAGTTCTAAATTTCAATGGGACTAAATGCCTTCGAAGCATATTAAAGAGGATTAACATCCCAACCCATGGAAATTGGCTCCACTGATAGCCCACTTCCACCTGTAAATAACCTCCCTCTTCTTAAGTTTCTTTCCTTCTAAGTCACTTCATTGGAACACAAAGCACAAGCAGAAACCCTCTGCGCTGGTTCTCCTCTCTATGTGAATTAAGTCTAGGGCTGCTTTGTTATCGGGTTAGGATAGGCAGATACGGTACCCGATGAGAGAGAATTGTGGGGGGCCCACATCCTCCTCTCACACACACGCTCCTTAACCAGGGTAGGGTACCGTATTCGACCCTCTGGGGTCGAATGCGGTGTCCTACCTCTTCGTACACCCCCCCCCCCCCAAAAAAAAAAGTAAGAAGAAATTAGAAGACAAAAATCTAACTGTTAAATGCCCTTTAAAAGGCTCTTAGCCCACTGGGGTTTAGACAACATCACTTTCATCATGCCCCATATCATAATGTTTTAGTGCACTGCAAGACACATGTACCGAAAGTGATCTTATCCAAAACCCAAATTGCCCACATCGTGATGTCTTGGTGTGTCTCTTGCAAGATACATGGACCTTTTTTCTCTTTGCTTCTGTACTCACTAGTCAAGTAATAAAGCATGTCTCTGATCTAATTTTATGAATCCGATTTGATGAATGCCTTTGCAAGTGGCCCATTTCCAAATATGATCAAGAAAGCGGCAACGTAGGACTAACTAAGCTTCCAAACACTAGAATTCTTTACTTGAATGACAATAGATCCCTGCGAAATCATGCTGTACATTTGGCATGCATCAAACCCCTTCCGGGGCAGATAAACCAGTGTCAGTCTGTCACAAATTCAGGTAACAGAGTTTCACCAGCTACACAACACCACATGTGGTCGCAACAAAAAGAAAATAAAAAAAAACATTGAGGTCAGCTTAATACTTATCTATCTGTACAGTCGATTGGTGATAGATAGTACGGCTAAATTTTTTTAAAACAACAGATCAGACATCCTAGATGAACATTATTATGGGCAAACAAGAGCACATATATGATCTTCATTTTCTTGACTTTTTTTTCTTCAGTTATCTAATGAAGATCAATTGTCCTAATATGTATATCAAATTGAGACCGAACTGAAACGCAAGGACTCCACTTCTCATGTATGCCTGCCAGTTCTTCCCCGTTCCACCCAGACCCAGCCCGAACTGGGAGTGTGGGACTCTCGGGAGGAAGTAATTTGCAAATATACCCTATCAAAGATAAAATAATATGAGAATTTATCTTATATTTATATTTATATGTATACCTTCCGTATATGAATCTAATATCATATATGTTTGTGTGATACGTGAGGAACAGTTTCTAACCGCAATTTGCTGGGTTGTTAGCTGAGTGAGAAAATGAAATACAAATGCAAATGTAATGGAGATTTTGAGTGAGATTTTGCTGCATTTTGTTGTCATTTGTAGCTGGTGGATTGACCCTATAAATAGGGGTAGCTGGAGAAGTTCTGTATCGAACAATTGCCATTTTGATTTCTATATGAGAATATGTCTTCTTCCTTCTTCATGTCCTCTCCGACCTCCAGTCCTTCTTTCCCCCTTCCTTCTGCTCCTGTTCCCAATTCTGCTTTCCCCTCTGTTGTTGTTGTCTTCCCCTCTTCAACTACTATGCCCTCCCCTTCATAGGGCAGCCTTGGTGCAGTGCCACCTGCTCCGGCCATTTTTTGGGAGGAAGAAAGCTGCTCAGGCCGCAATCGCCTCCGACAGATTTGCAGTTCTTGAAGAGATCCCAAGCGCCACCTGCTCCGGCCATTTTTTGGGAGGAAGAAAGCTGCTCAGACCGCAATTGTCTCCGACAGATTTGTAGTTCTTGAAGAGATCCCAAGGTTGGAACCTCCGGGGCGTATCAATTTGGTGTTTGAGCCCGCCTTGGGTAATTCCAGCTCTTCAAGAACTATGGCGCCGAAGGAATTGCTTTTGCTCCAGCAATCGATCTAACAGGCAATTCAGGTATCTGTGCAGCAGGCCATTTACCAGTCCACTACAGGTATAAAGATGAAATCGGGACAACTATCACAGTAGATTGCTGCATTGGAAGTCCCTGTGCCCAGTTCAGGTTCTCCAACATCCTCCGGTAATGCAGGTTCCCCATCCTAAATCCCTGGAGATACCACCATTTGATGGATCAAAATTTGAGGATTGAAAATTTAAGGCAGAATTATACTTCAAACATTATCGGTTGAGTCAAGCAAAGATGTTACATGTTCAGTATTCTTTGTTTGGTCGTGCCATGAGGTGGTTCTGCCGAGTGTATAAAGATCAGAAGTTCAGGTCCTGTGACCAATTATTGGTTGCCATGGAAGCAAAATTTGGGCGGAAGGATTGGAAAAATCCACATATGGAGTTGCGGCAGTTGAAACAGATGAGATCTGTTGAAGAATATGAAGTGGATTTTGATAGAATCTGTGATGAAATTGACGGGGTTCCGGATGCAGTCGTTAATGTTCTTGTCGATCCTTCTGTCGCTCTTCTTGAACCTATAGTTGATGTGCAACCGACCCCTAGGACTGTGGATGTTGGTATCTTTGATGTGGAGCAGACATGTGTTTCTCGTGTTGCTGTTGTTGCCTTAAAAATGGATTCCAATCCAGCATTTAATGATCTTGATTCTACTGCAAGAATTTCGTCTTCTTTCACTGGCACTAACAACTCCCACGTCTTGGTGACCATTGCGATTCAAGACTTGGCAGTCCTACTCAGTTCGATCAATGTTCTTGAACCTACGTTAGATGTCCAACATTCCATTACTCTTCGTAAGATTCCAAGTCCTTGGGCTATACAGAGTGGCAATGCATCTCATAAAGTGTTCCCAATGGCTGGCCATTTGACCCATGGATATTACTATGATCATGCTTCAAAGCCATGTCAGGGGAATCAGGACATTTTAATTCCGAATCTGTCCTCTGTCCACTTGGCGAGTGTGATTACAGTCCTCCCAATGCATCTATCGATGTGGCAACTCCATCAGCGTTCTTGGTTGGGGATAAGCCTTCTAAATGTCCTCCTCCAATATACTGTCCCAATTCGGCAGAAGTCGTTGATGTTACCAAACCAGTTGTGAAACCAACATGGATCTTGGATTCCGTTGATGCTAACATGCTCTTAAATTAGGTTCCTTCTCAGCTAGATGAGCGTGTCATGGGATGTAAGGAACATCAATCTTGTATGCCTTTCTTATACTCAAAAGTAGCTCAAGTCTTGATGATTCTGTGACTCTTGTGCACACCCATGTGCAAATGGAAGCAAAAGACACATTGTTGGGAACTGATGGATGTGAAATTGAAAGAGCAAGTGACTGTTCAAGAAGTAAAGATGAAGGCAGTGGGGAATTTGATAGCCTCGGACAATAAAGTTCAAAGGGTCAGCTTTGTGTCTGGCCGGTGACTATAGCACAAAGTGGAACAGCAAACTTGCTGCAAGCTGTAGATGAATATCTGACGAGTTCTGTATTTATTTTCTGGTGTCGACCACCACCTGAGCCGCCACCGAATGCAAGAAGTGTCAGAAGGTGAGAGCAAGATGGCGAGCTGAAGAAGCATGCAGGCCAGTCCTTGATGATGCTCCAACTTCTGAGACAACCTGGATGGCTTACTCGACGTTCCAACGACTTTATCCGGCATCCAATCTCTATCCGACGTCCAACCTCAAGGATGAGGTTGCTTCTCAGGAGGGAGTAGTTGATACGTGAGGAACGATTTCAGACCGTAATTAGCTGGGTTGTTAGCTAAGTGGGAAAATGAAATACAAAATGCAAATGTAACGGAGATTTTGAGCGAGAGTTTGTTGTATTTTGTTGCCATTTGTAGCTGGTGGATCGACCCTATAAATAAGGGTAGCTGGAGAAGTTTTATATCGAACAACTGCCATTTTGTGTTCTATAAAATGACAACAAAATACAATATAAAAAATATTGGAGAATAGGTTAAGGGGATGTCATAATCAGGGTTAGGGTGTATCAAAAAATAAACAATATTACTTTGATTGTATTCGGGTTAGCTTATTCTACCATTTTGTTAGAATATGCTCGACCCACCTTTTTGGCTCTTGACCTAATTTTTGTCGGAATATCTTATTTCTGCAATCACATCGGTTAACGTGAATAAAGATGGAGTACCCCACCTTATTCTTCAATCAAAGAGGGCTAAGAGTCTGTCTTCTTCCTTCTTCACGTCCTCTCTGACCTCCGGTCCTTCCTCCCTCCTGCTCTTGTTCCCAATTCTACTTTTCCCTCTCGTGTTTCTATCTTCCCCTCTTTTGCTACTATTCCCTCGGGGCGTCTTTGGTACAGTGCCACATGCTCCGGCCAATTCTGGGAGGAATAAAGTTGCTCCGGCCGCAATCGCCTCTGATAGATTTGTAGTTATTGAAGGGTCACTTTGATAAAAGGGTGGGTTAGAGGCGGGTAAGTAACCCCGGGTGACCCACCCCTGATCCACTCCGGATGACTTATTCCTGGAGTAAAAAAACTCAAGTTTATCTCTAACCTACTCCGGTTAAGACAAAAAGAGTCAAATTAAGATTAAGTCATTTCATCCCGGATAACTCACCCGACTTACTCTTTTATCAAAGTGGACCGAAGAGATCCTAAGTGCCACTTACTCCGGTCATTGCTGAGAGGAAGAAAGCTGCTCAGGTTGCAATCGCCTCCGACAAATTTACAGTTCTCGCAGAGATCCCAAGGTTAGAACCTCAAGGACGTTATCATTGTGTGATAAATCTGTATCAAAATATATGTGAAATATCCCTTCTTTTTCTTCTTCTTCTCCATCTTTTCTCAAGAGAGTTTGATAGTTTGTCGACAGAGATTGATGACACAGGTGCACAGATATTACATATGCATAAAGGCTACATGCGCTAATGTGCATCCCACACGTGGTACGTACGTGACAAAAAAACCCTCTTCATATATGTTCTCTCTTTTTCTCGTGCCGCTGGTGCAGCTGTAAGTAACGGTGAGCACGATTTGATCTGATTTGATTTGAATAAATTTTTTCTTAAATTTAAATTAAATTAAATTAAGAGTCCAACATAAATTAAATTAAACCGAATTACTTTAAAATCATATCAAATTAAACTGAATTAATTCGATTTTGTTCGATTTAATTCGGTTTGAGCTATATTCTTGTCCCCTGTTAAAAATTAGATTAGATTCAAAAGTGAATAAAAAAAATAAGGTAAAATAATTTCTACCAAATAAATTAAATATTCAAAAATAACATCAAAAGTTACAATTTGCAAGAGTAAGCTCCATGATATTTTCACGTAAAACAATTAAGAACTTAAATAGAAGTTGATTTAAAGCGTACTTCCTAACATTAGATTCAGAAATCTTATTGAGACTGTTGGGGTCGAATTTTTGGAATTACGTTTAATAGTTATATATATATTTATATTAAATTGACAAAAATAATCTTAGAATTGGGTTGAACTTTTGAAATTATAATTAATGGTTATATATATAATTATATTAATTTGACAAAAATATCTTTAAATTTAATTTATTCGATTCTATATGATTTTTGAAAAGTTAAAATTAAATTAAATCAAATTTTTTAAGACGATTCGATTTGAACCTAAGACCCCGTTTGAGAAGAGGGTCGACTTCTCCATTTTTTAAAAAATCTCCAAACCGTACAAGTCACTAACTCGTGCAGGATTTGTAATCATTTAAAAATTTTAAAATCTACTCACCACCTGCTTCTCAAGATTAACAATCCCAGCTCCTCTCGTGCCTGTATTCTCTTACCTCCGAATTTCTGTCAACTCAAAAGTCGAGACACGTGGTGAACGTTCGGTGAAAATTAAAAGTTATCGGGGATTTAAGTTCAAAAGCCCATGCTAACGTGACTTCTCAGACGCGGCTTAAATCAAAATGTTTAAAATTTTAATCTAAATGAAATGAAATTAAATCTATCGTCGATTTGATTTGATTGATAGATTTGATTTGATTTTTGAGTTGAATCCAAATAATGCTCGACCCTAACTTTCAGTCCACCCGCATGCCACTGTTGAGATATCCTGCTTACACTACTGCATTCTGTGTTTGTGTGCGCGCGCGAATTTAGCGGCTGAAATCTCCACAGTGCCTGCGTCCGGAACTTGGGTTGGAGTGGTTTGTTGCTGTAGTGTGGGTTTGTAGGGGAGCGGGGGAGAGGAGGTGCAGCAGGGAAAGCGGGTGATGGGTTCCCTCCTCCTCGTCGCGGATGCGCTCGTCCTGCGCTGTTGCTCGGGCTCGGGTGCTTCTGTTTCCCCCGCCTCTTCTCCCAGAACCCCTGCCGCTGCGGCGGCCACGCCTTGCCGTTCCCTCCACCGGGCCCCCTTCTCCGCCCATATGCGCTGGGCCTCTCTTCGTGTAGGAGGACCCAAGGCCCCGCCCGGGCCCTGGGGGGCCTTGGGTCGGGACGGTGCGTTCTTGGCGGATGAATCTGTGCCGGTAATGCAGATTATGCTGCGTGAGTCGTTGTTTTATTGTGCCCTTATTCTCCATGTTGCGGTAGGATTTGTTGTTCTTGTGTATATTTCTGAGATGTTCTGTTACCTAACATGTAAGTAATCGTAATCTGCAAATCCGGCATATGTTCCGCAATCTTGCGAATTGTACAATATGTCTTAAGGGAAAACTGTAGCATCTTCTCCTCTGCAGCCTCAATTTTGCGTACACCAATGGGAAAACCGGTGTTATATGTCCATCAATAGCTCTCAATGCCTCATACAGAGACTTAATAAGCTGGATAGTAATGCTAGCTCTGTTCCAGCAGTTGGTGCAGTTTACAATCTGCTCCATCTCAGTGCCATCAATCAAACATCGTATGGGAGTAGGCTACAACCACTCATAATGTCTGCGGTAATACATCCTTTTTCTTCAAAGAACTTTGCGAGGCCATGAAATTTGTGGCAAATCTTGTGATAGCAGGCACCGAGATCTCACCTTTAGTGCTGTTCCTCATCAAGGCCAGCACCCTTTGCTGGCCAATGTCCTGTAGCATAAGATATGCAGCTCGAGCTTTCCCCCCCCCCCCCCCCAAAAAAAAAAAGCTGAACCATTGTCCGTGTCCACTTACATAATGTATTCACCAATTTGTCCCACAACATAGTGGTGGATGTACAAATTAAATGGTTATTTTGGCACCCTTTTCTTCTATTCGGGGGGAGATCCTGAATGGAAATTAATGGGTTATTATGGCACCTAACGTCGTCTAAGGAAATGACCTCTTTTTTTGGATCCATGTGTTCACACCTATTGTTCCCTCGTGTCCATTTGGGCAACAGATTTTGTTTTTTGGGTTCAATTTAATTGATGGTTTAAGGTGGTTTTGTTGTGCATTGCTCCATATTAACACTGACTGACCATGCCGTTCTGTTTCTCTTCCATGTCCATCTGAAGTCATCAAATAATGGTCTCTATACGGTAGGTGAGTTTATGACTAAAAGGGAAGACTTGCGAGTTGTAAAGCCTTCCGCAAGCATTGATGAAGGTAATTGTGGTTCTGCTTCTGTTATAGATTTGAAGACATCCAACTGCTTTGGTTGATGAATGCACTAAAATGCCTGCAGCTTTGGAGATTCTTGTGGAGCACAGAATAACTGGTTTCCCTGTGATTGATGATGAGTGGAAACTGGTATGTATTCACTTTGTTCCCTCTTTTGTGACTCATCCTTCACTTGCCTCTTTATATTAGAATCATATGAGTTGTATAAGTATCACTTAGAGCTGCTGAATTCATTCATGTTTTTTTGGATAATATGACCAAATTTTTAGTAGCCATCCCT
Organism: Amorphophallus konjac; assembly: GCA_022559845.1. Classification (NCBI taxonomy): domain Eukaryota; kingdom Viridiplantae; phylum Streptophyta; class Magnoliopsida; order Alismatales; family Araceae; genus Amorphophallus; species Amorphophallus konjac. The sequence goes on from JAHNEJ010000541.1 coordinate 166,047, forward strand.
ATGATGAATGAAAACCTGGTGGTTACTTCCTGTGGAAGTTTTGGTTCTCCTCGTGTCTTTTAGAAAAATGGGATGCAAGCTAATGTGATTGGCTGTTACAGCTTACAGGAAACCCACTCTTCATTTTTAAATTGACTATTGATTTAAGTATGCATACTTCATCATCGTGGACCAGTTCTGATGATGGACAAATGTGGGTCTGGCACACTATTGGAAAAGCATGAGCTCATTAAAGTAGCCAGAAAAGGGTATGCTAGTGGGCCGAATGAGATCAGGTTGAGCAGATTTCCTGTGGAAAGGTATTGAGGAGTTTTTGAAGTTTAGGTTTGATCCAAGTAAAATGGTTAAGTTGAATGGGGTTGAGGTGGAGTTCTGTTAGCTGGTGGTTTTGATTATTGGGTTTGGATTGATTCATTGTGGGTTATTGAGTTTGAATTGGTTGCGAGTGAATAAAATTTCCATTTCATGGATATTTAGGCATTAGAACTGTGGTTTGGGGCTTATTTATAGAAGAGCGAGAATAAGGTTGTTAGACCCCTACTCCTTAATTTCATTAATAAGCCTTATGTTTTGTGTGATGGCATAATTAAGGAAAAAATGATGACAATCAAATACATAATTTAGACTAAAATGATAACATATAAGTATGGTTAAATTATAATCTAAGAAAATATGTCTGGCAATTTCTCAGTCAAAACACTTGAATATCCTTCAGTCTAACCACCTACTTGAAATACTCTACTGAAACACTTAGGCGTAACACTCAGTAGAGCACTCAGTTGAATCATTCAGTTTAAGTCTGTTGCACCCGCTTATTTTCTTGAATTAATCGGGATTTAGGCAAAGGGAATTACTCCCAAAAAATCGGGACATTTCGCCATGTCCAAACGGCATAACACAACAAACAGGGATCACCCCCCGAGCAAACAGCACCATGCCAACCAGTTTCCTGACGGTCGGATCAAACCCGAGGTTCGAAACAACCTGCCGCGCCAAGCGGCACTTTGTGAAGATTCGAGGGTCACTCCCGAATATCCTACATGCGGCATCACACCGCCAGCATACTGGGCGAACCTGGGACTCAGAACAACATGCCATGTCCTACAACACCCTACGGAGAAGTGGGAATCACTCTCGAACACCTCATAAATGTCACAACGTCAATGGCTCTAGCTGCTAAGTCCAACCTGTATTTCGGAGCCACTCGCCGTATCACACGACTCTTCACCAAGAAGCGAAGACCACCCCCGACTACCAGGCAAGCGACGTCATCATGCCGACATCTCAGTTGCCAGTGCAACCCAGGACTCGGAGCTATCCCGCCGCGTCAACACGGCGCATGACAAGAAGGCAGAGAGTGACTCCCCAACATGCCTTCTACAAGCGGCTTAACACAAGCGATTTCAACAGCAAAGTCACATTTGGGCTTTGGAGCCGCTAGCCCACCTAAACCCCCTGTGGGGCCCACGAGAGAAATGAGGGAGCTACTCCTCCTAAACCCAACGCCCCCTCTCTTCTCCTAGCCCATCTAAACCCCCTGTGGGGCCCACGAGAAAAATGAGGGAGCTACCCGGCTTAAACCCCCTGTGGGGCCCATCGTCTCTCTCCTCTACCCAACCCACCTAAACCTCCCCACCTAAACCCCATGGGGCCCACTCAACCCAGCCCGCCTAAATCCCCCATGCGCCTCTCTCCCTCTCTTCTCTCAGCCCACCTAAACCCGTGGGGCCCATTACCCAGCACGCCTAAAGCTCCCATGCGCCCCTCTCTCTCTTCACTCAGCCCACCTAAACCTCCCCACCTAAACCTTGTGGGGCCCACTCAACCCAGCCCGCCTAAAGCCCTCATGTGCCCCCCTCCCTCTCTTCACCTAGCCTACCTAAACCCCCCTACCTAAACCCCGTGGGGTGCCCCCAACCCAGCCCGCCTAAAGCCCCCATGTGCCCCTCTCTCTCTCTTCTCCCAGCCCACCTAAACCCCATGGGCCCTACTCAACCCAGCCGCCTAAAGCCCCCATGCGCCCCTCTCTCTTTCTTCTCCCAACCCACCTAAAGCTCCCCATGTAAACCCAGTGAGCCCTCCTTCTCTCACATGTACCATCCCGCGTAAAGCCCCCCTTTACGCGAGATAGTGCCCAGCCCCACCTAAACCTATCCCTTTACGCGGGATAGCACCCAGCCCCCCTAAACCTTCCCTTTACGCGGGCCAACTCCCTTCCCCGTGTAAACCCAGCTCTCTCAACTGGTACTCCACGTCTCCTAACCCTTGAGCCTAGAAACCCCCACCTATGGGAAGGCCAAGGGTCACAACCGAAGGACCACAATAAGACCCCACGGGTTGATCCCTATGGGCAATGCGCAATGGAGAAGGACGATGATCCGATCGGCGTTGGTTGGCTTTGTGCTTGGTAGTCATATGCCGAGGGCATGTCGCATGACCATCCCTCATACGACGTTTAGCCAGGACACAAACCTCCCCCTTGGACTCTCCGACGGATGTCACGCAAGGTGGTTCAAGAACACGTCGAGGACATATTTCACGTATCTTGATGCAAGGCAACGTGTCAAGACCCTGCCTCGATGAACGTGCCCCACCTAGACGATGTGACTAGAATGCGGCTACCCAGACGACAGGCTCATTTCACGAGTCTTGGTGCAAGATGGAGCGTTAAGTACTTGCCTCGGTGAAAGCGCCCTGCCCGGACTTCGCTTCAATGAAAGCACGCCGCCCAGATGCCGCCTTGATGAACGCACCCTGCTGTTGGCATCACAGAATATCCTCTCTCTTTTTATGGGAAGAGAATTTTGGTTTCATAAATTTCTTACTGAACCTTTTTAAAGGAAAAGGGAAATTTATGAAAAATGCACATTAAGGGGGGTGCATAAATAGCATGTGCATAGTTTATTCCGTGGGTGTGCATCGTATTAGACGATTTGAGTTTGAGTGTTGGATCTTTCTCCACTGACCGCAGTCAGTGTTGATTTATATCAGCCTAACGTCCGAACACCTTTGTTTAATTGTCAAAAAAATCTTAAAGTCCCTTGCATAGGTTCTGGGGCCAAGGACATACTAGCTTGCATTACTCAAGGTCAATACTCACTCACCACCAGAATGTTAATAGGATTAGGGTGCCGTCAAAGGTCGTTAGGTTAGGCAAGAAACCCTCTGATTTGGAGATGTAACGGCAGTTTTGCAGAAGCTGTGCCCTTTTTTGAAGTGTCGAGAAGTTTTCTGGACTTCGAGGGCAGTTTGATAATTTTAGATTTTTAGGGGTATTTTGGTAATTTTATCGAGACAGGGGCATTTCCGGAATTTTCGGGTTGGAGAGGAGGCATGGTAGAATCTCTAGCTTCTCGGAGGGCTGAGGCCATTACCGGAGAGTTTTTGAAGGTTCCTAGGGTATTTTTAGGTCATAGGGGTATTTCGATAATTTTACCAGACCCCAAGCGGACTTAGGTCTGAGGTGACACTTAAGTGCAAGACCGAGCTGGCAAGGCCCCTGAGCGAAAGGAATAACGAGACGCTTCATAGAAGACACACGCGTGCTGATTCGCAGAGGGAGGGGTATGTAGACAATTTCTCGGAAGCCGGGGCTTATTTGTGATTTTTTCATTCACTAGCCCATAACAGAATAATTGAGTACATTTCTGATCCACATGAGTACAATGGTTGTCGGCGAGTCGTCGACTGTACAAGAGAAAGGAGCCTTCGCGTTGACACGGGACATAGGGACGTAGCCCCAATTACATAGAGTTGCAGGGTAGAACTGTAAACAACATGATTTGAATTTTTCTTGCAGTCCCATGAAGGACGTTTTTGGAATTCCTCATTATGTTGATGTAATTACACAATTTAGTTGTCTTGGGTGCATAGAAAATTACAAACACAGCCCTCAGAGGGGTATAATTACAAACATAGCTCTTGGGGGCATAAATACAAAGTCTGGGATATTACGTACCCTTGAGGGGCTGAAACAACGAACAGTGCTCTTGAGAATGCCTTACCTCTTGATTCTCCAGATCTCTCCATGTGTGTTTGTCTGTCCGTCTATCCCTCTATATCTGCGTGTGTGTCCTCCTTGGCCTAGGGGGCTATTTATAGAAGTGGGAGGACCTAGGTTGTCAAAAAAGCGACGATTTGCCTCAATTTTGACAAAAGGAATGTGTTTTAACCCCACTTATGACAAGGTGGGGTGGCCCATCCTTTTTTTTTTTTGTTTACGATGGGAACACGGGATCGGAGGGGTCATTTGACCCGCATGCGGGACCCAGCGGGTCAAATTGGGTTGTGTTCACCCCACTGGGGGTCCAGCGGGGGGACACGACCCCCCCTCCCCCCGGGTCGTTCGACCCCGTTGGGACCATCGTTCAACCCCGTTGGGGTCCCAGCGGGGTTGAACGATGGTCCCAGCGGGGTGACACGCATGGTTGGCAGTATCGGCCGAAACTGATATGTTTCGGCCGTAACCGACACGAAACCGGACCTGCTCACTGTAGCAGGTCCGAAACTTATAAAAAAATGGTTTCAGGCGAAACCGGTATCGGTTTTGCCCTACACTTACATGTTTCGGTCCGAAACCGGATGGTTTCGGCCGAAACCCACGTGATGTGTTCTCCCTCAGATCTGAGGGAGAAAGGGTGCTGCAGCCATTGATGGCAGTATCGGTCGAAACCGATACGTTTCGGCCGAAACGTATCGGTTTCGGCCATACCCGAAACCGTTTTAGCCCCGTTCACTGTAGCGGGCTCGGTTTTGGGTTGGGGTATCGGTTTCGGGCGAAACCGATAACCTTTTCGCCCGAAACCGGATGGTTTCGTTTCCCTTTGGAGTTCACGTGAAACCCTTCCCCCACCCAGCCCCCCGACCCCGAAACCCTTCCCCCACCCAGCCCGCGCGCGGAGCAGGAGCAGCAGCCGCCCAGTCCGACGCCGCCCGCGGAGCAGCAGTAGCCGCCGGCGCCGCCCGCCTCGCCTGGCCCGCGCAGCAGTAGCAGGCCAGCGGCCTACGCGCGCGCCAGCCCAGACCTCCTGCGCGTGTGCAGCCTGCGAGCGCCCGCCAGGCACCAGCCGGCCAGCGGCCAGCCCAGCCCGCGCTCCCGCCCGCCCTGTTGCTGCCTGCCCGCAACCAGTGAGCCAGCAGCCCGCCAGCGGCCAGCCCCTGTGCAGCCCTCCCAGCGGCCCCAGCCCAGCCCCCGACCACCCTAATTAGCTCTAATTAGGGCTAAGGAAGAATTTTTAGATACTTATTTTGTTAAATAATTCTTCTAATTAAGTGAGTAGACTAAATATGTTAGTTAAACCCTAATTAGACTATTAAATTTAGGGCTTTCATCTAATTAGGTTTAGTAAGTGTCAATTGAAGTTCAATTACATTTCATTGACTAATTTTAACCTCTATCATGTTGGTAATTTATTTTTTTCAAGGGTGATTAGGCTGAAATTGTAAATTAAACCCTAATTAGACTATTAAATTTGGGGCTTTCCTCTAATTAGGTTTAGTAAGGTTCAATTGAAGCTCAATTAAGCTTCATTAATTAATTTGGAGCTCTATCATGCTCGTAATTAATTTTTATGAAGGGTGATTAGGCTAAATGTGTTAATTATGCCCTAATTACAGTATTAAATTTGGGGCTTTCCTCTAATTAGGCTTAGTATGATGGGGTCATCACCATCCGTCCTGACACTCTCGACCATTCTCGTCACCCCGGAGGCGTACATCATGGTCTAGTCATTTATTTTGAGTCCTATGTATGTTTCTTTATTTTATTTGAGTCATATCATTGTAATTTCCCTTTTATTTGAGTCATGTCCCTAGATCTTGTGCTTATTTCCCTAGGTTTGAGTGTCATTAGGTTTATTAGTTAGCTATTGGGCCCAATTCATTGGGCTTGGCCCATGGGCGCCCCTATCTTGTTGGTTATTAGTCAATGTGTCAAAAGTCAGGGTCTTATTGTAAATTGTGGGATCCCTATAAATAGGACCCCACTCTCTCCATTTTGAGGTAATGAATCAATGAATGAAAAACTTGTCATTTTGAGAGTTCAAACTTCTTATCTAGTGGAGAGATTTCATTATTTGGGTGAGAGACCCTAGGGGAGAGATTCCCCACCCATCCCTCTCTTAATCTCTCTCTTTCACTCCCTTTCTCTCTCCTCCACACCCAATTTCAAAAATTTTCTCTCTCCTCCCTTCCCAACCACCACTCTCCCACCTACCCCCATTAAAGGCCACTTCCCTTCCCCACACATCCCATTACTCCACCCCCTAGTCCCAAGAGAGCTTCCACCAATCCTAGCTCCACCTCCCAACCCCCAACTACCCCACCCACTACCCCAAGCACCCTTCCCACTACCTCAAGCACCCCTTCCCTTCCCCAACACAACCCCTCCCATCCCCAAGACCACCATTGAATACCCTCCATTAAGGAAAATTCAAACTCACCTTCCCTCCACCCACTTGTGCCCCCCTCACCTTCCCTCTCCCTCCAAGCCCAAATTCGCAGCTCCTCTCTCACCCATAGCAAACACCCCCTTCCAGCCCCCATTCTCCCCTTCCCACACCTTGAAACCCCCCCTCCTAGACCCCCTCACAGCTGGGGGTTGCCCCTATACACAACCACCTCATTTCCCCTCCCATCTACCCCATTCCCCATTACCTATCTCCACCCTCTCAAGTTCTGGTTGCAGGCAGCAGATTGGCTGCAGGTTGCAGAGGTCACCCCGTCGTCCCCTGGGAGCTTCAGGTGGCATACCATATACCGACGGAAGCGTCTGCCTGTCTTCTTCGCAACGGTGGTGGTCCCGTCCCATTCCGAGTTCGAGATCGACCAGGAGAGCCATTCTCCCACAACTGCGCAGATCCCCCCTGGCAGGAGACCAGAGCCGGATTGGAAGCTCGACTGCGACGATCGTGTTGGGAATCGGATCGAGAGTTCTTCTTCAAACATCTTCTACTACGAGTCTTCTAACATCTCCAAGAAGCAGAGCCCCATTTGGCGACCGGACCTGAAAGTTATCAATTTTCTCCCTCGGGTGCTCGGTTCTGCTTCCACTTAGTCTGCACCGACCCCTCCTCAGTGATCAGAACCTACCGGTCGACCCCGACATCAGCTGGCATCCCCGTCGGTCTTGCTTCGAAGAGGACTCCTCAACGGTTCCAACGACTCCGGCGGCACCTGATTCTGAGCTCGGGAGCGACCGTGGCAACCTCTGCTTCATGCTGTTGAGAACCTGAAGCTGTCAGATCCGAGGGTCTGCCACCCTGTTCAAGCCCCTACCCCGACCAGCAGCGGTGCCCGAAGAAATTTACAAAATTCAAGCATCATCCAGATCCAGCTACGAAGAAACTCCAAGTGGTTTCGTCTGCAACAAAATTCGGGGCTGACCACAGCGTCCAAATACCTGACGGTCTGTCCTGAGACACAGTCAGCGGGCAGATTCGGCTTCGACTTCTCTCTCTTCACTTCTAGCTCGAATTCCCCTCCCCGCTTGGCCGGCTGAAGGCCCCTCCCTGCGTGGAGGTCGTATTGAGTGTATTCATTGGCTTCCCTTCCCCGAGATCCCCCCTTGCATGGGGGTAGTTCATGTATTATTTACACTCACAGGTTTGAAGCTTCATCGACGCGGCGTGCGGGTGCTTCCCCTCGCCTCCCCGCTCGCCCCCGTCTCCGACCGGAGTCGGTTTCTTCAAACCGGCTAGGTGAGAACTCGTCCCTTGCTCTCAATTATTCTTGTTCATTTAATATTCTCCAATTGTGCCGTCGGTAAGGAAGAGAGCGCCCGATCTTAAGGCTCCACCGCACTTGTGCGACCCCCGTGGGTGTGAGTGAGTGATCCGCATCCCTCGGCCAAGGCTAACACATTGAGTTGAATATCCACACCTCAAGGGGAGGTTTGACTTAGACTTTGCTGGCCCTCTACCAGCAAGGGGCTTGTCCCATTTCCTCGACTCGGCATCCCCGAGTTACCCCCGGGTTAAGTGTGTGCGCCATACGAAGGTCCGCTTGCGTAGGCTTCATAGCCTTGTGGTTGTGCTTGTTAAATTAGGTCCGAGGTTGTGTCACATCAAGTGGTATCAGAGCAAGTTTTAGACTTGTCTCTACTAAGTCTAGTCCTTGGGCACATTTGCATTCATCAACATGGCTACCTCTCTTTGATCACATTCATCCACTCGATCCCCCACAAGGGAACGATCAACCCTCCATTTGACATAATCTCTTTTGAGGATCTCCTCTTCGATGGATCATGCTATAGTGCCTACCTAAAGTGGGAGGTCACCATGGAAAAACACTTTGAGAGAACTATGGTTTATGGACCTGCAAGAGTCCGCGTTGCCATGGGGCAATTTCGGGGTCAAGCCAAGGAAAAATGGAGGAACATAGTGGGCTTAAGGGACGTTAGGAAACAAGAACCCATTTCCTCATGGGATGATATGAAGAAAGAACTTAGAAAAATCTACATCCCCAAATATTCCCACCCCTTCTACTCAAACACCCCTAGCCCGAGGTGCACTGCCACTCCTCCATCCCCACCCGACCAACTTGATACCACCTTTAGGCCTCCTCCCCCACCACTCCCAACAAATCACTTCTCAACCATCATAACTACACTTCGCGACCAAGACCTCTCCCTTAAGGCCCAAATAAACCAAGCATCCACCTCTCCACCAAATCCCCTAAGGGTCCCCACACTCCAACCAAAACCCCCTTCCGCAAACCTCACTATCCAAACTCAATTGGCCCTCACTTCCCCCCCTCCACAACTGGTCGATCCCAAGGGGAAGAGACCCCTAACCGACCCGGTTTCCCCAATAAGGACCACCATTCAAACCCAAGTGGACCCCGTGTCCATCCCTCCACCTAGACCCATGACGGCTACCACCACCCAACCCACAATCCCTCACCAAACCCATACCCCACATCTCCCCTTGGTCCCCACCACTACCCCTCCATCGTCCCCTAAAAAGGGTACACCCCCCAAAACCCATCAACCCAAATCTTGTCACCCAACCCACCTTCCACTTCCAACCCCAATCCTACCCCAACCTAGGCCTCCACTACTTCCACTCCCAAACCCCACTCTACCAATCCCAATCCAAGTTTCCCTTTACCCTCCACCCCGGGAGCACCACACACCAACCCTCATCACCCCAAAAGACCCCCTCATCTCCTTGGTAGAAGAACTCATACCCGATCCAATAGTTGTGAGCACTCCAAACCCACCCCCCACTTTGGAGGAAACCCAAGTCCGAGTTGAAGAAGAAACCTCACACGATGGTCTTTACCTTACACCACCCTCTCTAGTTGGGGCGGAGCTCATCTTAGGAGAACCCATTGTTAGTTGGCTAAAGGAGAGCCCAATTAGAGAGATCCCGGCCCATGTTTTCCCTCCCATAGAACAAGACCTTCCCATAGTGCCCTTCTTCTCCTATCACACCACAATCCAAGCATCCTATCAAGTGGAGACCTTAGAGGACCTTCTCAAGGGCATAGCATGGCAATTAGAGATGACTAGCATGTTGACCCCTATGGTCGAACAACCTAGGAGCCTTAGCCTCCTACACCTATGCATAGGGTCTATCACCTCGGTTTGCACCATTGGTTACTAAACTAGCGACCTCCTTCTATTCCTCCCTACACCCGATGAGCCCAACCTTCTCCTCGATTTAGAGCTTCTTATCTCGGGTAGAAAGCCAAGCCCTCCACTCATGACCGACCCACTTGCCAAGAACATTGGCCCAACTATCATGGAGAAGGATGACTTAGCACCTTTTGAGGATCTTGAGGACATGGAGTTCCTCCCCCTAGCTAACCCATTTTATGATCCATATGATCCATTCCAATGGGAGTCAAGAGACTCGTGTGACCCAAACACTTTATCCACCACCCACCTTTCCCTACACCAACTCACCATGTTTGACCCAACTCACTCCATCTTAGACCCGGGTTACACCTTGGGAGCCATGACCTTGGGCCACATATCCCTAGGTAATAAGGTTGTGCTCCACCCCATGATGACCACCCTCTTAGATCCATTCGACCCTTTCCAATGGGAGTTCAAAGGTTGTCCCACACCTATACACATGGAAGTCACCCATAGGAAAAACATGCATGTGTCTAGGCTTACCACACCACTTGGCATGAACACTATGTTGGGTCCATTCATTCATATCACCCATATGTCAAGTAGAAAGCATGAGTGGTCCATATTCGGATGTATTGGTCCACCCTCATTCATCATGGGTCTTAAGCATGTCAAAAGCATCTACGGATGTCCGGGTCCCCCGACATTCATCACCACTTTGCATGATAGGTTCACATATGGTTACCCCGGCCCACTTAGGCCCACCAAAGTCTACATGACAACATTGCATGATAAGTTCACATATGGTTGCCCCGGCCCACCAAGGTTCATCAAGGTCCATATGGCATCATGGCATGATAGGTCCATCTATGGTTGTCTAGGTCCACCCATAACCACTAAAAGGACAGCATTCACAAAATTGCATGATAACCTTGCAAGCGCATCAACAAGAGTCATGAAATCTACAAAAGGCCGACCGACTCAATGGCGTCACCAAGAAATCCAAATGGGTGATTCCGGGATGGTGAGGAATGAGAGACTCTCACATAGAGACAACTCAAGATTGAGGTTTTGTGGGATCAGCCCCTTCCAGATTTTGAGGTGCATTAGCCCTACTACTAAGTTAGGCCTCCTCAAGGGATACGGAGTTAACTTCAGTTTCAATGTGGAAAGTCTTGTGCCACACAAGGGACCCACGGTGGCACCAAGTGAGAATTTCAAGCCCCCTTCCTCCCTTGAGAGAGCACCCACCCCTCCCCATGTGAGCACCATCAGCCCAGAGAGCCCGACGTAAGCAACTTGAGAGAATATTGGATGAATAGGTGTGGACGCACTTTTCGTTCGCTTATTGTTCTCTCGTTAGTTTATTCGTTTATTAAGTGCGTGGGCGTGCCAGTCACCGAAGTGACAATTTATTCGGGCTCCGAAGAGCCCATGGTGCGCTCGATCTGACTTCGTCAGACGATTGTGTGGTTTGTGTCGGGACCCAAAACCTGCCGCGCCATAAAGGTCACGACATCATTTACATCCCCCGTACGAGGGAACACCCTTGATTAATCGCCGAGATTCAGGGCCTCATGGCCAAGAAATTAATTACATGAAAAGTCTATTAGGAGGTATCAAAGTCCCCGTATGAGGGTGAGAAGAAAGCGTTCGCGGTCATGTCGGTCATGTGCTGGCCATTTAATGTTCGGAAGATTGTCCGGCTCGGGAAAAGCGCGATCGTCGCGGGAAGACTGGAGCATATGTATACTAGGATATGGCAATTTATTGTTCAGAAGAACGAAAAACATTCGGCTAAACCTCGGTTAGAGCGGTCGGAAACCGGTAAATCTGTTGGCCCGGTGCAAGAGCAAGCTGCGACCATACTGCGGTGGGCCCCCCGCGGTCGAAACAAGACTTGCATGAGCGGCATTAGTATTTCCGGTGCTAAGGGGCAACGAGGGAATATCCCTTGAATCGGCTGAAAAGCCCTGTGTCCGGAGAAGCGGGCGTTCGAAACATGTCGGTCATTCGGGAGACCATTTAATATTCAGACGAGAGTCCGGCTTAAGAATATTGTAATCATCGCAGGAGGACCTGGAACATATACATGCCGGGATACGGCAAGTTTATTATTCCGAGACACTGAAAACATTCGGTTGAATCTCGGTTATTGTAGCTGGAAACCAGCGAAACTATTGGCCCGGTACGAGATCGAGTCAGGACCATATTGGGGGCGCCTCCCGTGGTCCGAACGGGGCTTACGCGGGCATCATTAATATTTTCGGTGTCGGAGGGCAACGGGGGAGAGTCCCGGGGCTAGACTCCAGAACCGAAAACGTGTTCGAAAGGAGCGGGTTGTAGACCGAGGATATGAGCCAGACGATGACCATGATCGGGACAGACCCGAGGTCTGAGTATGGCCCACGGAGGTCTTATTGATATTTCATGGAAGGAGTCTGGGGGTGGCGAGAGCCGTCTCGTTCTAATTCGGATTCCGTCGGTCACTTGCCGACCTTTTCATGTTTGGGCAAGGGCCCATATTGAAAGTGCGACGCGGGCGGGAACAACCCCGTACAAATGTATGCCAAGTTTACGGCAATTTCGATGAAAGGGCGGGAACGAATCCCGACAGGAACGGGTCGGAATTGATGAGCTATTGGCCCGGAGCAATGCCGGCTCACAACCATATCGGGGTAGGAGCCACCGGCTATGCAGGTCACTCACGGGCCTTTTCATGTTCGGACGTAGGTCCGTAATAAGAACGCGGCGGGAACCGAGATGAATCCGTTCAAATGTCTGCCGAACGTGCGGCAATTTTAGTAGCGGCTCGGAAGGGATCCGGCCGGAGAAATGAGTCCGGTTTAATCGGAATGTCAGCCCGAGGCGAGGTCAGGCCATGGCTATTTCGGGATAATTCCCTAGACTCAGGCCCAACTCGCAAGGGCGGTATTGTTGTTCCTTTGGCACCGGGTCACGGGAGAGACGGGGCTGCGAAGCGGATCCCATTGTTTTATTATTATTTAAGAAATGTTATCATTACCATTTGTTAATTTATATATATATCTTTGAGTGAATTCTTTATTACTATTTATTCATTTTTTTTGTGATTTATTCATTTACTATTGTTATTATTTTTGTTCGTTTTATTATCATTCATTTGCTTGTCATTTTTTGTTAGGTTTGTTATTATTATTTATTTATTTCGGTTATCATTTATTTGTCCATTTATCGTTATTATTATTTCTTTTAACCTTATTATTATTATTGCTTATTTCTTTATCATTCTTATTTATTTATTCACCTTTTTGAATTTATTATCATTTATTATTGTTATTTAACATTATTGTTTGCTATTATTTCTCTATTTTCTTTTGAATTTATTGTTATTATCATTATTTGAGCTTTGTGTCACTGTTTATTTATTTACTATGTTTTATTTTAGCTTATTATCTCTATTATTATCATTATTTCTGGTGTATCGCTGGGTCAAGGGAGTGTGCCGCTGGGGAGCCAGGAGAGTGTACCGCTGAGGGCACCAAGGAGTGTGCCGCTGAGGGCCAAAAGGGTTGTATCGCTGAGGGTCAAGGGGTGTACCGCTGGGGGCATCAAGGGTTGTACCGCTGAGGGTTGGAGTAGGTGTGCCGCTGAAGAAGGAACGGGCTAGAGGGGTGTACCGCTGAGGGTTGGTAGGGAGTGTGCCGTTGGGGGGGGGCTTAGCCAAGGCGTGCCGTTGAAGGTCTGATTGGAGTGTGCCGCTGGAGGCTGGTGGAGAGTGCCGGTGGAGGTTGGGACAGGCAGACTGGTGAAAGTACATTCTTTTGTTATTCGTTTTAAGGCTTTTCTTTTCTTCTTATCTTAACTTTCATGTAGTTTGATATAAACTTCTCCTTCGCTTTGTTCTGTTCGGCCTCTTCTCGCAGATCGGACGTTCGGGCAACCGGGTTGTTAATCAGTCCTCTCGTCATGGTACCGGCAGTAGCTCGATCAGTCGAAAGATTCCACTGATTATTCTGCTCGTTTGTTGCTTCCTTTTTCCTCTTTTCATATTTTGTTGTTTTCTCACAAAAATTCGGCAGCATCTCCCCTTGACTCGGGGCGTAAGGGAGATAAAGGGAACGCGCCCACATGGAGTGGTGGAACCCGACAACTGGAGGTGGGCGCCTGGAGGCAACAACACCTGTATGGAGCCTCGGAAAACGCGAAGGAAAGGGCTCGAGGCAGGGCCAAGAAGTGTGCCGCTGAGGGCTAGAAGGGTGTGCCGCTAAGGGCCAGAAGGATGTGCCGCTGAGGGCCAAAAGGGTGTGCCACTGAGGGCCAATCGGATGTGCCGCTGAGGGCCAATCGGGTGTACCGGCCAAGGGCCAATCGGGCGTAGGGGGCTGAAGAGGTGTGCCGGCCAAGAGCCGGAAAGATGTATCGCTGGAGGATTAAAAGAGCTAAGTGTGTGGGCTGGGAGACTTGCAGGCTATTCAGGGAAAGAAGGGGAATTCAAGGCCGGGGGTAGGCTACTGGTTACTAGGTGTTCGGAGAGAGAGAGCGAGGGTCTCCCTCTCTCCTCAAGCCGGTGAGCACAATAGATGGCCATGGAAGGGAGTGAAGAACCCATGGGGCCAAAACTCATAGGGGAGGAATCACATCGCCACGAAGACTTCAAAAGAACACCGGAGGAAAAAGATGAAAAGAGTAACACAGTGCATGAAGGCGGGAATAAACCGACATAGATAGCAGGAAAGACCCAAGAAGGGTGATTTTTCATTCATGGGAAGCAAAGGGGCCGAGGCCCTGCATATACATTGACAAACATGCCCGAGCCAAGGCTACGGACAAGAAAGAAAACCCAAAAGCAAAAGAAAGGGAAGAGGAAAGCAAGGAAAACTACGGAAGGAAAGGGATCGGAGCTGGAGGGGGGGGGGGCGATCGTCCACCCTCCTGTTACATTCAAACCCTCCTCCTCTCTTACTCTCTCTTCTTCCCGGTAGCCGTCGGAGGAAGCTCACACCGGAACGCCTCTTCTTCTCTTCTCTCTTCTCCTCTTGTCTTTTCTTTTTTTCTCTGTGGGTGTGTCTCTGTCTCCCCCTTTTCTTCTTGAAGCGGGAGTGGTTTTATACTCCCTGCCGCCGGAGCTTTGAGCACGACCGTCGAAGGCGGGAAGCAGCTCCGGCATGATGATCAAGTTTGACTCTTCCGTCCTGGGTGTCAGGGGGCTAGCCTGCGTGGCCCAGTCATTGGTCGACACCTCGGATCGGCCACTGCGCGCCGAAGATGCGTAGGGCATGGGCACCACGTCGCTCGGCCGTTGAAAATGCCTCACGCTGTGCCGCTGGCGGGCTGAACAAGCGTGCCGCAGGAGAGCCAAAAAGGCGTGCCGCTGGAGCCCCGGATGGGCGTGCCGCTGGAGCCCCAAATGGGCGTGCCGCTGGGCCCCGGGTGGGCGTGCCGCTGGAGCCCCGGATGGGCGTGCCGCTGAAGCCCCCCCAAGGGGGTGTGCCGTTGAAGGCCCTGGGCCGTGCCGCTGGGACCCCAAAGGGGGTGTGCCGCTGAGAAGCCGCAGGGGTGTGCCGCTGAACAGCCCAAGGGGCGTGCCGCTGAGCACCCCAGGGTGTGCCGCTGAGCAGCCCAAGGGGCGTGCCGCTGAACAGCCCAAGGGGCGTGCCGCTGAGCACCCCAGGGTGTGCCGCTGAGGGCTAAATTGGGCGTGTTTCTGAGCCCGTTCTGAACCCGTTATGGACACGAGTCATGGCCTGTTTGGCTTTCTTCGAGGCCCACGGATTGTGGGGCCCTTTATGATTGGTTTCTCTTCAATGTCGTGACTCCGGAGATGGCTTCACAGCAGTATGCATATTTGGGGAGCCCGGGCGATCAGTCTCTCCGGGGCTTCTTCACTCGGCGCCGTTGTTGACGCGAGGCCGGGCGTGATATTTGGGTGTGCAATTCTTTGGTGTCCACAACAGGTAATCATCACTCGGAGCAAGGTGAACGGGCTCTACCTCGCTAGGTGGAAGAATCGGCTTCTTTCGGAAGACATGTGAGCGGTACCACCTCTTACTCGACGGAGTCGAGTTCTCCGCACCCCGGGAGTATGATGGGGTCATCACCATCCGTCCTGACACTCTCGACCATTCTCGTCACCCCGGAGGTGTACATCATGGTCTAGTCATTTATTTTGAGTCCTATGTATGTTTCTTTATTTTATTTGAGTCATATCATTGTAATTTCCCTTTTATTTGAGTCACGTCCCTAGGTCTTGTGCTTATTTCCCTAGGTTTGAGTGTCATTAGGTTTATTAGTTAGCTATTGGGCCCAATTCATTGGGCTTGGCCTATGGGCGCCCCTATCTTGTTGGTTATTAGTCAATGTGTCAAAAGTCAGGGTCTTATTGTAAATTGTGGGATCCCTATAAATAGGACCCCACTCTCTCCATTTTGAGGTAATGAATCAATGAATGAAAAACTTGCCATTTTGAGAGTTCAAACTTCTTATCTAGTGGAGAGATTCCATTATTTGGGTGAGAGACCCTAGGGGAGAGATTCCCCTCCCATCCCTCTCTTAATCTCTCTCTTTCACTTCTCTTTCTCTCTCCTCCACACCCAATTTCAAAAATTTTCTCTTTCCTCCCTTCCCAACCACCACTCTCCCACCTACCCCCATTAAAGGCCACTTCCCTTCCCCACACATCCCATTACTCCACCCCCTAGTCCCAAGAGAGCTTCCACCAATCCTAGCTCCACCTCCCAACCCCCAACTACCCCACCCACTTCCCCAAGCACCCTTCCCACTACCCCAAGCACCCCTTCCCTTCCCCAACACAACCCCTCCTATCCCCAAGACCACCATTGAATACCCTCCATTAAGGAAAATTCAAACTCACCTTCCCTTCACCCACTTGTGCCCCCCTCACCTTCCCTCTCCCTCCAAGCCCAAATTCGCAGCTCCTCTCTCACCCATAGCAAACACCCCCTTCCAGCCCCCATTCTCCCCTTCCCACACCTTGAAACCCCCCCTCCTAGACCCCCTCACAGCTGGGGGTTGCCCCTACACACAACCACCTCATTTCCCCTCCCATCTACCCCATTCCCCATTACCTATCTCCACCCTCTCAAGTTCTGGTTGCAGGCAACAGATTGGCCGCAGGTTGCAGAGGTCACCCCGTCGTCCCCTGGGAGCTTCAGGTGGCATACCATATACCGACGGAAGTGTCTGCCTGTCTTCTTCGCAACGGTGGTGGTCCCGTCCCATTCCGAGTTCGAGATCGACCAGGAGAGCCATTCTCCCACAACTGCGCAGATCCCCCCTGGCAGGAGACCAGAGCCGGATTGGAAGCTCGACTGCGACGATCGTGTTGGGAATCGGATCGAGAGTTCTTCTTCAAACATCTTCTACTACTAGTCTTCTAACATCTCCAAGAAGCAGAGCCCCATTTGGCGACCGGACCTGAAAGTTATCAATTTTCTCCCTCGGGTGCTCGGTTCTGCTTCCACTTAGTCTGCACCGACCCCTCCTCAGTGTTCAGAACCTACCGGTCGACCCCGACATCAGCTGGCATCCCCGTCGGTCTTGCTTCGAAGAGGACTCCTCAACGGTTCCAACGACTCCGACGGCACCTGATTCTGAGCTCGGGAGCGACCGTGGCAACCTCTGCTTCCTGCTGTTGGGAACCTGAAGCTGTCAGATCCGAGGGTCTGTCACCCTGTTCAAGCCCCTACCCCGACCAGCAGCGGTGCCCGAAGAAATCTACAAAATTCAAGCATCATCCAGATCCAGCTACGAAGAAACTCCAAGTGGTTTCGTCTGCAACCAAATTCGGGGCTGACCACAGCGTCCAAATACCTGACGGTCTGTCCTGAGACACAGTCAGCGGGCAGATTCGGCTTCGACTTCTCTCTCTTCACTTCTAGCTCGAATTCCCCTCCCCGCTTGGCCGGCTGAAGGGCCCTCCCTGCGTGGAGGTCGTATTGAGTGTATTCATTGGCTTCCCTTCCCCGAGATCCCCCCCCTTGCATGGGGGTAGTTCATGTATTATTTACACTCACAGGTTTGAAGCTTCATCGACGCGGCGTGCGGGTGCTTCCCCTCGCCTCCCCGCTCGCCCCCGTCTCCGACCGGAGTCGGTTTCTTCAAACCGGCTAGGTGAGAACTCGTCCCTTGCTCTCAATTATTCTTGTTCATTTAATATTCTCCAATTGCGCCGTCGGTAAGGAAGAGAGCGCCCGATCTTAAGGCTCCACCGCACTTGTGCGACCCCCGTGGGTGTGAGTGAGTGATCCGCGTCCCTCGGCCAAGGCTAACACATTGAGTTGAA
This sequence comes from Amorphophallus konjac, assembly GCA_022559845.1. Classification (NCBI taxonomy): domain Eukaryota; kingdom Viridiplantae; phylum Streptophyta; class Magnoliopsida; order Alismatales; family Araceae; genus Amorphophallus; species Amorphophallus konjac. The sequence continues at coordinate 183,911 of JAHNEJ010000541.1, forward strand.
TATCCGCACCTCAAGGGGAGGTTTGACTTAGACTTTGCTGGCCCTCTACCAGCAAGGGGCTTGTCCCATTTCCTCGACTCGGCATCCCCGAGTTACCCCCGGGTTAAGTGTGTGCGCCATACGAAGGTCCGCTTGCGTAGGCTTCATAGCCTTGTGGTTGTGCTTGTTAAATTAGGTCCGAGGTTGTGTTACATCATAGTAATGTTCAATTGAAGCTCAATTAAGCTTCATTGACTAATTTGAAGCTCTATCATGCTCGTAATTAATTTTTATGAAGGGTGATTAGGCTAAATATGTTAATTAAGTCCTAATTACACTATTAAATTTGGGGCTTTCCTCTAATTAGGCTTAGTAATGTTCAATTGAAGCTCAATTAAGCTTCATTGACTAATTTGAAGCTCTATCATGCTGGTATGCAATTCTTATGGAGGGTGATTAGGCTAAATGTGTTAATTAAGCCTTAATTACACTATGAAATTTGGGGCTTTCCTCTAATTAGGCTTAGTAATGTTCAATTGAAGCTCAATTAAGCTTCATTGACTAATTTGAAGCTCTATCATGCTAGTATGCAATTCTTATGAAGGGTGATTAGGCTAAATGTGTTAATTAAGCCTTAATTACACCCTTAAATTTGGGGCTTTCCTCTAATTAGTTTTAGTAAAGTTCAATTGAAGCTCAATTAAAATTCATTGACTAAATTTAACCTCTTTCATGACAAATTATCTTTTTTTCATTGTACTTACAAGACATTGTCTTTTACTGTCTTAATGCAGCATCATGCCTAGACGTCAACAAACACAGGAGCAGCAAGGGCAGGAGGATCCGGGGTGGGCCCACCTGACCTTAGTTGATGCTAAGAGAAGAAAGGTTAAATGTAATTATTGTGGTAGGGAGATGTATGGCGGAATTATCAGAGGAAAGCAACATTTGGCAGGGGTACGAGGAGAGGTGAGACAATGCGACCACTGTCCACGAGAGGTGCGAGAGGAGATGCGCCAGTGCCTTCTTGGCAAAAAGGAGAGGATACAACAAAGGGCTGAGGATGAGGAGGAAATTGCTGAGGAGATTTCTGGCAGAAGGGTTAGGAGGGATGATGATGAGGAAGGCACTGAAGATTCTGATCCGGAGCTGACTGAAGCAAGGGAGCGTGAAGAAGCTGCTCGAGAAGGAAAGGAAAGGCACCCATGGGTTCAGGAGGGACCTACTCCAGTACAGCTGCACGACGTCCTGACGTTGCTGCCCCGCCCCCGCAGACGCAGAGAACAGGCCCCCTGGACAGTTATCTCCACAAAAGGCCCCAGGCTACACAACCTAAGATCAAAAGTGCATTGAGAGGGGTCAAAAAATCTGCAGAAGTTGCAGGGCATGCATTTAAAAGCATCTTTAAATGGTTTTTTTCATGCAGGTGTCCCTGCACATGCTGCTGAAAGTGAATATTTTCAACCTATGTTGGATGCCATAGCAGATGTTGGCTCTGGCTTGAAGGCACCGTCACGTCGGGACATATATGGGCGTGGGCTTGAGGCAGAGGTTGAGGAGCTCTATGACTGGGTTCAAAGCTTCAAGCATATATGGATGGAGAGAGGATGCACTATTATGTGTGATGGTTGGACTGGTACCACGAAAAAGTCTATGATTATTTTTTTGGTCTATTGCATCGAAGGTACAGTATTTGTAAAATCTGTAGATGCATCAAATTTTGAAAAAACTGCCAATTATTTATTTCATTTGATGGACAACATGGTAGACGAAATTGGTGAAGAAAATGTTGTATAAGTTGTTACTGATAATGAAGCCAGTTATAAGGCTGCAGGGAGGAAATTGATGCATAAGCGCAGACATTTATATTGGCTCCCATGCGCAGCACATTGTCTAGATCTCATACTTGAAGACATAGGGAAGGACAAACATGTGAAGAAGACGGTTGAAAGGGCACAAAAAATTACCCAGTATATTTATGGCCATCCTAGGATATTGAACATGTTCAGGGAGCATGCAAGTGGGGGGCGAGATATTATCCGTGTAGGGCTAACCAGATTTGCTTCAAATTTCATTTCTTTGGAGTCTCTGCATAGGTATACTGTTGAACTCAATTATTACTTCTTTATCCTTATAGTTATGATCCGTATTTGATTCAAATTTTATTTCTTTGCACATGTATAAGAATGAGTTGAAAGCTTTCATGTACCACAATACCCTGCGGGAGTACATCGACAAGGGCAATGTTGATGCTCAGATGGATTATTTGGATGTCTGTCAAATCGTGGACGACAATAAATTCTGGGGCAGAGTAACACGATATATGAAAGTAGTCACCCCCCTCGTGAAGGTCCTAAGATTGGTGGATGACGATGACAAGAATGATATGGGATATCTGTATGAGGCCATGGACCGTGTGAAGTTGGAGTTGCAGGAGTCGCTTCCCAAAGAATATGTAAAGTGATGGAAGATTATTGACCATAGATGGGACACCACATTACACCACGACTTGCATGCAGCTGGTGAGTGATTATTTGTACTCATATATTATTGACCATACATTAACTATATACAAATGCAGGTTATTTTCTGAACCCTCGATTCATGTACGATGCCAATGCACATGTTGATGCCGAGGTGCTTCAAGGCACTTTAAAAGTCATTGGTCGTTTATCGAGGACACCAGATAAGAGGCTTCAAGCGGAAGTAGAGGTTGGCCTGTTTGATTTCATGAATAAGAGGTATAGAATTTACTTAAGTAGTTATGCTAATCTATTATGTAATTTTTGTAGATGAACAACTATAGAATGAGAACTGGGACGTATTCTGACTCCCAATTGCTATACGCAGTGGGAAGAGTGAGCCCAGGTATACTTCATCTTTGTGCTTTCTTTGCAATTACATCTTCCTTAATTAATTTTTATTTACAACTTATATTTATTTGTTTATGGTTGGTTTGTGTAACAGCTGACTGGTGGATCATGGTGAACAATAGAGAATTTGGCAGTTCTGCATTGGCTTTCATTGTAATCAGGGTGTTAAGTCAAACCACATCAGCAAGCCAATGTGAAAGAAATTGGAGCACGTTCAGTCTTATACACTCAAAGGTTCGCAATCGGCTAAAGGCTGATCGGTTAGAAAAATTAGTGTAGTGCCACTACAATATGAGGTTGAGACAACAGCTGCGAGACAAACGCGTCGCCGAGGATGCCGCCGCAGAAATTGATGTAGATGCCTTATTTGATGATGATAATCCCTTGCAGTCTTGGGTGGAGACACGAGAGCAGGTTGATGAGCCCGTTTTTGATGTTGATGATAGAAGATGGGCAGAGGGCATACTTGATGAAGATGAGCCAAGAGATCCCGAATTCAGAAGAAAATCAAAGAGGGCCAGAGATACTCATGCGCACCAGTCTAGGGTTGTTAATGACACTGAGGAGCAGTTCGAGTTTGAGCCAGCTAGACACTCAGATATAGATAGCAGGCTAGTCACTCCTAGAATGGTCAAGCCACCGGTCTCCTTAAGAAGAAGTACATCAGTGCATGGGCAAACTGAGAGGACAAATGCTGTTGCTCGAGAGGACCCGGCAATTGAGCAGTTGAAGCAGATTTATGTGAGGCACACGCCAAGGGATAAAGGACTCATGTCAAAGATCACTGAAAAATTGGCACCACAAGAGAAAAAAGCATCCCCAAAGGCTAAAAAGCGACTGATTTCTTGTGGTGATGATGATGATGGTGATCATCCCGGAGGTGCTGCAGGTGATACTAGTGCTGCAGGTGGTACTACTAGATACAGTCAAGGTCAGCGAGGATATGATTCACCAGGTTACGAAGGTGGCCAACATGAAGCAGCTATTTATGGGTCGTGGAATTATGAACCATCATTCCAGTTCCATCTATATCCGACCAGTTCCTCTTCTCTTCCTCAAGATTCCTATGCTGATACTGGATTCGAATCAAGCCAACCAAACACTCCAAGAGGGATCCAAAGAGGGATGCAGGACTTGGCTACCTCATTGTTTGGTTATAGTGAATATAGACCATAAATACAACCTGGTTATGGGTATCGACATCAAGGGCCAGACGATGAGGGAGAAGGTTCTTCTAGTAATTATTATCCATATTAGGTAAGAATCAATGAATTTTTGTAACATTTATTTTGTCTAATTTGGTTTATTGTACTGCTTGTATTAATGTACAATGGAATATTAGTTTAACTTTCACATGTTCAATGTTTGAAGTTCAATGCGTAGTTGTCTACTTCAAAGTTATTGCACTAACTTATACAGTCAAATGCATGTGTAATAGTTTTTGTGATTTTAAGTGTTTTTTTATATTTTTTTATGATTTTTGGAGTGATTTTTTAGAATTAATTTGATTTTTTTGAACCTTTTAAATGGGTTTCGGCCGAAACCGATACCGAGTCGTATCGGTATCGGACTCGGCCGAAACTGAGTCCGAAACTGAGTTTGCCATCCTTGGCTGCAGCTACTACTGCTGCTGGTGTGCTGTGCTGTTGCTGCCAGGTGCTACTGCTGTGTTGCAGGGGCTACTGCTGCTGTGTGCTGCTGCAGCCTGCTGTGTAGAGGTATGAGAATAGGTTAGTTTTTTTCGAAAATATGTTAGTTTTTCAGTTGTAGGTTAAGAATGAGATATGAGATATGTTAAGACTTCAAATTAAACCCTAATTAGTTTCTTAAAATTGGGACTTTTCTCTAATTCGGTTTACTTAGGCTTAATTGAAGCTCAATTAAGCTTCATTCTTGAATTTGGGGTGGGAGCATGTTGGTAATTAATTATTATGAAGGGTGATTAAGGGTTAATTGATAATTAAGTTCTAATTAGTTCCTTAAAATTGGGACTTTTCTTTAATTCGGTTTACTTAGGCTCAATTGAAGCTCAATTAAGCTTCATTGAAGAATTTGGGGTGGGAGCATGCGGGTAATTAATTTTTATGAAGGGTGATTAAGGGTTAATTCATAATTAAGCCTTAATTAGTTTCTTAAAATTGGGACTTTTGTCTAATTGGGTTTACTTTGGCTCAATTAAAGCTCAATTAAGTTTCATTGAAGAATTTGGGGTGAGAGCATGCTAGTAATTAATTTGTATGAAGGGTGATTAAGGGTTAATTGATAATTAAGTCATATTTTTTTCATTGTACTTACAACTATTTGTCTTTGACTGTCTTAATGCAGCATCATGCCAAGACGTGAACAAAGTCAGGAGCAGCAAGGGCAGGAGGATCCGGGGTGGGCCCACCTCTCCTTAGTTGATGCTAAGAGAAGAAAAGTGAAATGCAACAATTGTGGTAAGGAGTTACATGGTGGAATTACTAAAGGAAAGTAACATTTGGCAGGGGTAAGAGCAGAGGTGAAACAATGTGACAGATGCCCCCGAGAGGTCCGAGAAGAAATGCGCCAGTGCCTTCTGGGCAAAAAGGAGATGATGCAACAAAGGGCTGAAGATGAGGCTGAAATTGCTGAGGAGATTTCGGACAGAAGGAGAAGGAGGGATGATGATGAGGAAGGCAGTGAGGATTCAGATCCAGAGCTGACTGAAGCAATGTAGCGTGAACAAGCCGCTCGAAAGAAAGGAAAGGCACTCATACGTTCATGGACTTACTCCAGTACAGCTATGGAGTAGGTTCAATGCTTACTTCATGTTTATTGCACTTAATCTAATTTCTTTACAGTCAAATACATGTCTAATGAATTTTTTAATTTTTATGTGATTATTTATATTTTTCCGATTTATTTCTGATTTTTTAGACTTATTTTGGTATTTTTTTTACCTTTTAACTGGGTTTCGGCCGAAACCGAAACCGAGTCGTTTCGGTTTCGGACTCGGCCGAAACCAAGTCCGAAACCGACACTGCCAACCATGGTGACACGACCCCGCTGGGGCCCAGCGGGGTGGCCGCGACCTCGCGGGGGGCTGGTTGGACTTGCTAGGGGCCCAGTGGGGTTATTTGACCCCAGAGTGGCCTTTTTGGCCCCTCTTCGCGTGTTTTCTACATTTTTTTGTCGCCCTGGGTCGAGGAGAGGCCGCCATCCTGCACTTATTACCCTCGGACGCTCAGTTTCTGCTACGTTGCAGTAGCAAGTTGGTGGAGAGCCGTGCGGGAGTGGGGGCTTGTTTGTTTGTCGTCTTCTCGTGGATCGGGTACACCCTGCAGTTGTAGGGTGACAATTGTGGTTGACTAGAGGGGTTGGTAAACTGAGATCCGGGAGACTGGTTGCACACAGGCTAGTGCGGGTAAGAAACTGGGACCCAGGTACGGGTATGCATATTCAACTGGTTTCATGCTTTATAGGTGCCACGTGGGCTTTACAAGCGGGCCGAAAGGACCAAAGTACATCTGGTGCAAGCCGCCGGACAATTCCGACACGTGGGTCGGTCCCCGGGTCGTTGCAGGATAAAGCGGATTATCCGCGTGTTTTTACAGGGGCTCTCCGCAAGGAGCTAGGGACGCGCCCAAATCGCCGAGGGAGGGCTAGACTACATGGCAGGGGCGGACACTGGCTGGCGCTTGACGCGGCTCGAGGGGAGCAGATGAGTATGGGTCCCGGAAGGGGAGTGTCTTCATGTCGGGGAGTTAGGGCCGGTCCCGGGAATGTTACTTCCGGGCCAGGGTCCGGCTAACTCGGGGCAGCGATCGGGACCGTCGGTGGCCGGCTCGGGGAGAGCGGCGGGCACGTGGTCCGATGGCGGGAGCAAATCCGGCATTATGGTGTGCGCTCCGTTATCATAACGCGCCATACGCGGGCGGACCCGATGTGCGGGTGTGATCGCCGTTATCATAACGCCTCATACACAGGTGGACGGACTTGAGTGAGACGGCTAGACGCCATGTGAGGGGAGTACGTGTGACATACCCTCGGCGTATACGAGCCGATCAACAAGCCACCCAACACGCGCTTAGCTCCTCGCGTTCTTGCCGGAAGCCTTGGGGCTTAAGTCCTTGAGTGCTTGCGTTTGTATGTCTATGCATCCATCTCTGTCCCTTGAGCTTCTAAGGGGGGAATATGAAGGGTCATGGGGGGGTTTACGCGGGCTGGACTGGAGGGGGTGAGCTGGTCCACGTAAACCCCCCAAAATTAATAATAATATATATATATATATTGTTGTGAGAGAGGGGGGAGGTTTACGCGGGGAAATCCCACTATTTTTTTTGTTTTTTAGGGGTGTGGGCCCACGCTTACGTGGGCCCCCCTGGGGGGGTTTACGCAGGGCCACCTAGGGGTTATTTCCCGGGTCTATAAAACCCCAATTTTTGGTCTTCTTGGGCCCACCTTTGACCAAGTGTGAGCAGAAGACGACAAGGATACGGGGCTTGGACAATCGGCTGGCCGCGTGTGCGCATAGAACGAAGAGGTTGACCCGTGCGGCTTCGAGATTCTGTCTTCGCGAACACCTTCGGACTGGTATGCTGATCGATCCTACGTGGGACTGGGACGAAGACAAGCTCACGCTGGGGTTGACCGGGCCCGGTGGAGAGGCCTCCCCCGGGCGAGCTCGGCCCCACCAGGGTGCGGCCGCGCCCGGGGCGAACTCCCCCCCGGGCGAGCCGTGGCCACTGGGGGTGGTCCGGGTGACCTCCCGTTGTTCTTCTGAGTTGTCCTTTGAAGGACTCAGTGCTTCGGGGTGCTGGGATTGGCCCGTGGGGGTCAATTGTTCGGTGTTGTTGCTGCCGCTCGCAAGGTGTTCGGCGAAATTCCCGACACACCTCGGGTTGTCGAACGGCTCGGGTAGTTGGCCAGCGGGCCATGGATTTGGCCCCGGGCTGGGGGTGAGAGCTCATAGGAGTTGAGAGAAGGCGTTTTGGGCATGTGGGCTCGGCCTTGGTGGGTTACGCCGCGTTGCATGGCGGGTTGACAAGGCAGCCCCGGGTTAGCCCGAGTGCTGAAGATAAACGGCTCAACGCCGTGTGTCTGAGGGTCGGGGGTGGCCCCAACTTGCTGGAGGGTTGCTGTAGGATACGGCTGGTGTGTTCGAGCCGCAGTTTGGCCCCCGGCTTGCTGTAGATCAGTTGGAATATGTGCGCCCGTAAGGTGCTAGGGGAAATTCTCGATACACGTACATGGGCCGCATAAGCGTGTTATGGGCTTCCAAAGCCCGTGGTTGACTGGGATAAGTCTTCTGTTGACTTCAGAGGGCTGACGGGTGGCGTTTTGGGGATAGACCGTGGCCTCGTTGCTAGGTGCCACGTGTCGTGGCTTGTGGTCAGGGCGCCCCTGGGTTGGCCCGGGTGGCTTGGTTGAAGACAGGTAAACCCGCAAGCTGGGTGATCGGAGGTGGTCCCAATCAATTGTTGATGTCGCCGTGGATCACGGCTAGCTGGTTAGGACTCTTGGTTGGGCCCGGTGCGACATAGAAGGGGCTGGGTAAATAACGCCTTAAAGGTGTTCGGGGAAATTCCCGAGCCTTTATTCGTTGTTATTTTTGCTGGAAAAATGTCTGGGTACAACAAGAAGAAAGTGGGCTTGGTTTTGGAGGTGGGACTAATTTGTCCCCAGAATTTTGCTTTCTACTCCGGGCCGGCTCCGTAAAAGCCTTGGTACCGCGGCTCTTTCTGGGAGTAACCTTAGTCCAGTTGGCCTCCTCCGGCAGCACCTAGAAGGTGGCATTGATCGCCTGAGCAATTATCTCCTGCGGCAGCTCCTGGAATTCCGCCAATCCACAATGGGGCCCTTGGGGGCTTTGCGATTCCACCGATTTTGTTTCGATTGGCGCCTTAGCTTGTTCGAGCTGTTGAGATCTTTCTACAGCTGACGACCTTGTTGCCTCGACGCGAGGCTTTGCTTCTGGCTCCCTCGCCTTAGCTTTGCCTTTATTGTCGGGCGGAGGGTTTCCCCCTATGACAATGCTAGGTTGACTCAACCTGGAAAGGGATTTGGACCCTCCTCCCGCGGCTTTGCTTTTTAGGCTTCGGGACTTAGACCCCTCGCACATGGCCTTGCCTTTGGGGTTTGGTTGAGGATTGTTGTTTATAGACTTGCCCCGCTGGACCTGCTGAGAGGTGGGCTTAGTCTCTTGTGACTTGTTCTGCCCTTGTTGAGCTTGACAGAGAATCTTCTTAGCGACCTCTTTAAGACGCCGCCTCGTCATAGAGTTCCCCTGCGCATCGATCTCCCCTCTTTGGATGAGGACTTCAATGCAATCTTGGGCCTCCGGGCATTCCCGGGTGGGGTGAGACACCCTGGCATCATACTTGCAGTAGCGGGGATGACTCTTGGCCGCCTCATTGTAGTAGGATGGCGGATCATGCGTCAATACCCGACCTTCTTCCAGGAGCTTGTCAAAAATCTTCTCAGTGTCCTCCTTAGCGAAAGAACACTGGTGAGAGGGTCACCACCCTGGATACCACAATGTGGACTTGGGGGGTTGGGAACTGACTCCTTCCTCCTTCGGCTCCGAGAGTTGGAAAGCGGCCGAGGCATGTATGACCACTGTTTTAAAACCCGGCCGGTCCGACCGGTTAACTCGCAACCCAGTCCCAAAACCGGGTTAGAATAGTGCCTAAACCGTTTTAGACCCAAAACCCAGTTAAACCCAGTCAACCCAGTGCAACCCGGCCGACCCGCTAAAATCGGAGTGACCCAACCGGGTCAGACTCCTAGGCATATTTTTTATTTGTTTAATTTTTACTTTTTAATTTAGCATGAAAAAATATAGGAGACGAAGTTTTTCACAAATGCTATGAACAATTTGGAAGGAAAATTGTAGTCAGCTCATTACAAACAGAAATGCCAAGTATTTGTTTATATTTGAATTATTTACTCAAGATATTGTTTAATGTTATTTGCTTATCCGCTTATTTATGAATTTTGCATCTTATCCTAAGAGGGAGACGAAGACAAGAAAGAAGATGAAAATTTAGATGAACAAGAAATTTGGCTTCACACATTATGAAACTTGTGTCTCATGAGATGTTAATTGTAGTTGATAAATGGTCATATGCAGTGTTTATTTAATATAAATTTTATTCTTTTTTTAGACTATTTCAGTGGTTGTTTAATGCACTTGTTTTAATTTTTACAATATATGTTTAAGTGTTTGTTTCATATTTCTAACTCAAGGTATCTTAAAATTTTATGACAATTTATAATATTATTATAAACAGTTCCAGTCTTACGAGTCACTGGTCAACCCGAATGGTTAAACCATTGACCCGTGACTCACTAACTTAACCGGGTCAAGCTTCGGGTCGGGTTTTAAAACATTGTGTATGACATTAATGGAGAAATGAAAGCTCTCCTGTGCATGCGGCTGCGGTGGATCGACCAGGAATTCGCCCATATTGACCACCCCTCGCCTAATTAAGTCCTCGGCGAGGTCCTTAAAGGGTTGGCAGTTATGGATGATATGGCCTATCACCTCATGGTATGGGCAATAGCCCTGATGTAATGCAGCTCCTGGTGCCTACTCACTGGGTGATGGGTTTAGCAAGCCCGCTCGCCGGCACGCGAAGAAGATATTTAGGGTCTTCTTGCGAGGGAAATAATATAACTTCTTCGGCTCCTCGCCTTCAGATGAATCCGAGTATTCCTCAGAGAGCAAACCTCTGAGCGGAGCCCGGGCAGTGGGTGATACACCTGTCTCCCGTATATGTGTTGGAGCTAACCCCCTGGCAAAGGGGCCAAAGGGGAAGGTGGCCAACTATTCATCAATGCTCTCCAAGAACTGCAGCAGACGCCTTTGCTCTAGTTGCAATTGTCGGATTTCCCCTCGGATCTTCCGGATAGTCCTCCGTAATGCCAAGCATTTTGGGAGTGAGGAAGGAGCGGCTCTGCGATCGGCATTGGGCTGTTGAGTTGAAGGCCCGGCCTCGGAGGCATTGAAGCTCGAAGCCGTCGCCATCATGTAGACCACATTAGCAGACCGGTTTGGTCGACTCCAAGCATGAGGCTGTGGCGGATCGACTGCATGACCCAACATATTTATCAAACCCTTTTGAATGAGCTCTTCTGCTATGTTCTTGAAAACATAGCAGTCCCCAACGGTGTGACCCAACCTTCGGTGATACACACAATAGGTAGGATCATCTATTTTATCCACCTCTGAGGGCTTCCGTGGATCCAATAGGGTGATGAGCTTTTCTTTCATACACAGATCAAAGAGCATCTTGGTATGCTCCTTTCTGAAGGAATAAGGCGTCTTCATACGCTCCGCTAAGAGAGACGCATTCGCCTTAGCATCGGGCTTTTTGCCATGGCCTTTTGATTTTCCTTCCCCCTTGTCCCCATTCGTCAAGGAGAAGTCTACTGCATTTACCTCCTTGCCGCTAGCCGGACGGCCTTTGGAGGATTTGCCTTTGGCAGAAGCATGTGCCGGGTGATCAGCGAAGAACATTTCAATCTCTGTCACCACTGTATTTAGCTGGTCAAAGCTTCTGGGCTTAAAGCTTCTGATGCTTGAGCCCAGAAGCTTTTCACTGACTTCTGCCGACAAACCCCTGCGGCAGATGGTGATCGCCTCTTCGGACATCGGGGGATTATCGCAGCGCATGCTGACGTCCCTCCACCGCTTGATGAAGTCCAACGCAGTCTCACCTTTCCTCTGTCAGAGGGCACAGAGCTCTGCCAGAGAAACTTTGCGTTCGGCCGTCTGAAAACGGTCGATGAACTTCTTTTGCATGTCAGTCCAATCAGGCACTGAATTGGACTTTAGCTTGGAATACCATTGGAAGGCGGTGCCTGTCAGGGACGTGGCAAAGTACCGCAGTAAATATGTCTCTTCCAGCGCCAGTTCACCCATGGCCGTCATGTAATAGGCCATGTGTTCGTGTGGCGAGCCCTGCCCATTGAACTTCTGGAGTTTTGGGGCCTTCGGGCAATCAAGCGGAAGTTTCTTGAATTGATGGTGGAGGGGATAGGGCACGCTGTATAAATCAATGGTAGCCACACCCTTACCATGTTGAGCAAATTTCGCCTCCACAATTCGCTCGATCATCTGCCTTTGCGCCATGAGGCTTTCTGCAGCAGGAGTGGCAGAGGACCGTGCATTGGTTTCATGTTGTGGCACTTCAAATTCCATCGCCAATGGTAATTTCACAGCAGTGACGGAGGCGTTGGTCGTGACTGGAATGGGAGGAGGCTGTTGTTCCATCCTAGTGGGCGCCGCTTGAGGTTGAACATGAGCCTCCTTTTCACGCAAAAGCGATTGCAAGAGGCTCTTCATTTCTTGATTTTCACGTCGGAGCTCCTCCAATGCAAGGGTTTGCGCCTCTCTCCCAAGATCTTCCTCGTGTCCGGGGTTGCTATCCCCATCTACACTATGGACATCTTCTTGGTGTTCTTCTTGTCGTGCTGGCTCGGGCGGAGATGTTCTGACAGCCGACACCTGCTGCGTCTGTGCCAAGATCCGAGAAACGGGCCTCGACCTCCTCAAATACTGAAGAGGCTGGTTTAGCTCTCCCGAAGTGTCCTCTGGCTGCTTATCGGCGGAGGTAGTATAGCAGGTGATCACTTTGACAGCGTCATTGGTCACCTGAACCACCCGCTTCTTCCTGGGCGGTTGTCTGCCAGGCTTGGGTGCCATCCCTAGTTTGTCAAAAATAGATACTTGGGACGTGGAGGCCTGAGCTAAGCAATCCTCGTCCGTGTGCGTTGAATTGGCCCACGGAGAGGTCGGCCGCACCTTCTTGCCAGCTCCTCGGGGCTTTTGCCCACGTGGGGGCTGGGTTGTGGACCTCAGGGATGTTCAGGTCTCGATGCTTGCCGGACTCCGCATCTGTTACAGCTCCGACATGTGGAAGGGCTCTTCCGCCCTTACTCGCCTTATGATTTGGGCCTCCTCTTTGATGACCCATATTTTCTTGAGACGGAGCCGGTGCTCCTCAATTGGGTTGCCCCCTGACTTTGATCGGGGAGCAGGTTGTTTGGGTCGTTGCATGGGACCCTGACTTGCCGCCGGTACGGCGGGCTCCTTCAATTTCGCTCCGTCCTCCCGGACTTGTCGGAGGAGTTCAAAGAGGTTGGAGGAAGAGATGGTTAGGACATGGCGGTCCTGAGGTAGAATCGGCTCTTCTCCTTCGAGCCGGATGCGAAGATCTCCGACGAGTATAGTCTTGCCGGAGCGGTATGTATCCGCTGCAGGTTTTATGTCCTTGCGGCCATGGCGCTGCCCTCGTTGAGCAGGAGCAACGCTGGTGACGCCTGCCGTAGGCACGGCGTCGTAGTGGCGGCAACACTGCCCCCGTCGTGCAGGCGCAACACCTCTGAGGGTGGCCGCAGTGGAGTTGGTGTCGTTGCGGCGACGGCGCTGCCCCTGTTGAGCAGGAGCGACGCCGATAGTAACTTGATTGACCGAGTAAACTCAGTCGGTTGCTTGGGCAGAAGGCCTGACACCTTCGGCGATCGTCATGACAGCCGAGCGAACTCGGCCAATTGCTGGGACTAAGGGCCTGACACCCCTGGTCCGTGAAGAGTTGACCAGGCGGAGCCGACCGACTGCTGAAGCAGAGGGCCTGACACCCCCGATGGTCGTCTTGTTGACCGGGCGAACCCGGCCAGCTACTGCAGTAGAGGGCCTGACACTCCCAGCAGTTGATCTGTCGACTGAGCGGAGTTGGCCAATTGTTGAAGCCGAGGGCCTGACGCCCCTGACGGTTGGCTTGTTGACCGGGCGAACTTGACCAGCTGTTGAAGTGGAGGGCCTGACACCCTCAGTAGTTGTTGCCGCAGGTGTGGCTGAGCTAGCCTCAACCACGCGTACGAAGCCCAGGAAGAAGGGCAAACCGACGACCGCTGGAAAGTCGCCGAACACGAGCGGAGTCGCCAGGTATCCGAACTTGGCGTGGTTGGCGACGACCTGAGGCCCGTAAGTAACGACGACCATCATCTTGTTGTTGTTGTAGTTGGTGATGCGAGTGAGATGGCGTGCAAGTGCACGAAGAGCTCTCAAGTGAGCAGAGAGATGTGCCCTCCTCTTCCCGCCCTGTAAGAGGAAGAGGGGGGGATCAGAACCTTAAAGAAGATTTGGGGACTTTCTTTGACAGAAAGAAGAAATGCAGGAAAGGTCCCACCGGACGTGCCAGTCTGTTGGACACGGAATTTATATATAAATATAAACATGTTCTTTTTGAAAAGAAACATTCATCTACATGTGGAGGTTCATTTCGCGGGTGCGCATAGTATCAGACGATTTGGGTTCGGGTGCTGGACCTCTCCCTACTGATCGCAGTCAGTATTGATTTACATCGGCCCAACGTTCGAACACCTTTGTTTGACTGTCAAAGAAATCCCAAAGTCCCCTCCATAGGTTCGGATGTTGAGGGCAGACTCTTTTGGGTGACTCGTCGCGACACTCATTCACCACCAACACACTGACTTGGCTTAGGGTTTTGTCAAAAGCTCCCGAAGTTCGAGCAAAACCCTAGAATTTAGGAGCATGAATGCAATTTTGCAAGGGGCATAGCATTTTTTAAGTGGCGGGAGGTTTCCTGGACCCTGAGGGTATTTCTGTAATTTTACCAGACCTGGGGTAGTTCTGAAATCTCTGGGTTGGAACTAAAGTAGGGTTGGACCATTGACTTTCCAAGGCGTTAGGGCCATTTATAGAGGTTTTTAGGGGTGACTGGGTCACTTCTAGGTCATAAGGATATTTTAGTAATTTTGTCAAACCCTACTCGGACCTAGGTTTTAGACAACACCCAAGTGCCGGACTGCGCTGATAACGTCTTCGAATCAAAGGAATGATGAGGGGCTTGATAGAAGGCTCACACGTGTCAACTTGGCCGAAGGAGGGGTATATATACAATTCTCAGAAGTTAGGGGTTTTCTTATAATTTTCTTCGATCGATGTACAAAGGAAATTTGTGGAGTAAACTAAGTACATTCATGGTCCAAGTGGATACAAGGGTTGTCGGCGAGTTGTCAACTGTACATTGCAAAAATCCGCACCAACGCGGGAGATAGGGACGTAACCCCAATTACAAGACATTGCAGGGTAAAACTGCAAATAACAAGACTTTTTGTTTCTCGCAATCCCGGGGAGGACATTTTCGTAAGTTCTCCGTTATAGGGGCAGAACTATATAATTCAGTCGTCCCGGGGCGTAGAAACTTACAAACATGGCCCACCGAGGGGCATAATTATAAAAGTACCCCTTAGGGGCATAAACACAAGACCCGGGGACTTACCCCTCACAGGTCAAGACAAACGAACAAACTCCAAGTGCTGGATGCTTCCCGTGCGTAGTAGATGCTTCGTAGATGTTCAGTGCCCCTTCTGGACCCTTGGGGGTCTATTTATAGAAGTGGAGGGCTACCCGGGGGTGTTTGAATCCGTACGAGTTAAACGGGATGAAAATGACCCCGGGAAGGTCCCTTTTCCCCTTTTTTTCTTCTTTTCTTTTTCTCTTTTTTTTGTGTACGGGAGAGAAAATGAGCCTTGGTGAATGACCCCGGGCAGGACCGCGCGGGACCTGCTCGGGGTCGCTTGACCCCAGGGCGGGTCCCACCCGGGGTCGCACGACCCCGGGCGGCCCTACCCGCATGCGCGCCCAGCCCGCCCGGGGTCGGGCGACCCCGTACGGGTCCCCCCGACCCCGGACGGGTCTTGGTCTCCCCTCTTTTTGATTAAAAGCCTCCTCCAGGGCTTTTTTTGGCTCGTTGCTGCAGCGTGCCAAGTGGAGAGAAGAGAAGCGCGCCTCCTTGTTCGTTTGTCGTTTTCCCCGTGCCGTGGGCCGCGAAGGGAGAACATGCTCTCGTCCGAGCTGCGTGATACACGTGCGTGGGAGTTCTTTGGCGGTGTGTACACCCTCCTTTGCATCCCCCCTTCTTGCTATGGGATTCCCTTTATTCACGTCGAGCGTCCGAGGGATAAAAAAACTCATTTTTTTAGGGCTTCACCCAGAACCACACGATCCTAACAATCGTGGAGGTTTAATCCGGATTCCAATCACCTCGTTCGCTGCGAGAAGTCTATCATTGCATAAATATGCGGACTATGAAGCCCCAAAGTGTGGAAATATTCCACGGGGTGGCGATACGCCGAATATTGAACCCTGCGTAGAAATATTCCATGAAGCGGCGATACGTCGGATATGGGCATAGTTGTTAAGGCGCCCGCCTAGGCGTCGCTTAAGCGGCGCCTAGGCAGGCAGGCGATTTTTTGGGAGCAAGGCGCCCCCACGCCTTGTTGCCCATGAAAAAGGCGCAGGTCGATCCGCGTGCGAGGGCGCACGATGGTGAGTTCGGGCTTCACACTCTAACACTCTCTCTCTATTTCTCTCTCACACTCACAATGAGACCCACCCTCTCTCTCTCCCACCCCCTCTCTCTGTCTGTCTATCTCTTCTCTCCCCTTACCCCCTTCTCTCTCTTTCCTCCACCCTTCCTCCTCTCTCTCTCTCTCACACACACAGTTCGCAACTATCTCTCTCAGTCCCTCTCTCTCTATTCTGCCTTCCCCCCTTTCAATTAGTAATGGGGTTAATTTGTTAATAAAGTATTTTAAATTTTAATTAAAATTTTGTATGTCTTAATGGTTAATTTTATCTCAAAATAAAATTTGATATTTTATTGCAATGTCATTTCTATTAATTTTTATTTCTATATTCATACTAGTGTTGTTTCCCATATTTGTAATAATCATGATTAATTTATATATAAAAAGTATGTATATATTAATGATAATATTTTTTATGAACTTGACGTCTAAGCGCCGCTTAGGCAGGCGCCTAAGCGCTTAGGCACTCGAGGACCCCAAGCTCGCCTTGGTCGCCTTGACAACTATGGATATGGGCCTCGACCAATGCAAGGGTACCATCCCAAATTTTTTGAGATGAATAATGGGTGCAACAGTATCTCACACAAATCATCAATGTATCTACTATGTTTGTGTACACTTGTGTGATTACATACAAATCTCGACTACTAGCAAAATTATGTATACGCCCCTACCTTGCTAAGGATGGTTGTTTACACGCGGAATTCTCGGAACATCCGATTTCGTTGGATGAATATGTCGTATATTTTGACATATTTGTTAATTCTGCGCTTTTGGGGTTTATCAGACGATTTAGGGTTCGTGTACTGGACTTTTCTCCACCGACCGAAGTCGGTGTTAATTTACATCGGTACAAGTCCGAACACCTTTGATTAACTGTCGAAGGACGCCTTTTGCCTCTATACGTTGTGACATAAATGATCTTGACGATCGCCCATTACGGGTACATACTCTTGCAAAGAAATTTGAAGACTTTATTTCTTGAACATAGATAATTGAGATTACAATCGGTTCTTCAGGATCTTCACATATGATCCCGATTGTGTAACGGGTCTTGGAAATTATATCAAGTTGCAACTAGAGCCTTTGAATTTGCTTCAATCTGCACTTGGGTCTTTGAATTTGCTTTCGTCCTGATCGGGTCATTAAATTTACTCTTGTCTCCTGATCAGACGGTTGGACTTGAATTCCGTTAGGATCGGACCATTGGATCGCCAAGATGATCACTGCCGGTCTGTCGGAGTTGCTTCATGGCCATAATCACTCTTTTAACTATGATTGGACTCTTAAGTTGGCTTGATGTCCATAAAGGACATTCCTCCCTGAGGCGGGGTATATTTGTGGTTTTCCCTCCATCAGGGCATTTTTGCCGTTTTCCCCAAACTTTGGGATGTTCTTGCAATTCCTTGCTTTCTTGGAGATAGTCTCGTCATGCCTTGTCTTGTTAGGCACATCTGCCATTCTGACTTTTCGGCATATGTTTGACATTTCTTGACTTCTCGGAGATAACCCCGTCATGCGACTTCTTGGGCATTCTTGTCATTCTGACTTTTCGGCATATATTTGACATCTCGGAGATAGCCCCTTCACTTCTTGACTTCTTGGGCATATCTGCCATTTTGACTTCTCAGAGATAGCTCCGTCACTTCTTGACTTCTTGGGTATTCCAAGTATGAATTTTCTTGACTTCTCAGGGTTTATTTATAATTTCATCAATTTCTGAGTTTCCAGACATGATAGCCCTTGGTCATGAAAAAGATACATGGATTTGGATGGTTAGCCATAAGCCGAACTCAGGAAAGCGCACACCGCTTCAGAGAAGGGGCGTGGTCTCGCTCCACCGAGTCGTGCAAACGGCGCCAACCGGAACAAGAGCGTTCTTTAGTGATTTTGAGACAAAGCGGGAACTTTGTGTAGTTTCTAGATTGAGCAATGATTTTCATGCAGTTTTCCCACAAATGTGGTATTTCCGTAATTTCTGATATTTCAAGGTCTTTTTGCATTTTCCCACCATTAGGGGTATTTTTGTAATTTCCCTATCATTGGGGGCATTTCTGCAATTTTTCCACTATCGGGGATATTTCTGTAATTTTCCCGCTATCGGGGGTATTTCAATAATTTTTCCACTATCGGGGACATTTCTATAATTTTCTGCCCATCGGGGATATTTCTGTAATTTTCTGGCCACCTGGGGTATTTCTGTAATTTTTGTGACCACCGGGGATATTTCTGTAATTTTCTACCCATTGAGGATATTTATGTAATTTTCTACCCATTGGGGGTATTTCTGTAATTTTTCCACTATCGGGGACATTTCTGTAATTTTCTGACCACCGGGGATATTTCTGTAATTTTTCACAATCAGAGGATATTTCTGTAATTTTCTGACCATCGAGCCTTGAACATTTGTAAGACTTGCAATTTAATTTGTAATATCATCTTCATTCAAATGCAATAAGCATAAGACCGTTTCAAAAATGACATAAGCATAAGGCCATCTGAATATTTGCATAAGCTATCGTCCCTCTTCATTTGTGTTTTGAATGATTTCAAATGCAATAAGCCCAATTTGATCAGCCCATTTCAATTGAAAGAAGCCCATTTGATTTTCATCTGTAAGCCTTGAACATTTTCAGAACCTTGAACTTGCAAGATTTCTATTCAATTTGAACATTGAACATAACTTTGAACTTGCAAGATTTCTATTCAATTTGAACATTGAACATAACTTTGAACTTACAAGACTTCTATTCAATTCGATGTCCATTTGCAAGCTCATTTGGATTGTAGGCCCATTGAATTGTAAGTCCATTGGATTGTAGGGCCATTGTAAATGGAATCATTTGCAAGGGGTGAAAGATTTCTTAAGATCACCATTCCCAAAGGAGGTGACTGGAACACCCAAGGGAGGGCTTTTTTATGGTGACCATATCCCAAATAAGCCAACACTTCTCCTGTTCGCAGGACTGTTGCTTGGGGAGCAGGCAAGGCAGGGCTGCCAGCCTGTTGCCTTCGCAGAACTGGTGCTTGGGCCTTCAAGACAAAAAAATTCCTTTATGTGCTGTGTGGCTGCTACTTTTCTTGGCCTTTTCTCCCGCACTTGCTGCTGCTTCCCCTTTGCACTTTCTGTCCTCTCCATTTTATAGTGGTTGGAGGTGGGCCGGAGGACCCCCTTTTTCTTCTCCTCCGGTGGAATCCCAAGGGGCAAGCCCCTTGAACTTCTCCTCCCTGCCTATTCCTCTTCCCTACTGTTACTGCTCCTTTTTTGTTTCTTTGTGAAGGCCGCATGGGCCATGGGCGGAGGCAGGACCCTCCTCCCCCTCGGCCTGCACAGAACCGGAGGGGGCCCCTCCGGCTTGTACAGGTCCGGAGGAGGCCCCTCCGGCCTTGGCAAAACGGGAGGAGGCCCCTCCGGCCTGTGTGCAAGGCGGAGGATCTCCCTCCGGCCTGTACACAGGTCCAGAGGGGGCTTCTTGGCCTTCATGCCTATAAGAAGGGGGGTCGTACCTCACTAAATAAAATTGCTTTCACCTACGTGGATTTGGAGCTCTATCCTTTTCAATTGTCTTTTTTTTTCGGCAGATATCCACCTTGGCTTTGAGAACATGTGGGTGATAATCTAAAAAAAGGCTTTATACACCCAAATACACATTCCGATATGTATCTTCCTTCAAAAACAATTCTGAAGATATGAAGGATATTTTTGTAGGGTCAACAATGGTCATGTGTGCACTTCCTTCCAGCCACAAATTTGTTCTTACACTTATGGGTACTGCCTAACTATGTTTGCACTCGGGTGTCGCTAAACCCTCGCCCCTGACCTCAGAAGAGGTACTTACCAAAATACCCCTAGAGTCTAAAAATGGGCAGACAACCTCCAAACCTTCTAGAAATTACCTGAGTATCTCTGGAAGATAGATTGAGTGCCCAGTCACTCACCCATCCCAGAAATTGCATAATGTCCCTGACCTGCAATAAATTACCAAAATACCTCTGGGATCCAGAAACCATCAGGACACCCTAATATGTCTCCGGCCTCATGTAAATCACACAGTGCCTTCAAATCATAGGGTTTTGCCAAACTAAACACGGCCTTTGCTAAAACCCTAATTCCTTCGATACTTGTTGTTATATAGGGGAGTTCCTTGCGAGTGGGCAAGCAAGTATGCCCTCAGCATCAGAACCTATGTAAGGGACTCTAGGGCTTTCTTTGACAATTAATCAAGTGTGTTCGGACATTATGCCGATCTAAATCAATATTGACTGCGGTCAGTGAGAAAAGGTCCCGAACCTACGTCGTCTGATCAAACCTAACCCACAGAATGAACCATGCACAGGCTATCTAAACAGCCTCATGTGCATCGGTATAGATTTCCCTTTTCTCCGAAGAGGCCAAGAGATTTATACCCATCTCTCACCACGTGAGGAACCAAAAAAAAAAGAAAATATTCCGTGAACCAACAGTCCAATTTGAGGGAGAGGTGGTGACAGTGAAGTAACTAACCAGAATTGAGGAGGGCCTCCACAATCAAGGGTTCAATGCTGCCTCTACGTATCTTGGGCTTATAGTTTCAGATGTACATTGG
Source organism: Amorphophallus konjac (assembly GCA_022559845.1). Lineage (NCBI taxonomy): Eukaryota > Viridiplantae > Streptophyta > Magnoliopsida > Alismatales > Araceae > Amorphophallus > Amorphophallus konjac. The sequence goes on from JAHNEJ010000541.1 coordinate 204,711, forward strand.
TCAGTGGTTCCAGTTGAGATCACCCAGCCCCTAAATTATGTGGTGTATCTGCTACTTGCAACCAAGAGCATGAGATGTGCAGATTTAGGGAGGGAAGACAGGAAGTTAGTGAATGATGATAACGGACGCAGTTGAAATTGTATGCTAAGCAATGTTGGTAGGTGAAGGTAGAACCATATTTGCAACAGCAAAGTTAGGGGCATCTTTGGAGATTTAGTTTCTAGAAAGTGGATCAGGTGTTTTTATCTGTTTTAAAGCTTAGGTTCCATTAAACTGAGCTTTTGAGGGAACAAGTTTTGAAAGTTTTAAGGTGAGGTATGTTAAAACTGTAATTTATCCTCTGAGGATTAATATATTTTAAATCCAAATAGGCCTTAGTTTCACACGTGATCTAGATGATATTCTAGTTTTATAATGTTGAAAATCTTTCCCAGGTAATAGTCTATATTTCTGTAGGTTCCCTCATTACTCTTGTATTGACTTTTCTGAATTAAGTAATTTTTTTGACTGAACTGTTTTTTTAGTTTTTCAATTTGCATTATTACACTTTTTAGCCATTAAATTGTGCTTATTTTAGCAAACCAACTATTGTCCATAATAATTTCATTGCTCTCTGTTTTCAGGTTGGTGTAGTCTCAGATTATGATTTGCTAGCCCTGGATTCCATCTCTGGTATTTTTCATCAAGTTAGTTTAGATTGTTGATTTTGCTTGAGAGGCCTTTTTCATGTTACACAAGAATATGGTGAAATTAATGCCAAGGTCTGTCTCTGCATAGTTCTTTTTGTACCTTGGGACGGTGGAACCTGCAATTCAGTATTGGCATACCCTTATTCCAGCATCATCATATCTGGTGTTATCTCTGAATCTCGATGACAAATTAGACTTCTAATTAGTAACCCAATGAAAACCTCCACTTGCTCTCCTCCAGGTTTCCTTATTTTACCCTCTAGTGCCTTTCAGCTTGAATCTTCTGATATTCATCACCAGAAACCTTTCTACTTTCAGATTTCCTTCATATTTACTCATTGCTGAATGGTTAGTATTTATTTTCTTAACCAGTAGGCTGGGTTGCAATACAGGTTTGTTTATGTCAATTCCGATACCTGCCAACTCCTAATAATCCTGTAAATTTTTCCTTGTTCATGAAGGCGTAATGTTTTTTTGATTTCTAACATGACAAATAAAGGTGAATTGTGATGCCTTTCATAGTTTGAATCACTAGTTTCATAATGTTTTGATTAGGCAGTGGACGAAATGATGGAGATTTGTTCCCTGAAGTTGATAGCACATGGAAAGTATGTTCTTTCTGTTGTTCTAATTCATTCTTTCCTTGTATCCTCTGCCTATTTGTTGTGCTCTTTCATGTGATATTTCGATGCTTATGAGTAAACTATCGTAACATGCTCAAAGGCCCCACTAGCATCAGGTCCACTATCTTTTGATTGGTTGGTTCTTTTAACTGTCACAGAACACACTAGGTAGGCGTAGCTAGGCAGTTTCAGGCTTGAACTTTATGTATGTATCGCAGGTTGGTTTTCAAGCATGTTTCATGTATGATACAAGCACCGGCTGTCCATGAAATAGTTGTGGGTGCCATCATACATTCTCCTTGCAACTGTGTCTATGCGGTTAATTGCTTGTGAGATTAACTGATGCAGAGGTACAGCCAGTGGCAAGATAAATGAGTTCATTATACTGATCTAAAATCAGTATTTCATTGTTCTGAATCTATAAAGAAAATGTTAATTGTGTTAGAGACAATTGGGTGTTCCGTATAATGATCCAAAATCAACAGTGCAGTTCTGTCATATTGAGAGGTGTTATAGATGATACACCTATCGCATTGAAATCAGCATTAGAAAAATCAAACTACTGGTCTCCCATGTTGACTACACTGATAAATGCAGTCCTTTTTCGCAAAATATAGACAATAATATGCACTGCTTTTTTATTGTGCAAATGCAGTCCTCTTTGCATAGTTACATTCATGTACCCACAGAAAAGAAGATAGTTTTCTACGTTTTGACATTGACCGCTAGTGTTCTGTAATGCACAAATATTTGCTGGCATGGCAGCTAGTATGACAGACTTGTTTCATTCTTGCAGACCTTCAATAAGATCCAGAAGTTGTTATCTAAAACAAATGGTAAAGTCGTTGGCGATGTAATGACACCTGTTCCCCTGGTGGTTCGTGAAAGTACTAATCTTGAAGATGCTGCAAGGTTTTCCAATGACATGCTGTGTGCTGTAATATGTCACTGCAAAGTTGATTGCTTTGGAACAAATTTTTTATTTGATATTATTGTCCTCAGGTTGCTCCTGAAAACAAAATACCGCCAACTGCCTGTAGTTGATGGTGCCGGAAAATTGGTAATATCTGAACCCCATTTCCTTCACTTTTGTCATTGTCTTTTTTCTGTTCTTCTGATTTGCTGTCGATGTTCAAGGTTGGAATTATTACGAGGGGAAATGTGGTCAGAGCAGCTCTTCAGATAAAGCGTGAAATAGAAAAGAAATCACAATCCTAGGACATAAAGGTGCCTAAAGGGTGGTTTCAAGTGCTCATTTATTGTTATTTATGCCAAGGCTCTTAGTTTCCCAGTCCTTTTGAGTCCTAATATGCATCTGCCAACAGGCTGTTGGTACTCCCGCTTTGTGTTATCATGTATAGCTCCAGTTATATTTTCTCCCTTCCAATTTCACTTTCGCCCTTGGGTGAACCTTGAACATATGAAGGTGGCCGCAACACAGATTAGAATGAACATTTTGAAATTTTCACAAAGATGAGGCACATGTCAGTTCTCCAAGCTCAGGTAGAACATAGAGGTTCTCCTACTTGAAGCTGCTTCGAATATTCATCCTTAGCGGCCTTATTTTTGTCATTCATAGAAGCACCTTTTTATGATCGTGTAATTCAGATGTTGCATTTCATATTTGACTTATGTATAAAACTTTCTTACAAATTTTTGGCCATCCTAGGCCCTGCCAACTCAGATGTTACTCAAATGTTAAAGCTTGAAAGAAACAGGCTCCCTGCTATTTTGGACAGAAGAGAAACAGGCTCTTCCCATGTCTCCCTGTAATATATGAATTCATGGGACGTTAACATTTTGCTCAATAGTTGGCAATTTACTCTGGAAACAAAGGAGGTAGGTTCAGAAACGTAACGACGTTGGTAAGCTTTACCAGTTAAACTGATTTTTTTTATTACTTAGGCATCTCATTACAGCCTGAGCTTTTTTCTTACTCTACCTGGTGCATGCTAATATTGTCATATCCTCAAACTGTATGATAGACATTTTCAAAATGTCACATGTCCATATGCCATATTCCTCGTATGGTGAACATCTAGATTTAGAGATGTGTAAGTGGAGCTCACTAGAGATTTATATGGCTTTCTCTAATTAAACAGTGCTCGTCCTCCATTGTGAAAGATGGATGACCGCGAGTTTTGCGTTTTCGTGTTCTTTTCTTTGAGGTGGTCACAAGCATCCCCTTATATGTAATCTTAGCTTGCAAATCCCATATATATAATGCTTTATATTAGAAGTACAGGCATGCCACCCCAAACATGGGTTGAGATTGGGCCGATCACAATTCTGGCTCAACCTGGACTAGACATGGAATTCGAGGTGTAAGAAGTGGGGAAACCAAGATGGAGGCCGTGTTTGAAAAAATTTCTTAGTTTGAAGTCACTTTTGATTTATAGTTCCCGTAAGAAAAAAGTGAATGGTAATAGTTACAGTGAAATGTTACCGAGTTACTTCATTTGACAGCCTTACTTTTACTCTGTTTCAGATTTTTAGTCAGAAGATAATAAAAAAAAACTCACATAAATAGCTTCCCAGATGTAGTATCTTGCTCTCAAAATAGCTACGTAGAAACTTTTGGGAGTCCAAAGTACTTTCTAGTATGCCAAAACATATGGAGAGTGGGCCTCTGTGTGTGTGTGTTTGTGTGTGTGTGTGTGTGTGATGAAACCGGAGAGTAAGTATCTTCGCAATTCGACAAATATAGATTAATTTTTTTTGACAAAAATCAACAAACTCTTCTTTACGATCAAGTGGGTATGGTCAGTTCTTGCATCCACGGCATTGTCTTGATCCCTAAACAAGTTGCAGTGGGAGAGCCTCTCACCTCCCAAATGAATGCGGAATCCCTCGGTAAGATGGAATCAGTGAGGACCAACTCAAGGGGTTGGGAAGGGACGGTTAAGTTGGGTGGCCGGCCAAGTGATCAAACCTACATGGACATGGGCTCATGTGTTGAGGCTGCTGCATCACCCATCACCCTCAGAGTGTGGCCCACTAAATAGTTACGGATGGAGAACAACAACAAAGTAGACCGCAAACTATATTAGGTCCGGTAAAGCAACCGATAACTATGATTGGTGAGGGTCCTTCCTAAACTAGATGAGACATAGATATTAGTGCGGATCCTCTACGGTCGGTGTCAATCGGTCGGATATGGAAGGGATGCGTGCGCATCCGATATCGAATCCGATCATGTTCGAATGCAGTGAGAAAAAAAGTTACCCGATAGGGTTATCGGGTTTGATTAAGATAAAGTAGATCTCTCGATGTTTAAATTATCATCTTATCTTCAATATCAGCGATCTACTTATAATCTATACATATATTCTAAGCTACGTCGGCAAAACTAGATAAGTTACTAGTAACATATCAAATTCAAAACAGGCATAACCAATACCTTATCCAATATGCTATAGGTTGCTAGATCCGTAATTCTAATTTGGTGCTTGTAACTGGAAACAAGAATACGTCCACATAAACGATTTCTAAATGTTAAATGAGAAGGAAAAATTAGCCTTTTATTACTGGGAGCAGTGCTCCTTGTATAGAGAGTATACACGGTAATATGTCCTGTAGAATCGGAGAACACTAACATATTCTAACACTCCCCCTCAAGCTGGAGTGTATATATCCACGAGACCCAGCTTGTTACATAAGATAGAAAATCTCAGTGAGGGAAGAGACTTAGTAAACAAATCAGCTAGTTGATCCTCCGAGAAAGTAAGAGGGGTTGCTATCTTCTTGGACATCACTGCTTCACGAATAAAATGACAATCCACCTCGATATGCTTGGTTCGTTTGTGGAAGACAGGATTGTTTGCAATAAAAATTACAGCTTGATTGTCATAGTGCATTGTCATAGTTTCAGTAGAAGGGAAACCAAAATCTCGAAGAAGAGACTGGAGTCATAACATCTCACAAGCAGTGTGCGACATATCTCGATACTCAGCTTCGGCACTTGAGCGGGATACCACACTCTGCTTTTTACTCCGCCAAGATACAAGATTGCCACCAACATAAGAGCAATATCCCGTCGTGGATCTCCTGTCAGAAATAGACCCAGCATAGTTTGCATCGGAAAAAGCTGTCACACGCACATGACCATGATTCTTGTATAACATGCCCTTCCCAGGTGCTCCTTTAACATACTTCAGAATCCTCAAAACAGCCTCCCAGTGACACTGTTTCGAATTCTTGTATAACAGACCTCAAAACTAACCAGACTAACTGCAAAAGTGATATCTAGTCTAGTATTAGTCAAATAAATGAGTTTGCCAACCAGTCGCCTATAGCGGCCAACATCAAGAAAGTCCTCCCCAGTCTGATCCCAAAACTCGGGCCAAGTAACCATAGGTGTGTCGACCGGCTTGCAATCTAGTAGACCCGTTTCTTTGAGCAAATCCAGCGTGTATTTCCTTTGAGAGAGAGATATTCCGTCCTTGCTATGTGCAACCTCAATACCAAGAAAGTATCGAGGTTGTCCCAAATCTTTTGTAACCACCTGTTTCTGTAGATGCTCTTTTACAACAGTAATGCCTTTCTCATCACTACCTGTCAAAATCATATCATCAATATAGACAGCAAGGATCACAATTCCTGTAGAGCATTTCTTAATGAACATTGAGTGGTCAGCCTGACTACGAACAAGACCAATCTCTTATGCTATCTGACTAAATTTGTCAAACCAAGCTCGAGAACTTTGCTTGAGGCCGTAGATTGCTTTCCGAAGTCTGCAGACATTCATCTTCCCCTAAGCAACATACCCTGGAGGTTGCTCTATGTAAACTTCCTCCTGAAGGTCACCATAGAGAAAGACATTTTTGACATCCATCTGGAACATGCACCAACCAAGATTGGCAGCTGTAGACACGCCATCTTTGATATTTTCGTGGGTTTGCACTCAAGGTCATCAACAGCCAATGAGAATAAAACTCGCACAGAAGTAAAATGAGCCACAGAAGAGAATGTCTCAATGTAATCAATGTCATATGTCTGGGTGAAGCCTTTGGCGACGAGACGAGCCTTGTACCGAGCATAGTGCCATTTGGAAGATACTTCAGGGTGAAAACACATTTGCACGCCACAGGAACCACACCAGGAGGACAAACAACAAGTGCTCAAGTGCCACAAGATAATAAGGCAGATATCTCCTCATCCATAGCGGCTTTCCACTTAGGTTGTGCAAGTGCATCATGATAAGAGGAAGGAATACTAGTCGAGGAAAGAGAGAATGCAAATTCTCGAAAAGACGGCATGAGATGCTCATAAGACACAAACCGAGCAATAGAGTGAGAGTTGGGCCGACGAGCATCCTTATGAATGGAAGGCCAATCAAAGTTAGTTTCAACATAGAAGGTGACGGTGTAGTACGTTTACCTTTCCAAAGAGCAATTGGAAGATCCAACGCCGCATCCGGAGGAGGAGAAGGGGGTGGATCTTCGACCGAGCGCGCCGCTGGTGGAGGCTGAGTGGGTGCCTGCGGGACTGTCCGTCGTCGGTACACTTGCAGCGGTTTTGGAGTAGGATATGTCGTAAGAGGCATAGAATCACCAACCCGTCCTAAGTCATCCGGGGGAGGAAGCAAAGGGGGGAGAGGCAACAAAGGAGGTGCTGACGACACAGGAGACGACAAAAAATAGGGCTTTGTTTCAAAAAAGGTGACGTCAGTAGTAACGAAATAACGTCGTGACACGGGTCAAAACAACGATAGCCTTTTTGAGTGCGCGAATAGTCGAGAAAGATGCAACGAGTCGCACGAGGGGACAGCTTATCGTGACCGGGTCCTAGAGATTGCACAAAGCAAAGACACCCAAAAACCCGAGGAGGTAGAGGAAAGGATGCAGTGGAGGGATACAGACATGAAAACGGACTGACCCCAGAGAGAACTGATGAGGGGACACGATTAATGAGATAACATGCAATAAGGATAGCATCACCCCAAAACTGTTTTGGGACAGTCATGTGAAACATGAGTGTCCTGGCCACATCAAGAAGATGACGATTTTTTCGTTCAGCCACACCATTCTGTTGAGAAGTGTAGGCACAAGAAGATTGGTGGAGAATGTCATAAGTAGCACAGAACTCGTTAAACGGGGAAGATAAATATTCTTTGGCATTATCGGTGCGAAGAGCCTTGATAGAAGTGGAGAATTGTGTTTTAATTTCCTGATAAATTGTTCAAAGACATGCAAGACTTGTGACCGACTCTTCAAAAGAAAAACCCAAGTCATCCGACAGTGATCATCAATGAATGTAACAAAATAGCGAAAGCCTAGAGATGTGGTAACAGGACTAGGACCCCAAATGTCACTATAAACCAGATCAAAAGGAGAAATGCTCCGTTTAGTCTCACAGGAAGGGAAAGACACTCTATGATGCTTGCCAAGCTCACATGCATCGCACTGAAACTGAGACAGACTAGAAGGGATATAAACAAAGGAACGAAGCTTTGAGGGCGTCGGATGCCCAAGACGACAATGCCAATAGTACCGAGAGTCTGCACCAAGAGCCGAAGAAGCGCCAGACGAGCGATCCGTCAGGTAGTAGAGGCCACCAGTCTCACACCCGCCACCAATCGTCACCTTCGTTCGGAGATCCTGAAAAACACAATAGGAAGGAAAGAATGTAACAGAACAGTTATGATCACGAGCAAGACAACTGATGGAAAGAAGATTAACCGAAAACTGGGGAACATACAAGACATTAGAGAGGGTAAGAGATGGAGACATACGAATGGTGCCAATCCCATGAACAGGGGATGGTGAGCCATCAGCAACAAAGACAGGTGGCAAGGAAGATGAAAGGCGCAAGGAAGAAAAACTCGACCGATTACCTGACATGTGGCTGGAGGCCCCAGAATCAATGATCCAAGAAGAATCATGAGAAATGACAGATGCACTACCTGAAGTGGAGGGAACCGCATGAAAGGATTGTTGCTGAAGGAGACGCTCGTAGTCAGCCTTGGATAAGGTGATGGTCGCCTCCGTGGAAGGGTCCGGTCGTGCAGCGGGAGGGTTGTCAACAGGAGTATCCGAGGCGGATGTGGAGGTGGCAGCTCTGGCATTGTCTGGACGACCAAACTTCACCCAACAACGTTCTGGAACATGATTCTGACGGCCACAATGACGACACGGAGGGAAGGAGTTGCGGCCACGACCGCGACCACGACCCCATCCCGTAGCATGCGCAGAATGCTTCGTCAGACTAGCAGGAGTAACATCAATAGTAGAATTGGAGGAGCAAGCCCGAAGGACACGTGACATAGCATTCGCCAAAGAGGGAACCGCGTCGTCGGAAAGAAGGTGAGAGCGAACATGGCTGAGAGAATCATCCAGACCAGATAGAAACTTCGCAACCAAGAACTCCTCACGCTGTTTCTTCAAGACAGTCACATCCGCTGTCAAGGGATGGTACACTTGTAACTCATCCCACTTGCCTTTCAGGGCAGCAAAGTACTCGTGAATAGATCGATCGTCTTGCTTGAGAGAAAAATTTTCTTCGTACAAGGAATAAATATGAGAAACATTCTTGTCATTTGAGTACATCTCTTTCAGAGCATCCCACATTTCTTTAGCAGTGCCGAGAAAAACCACATTGGAACTAACTTGAGGCTCCATGCTATTGATAAGAAGTGTCATGATGAAATAATCATCAGATTGCCATGCTGCGAATTTTGCTTCATATGTCTTGTCGATTGGAGGAGAATCCAGGTGAGAGAGCTTCCGTTGAGATCCACAAAGAAATCGAAACGCACGTGACCAGAGGAGATAATTGGAACCGTTCAATTTGACAGTCGTTCCAAGAGTGGAGGTCGTCGTTCGTGCATCAGAAGACGAGGATGAGGAAGCCATCGCAGCAGCCAAGAGCGGAGGAGAGCGACCAAAAATAAGATCAGTGCATAGAGAAAGGACCGCTAGACATCGGAGAAGAAGGACACCTCTCTATGCACTGATCATGGCGGGGAAGGGTAACACCGGCGGTGGGAGGAGGGTCGCTGCAATGTGCGGTGGGGCTTACCCTCCCGTGGGAACCGCGCCATTGTACGCCGGCACCGTGCGCCCCTGTGCGGCGGACGCCTGGTTCTGTGCGAGAGAGGGGCGAACGCCCTGTTCGCCGGTGCGGTGGATGCCCTATGTGCCCTCGTGCTGTGCGGGAGAGAGGAGAACGCCTTGTCAGCATAGGCCGGCCAGGGCGAGCACGGCCAAGAGCAGAGGAGCGGCGGCTAGCGAGGTTGTGGCTCACCCCACGGCAGGACTTGGTGGGGGGGCAGCACTTGCTGCGGACGGCGGTGGGCGGAGGTTGGCACGGCGGAAGGGTAGGGATGGCCGGACGGTCCGGCGCGGGAAGACGACGGGATGGGAATAAAAGGAGAGAAGAAAAACCGTGCGAGCGGAAGGTGGGAAGGGGGGTTTAGCGAGGGTTTTCCCGCTCTGATACCATGTTAAATGAGAAGGAAAAATTAGCATTTTATTACTAGGAGCAGTGCTCCTTATATAGAGAGTATACATGCTAACATGTCCTGTAGAACCGGAGAACACTACATACTCTTAACACTAAAGTTTAATGTTCTTATCAAAGTAATTGGATTGAGACCTATGATGGGAGCCCAGAATTCCTATTGAAAGGGGAACCACCAACATTGCCCTTAATTTAACTTCACTTTTGGACACTATTTCTCTCTGTGTTGACAAATTTTCACCAAGTGTTTTTTTAAGGGCATTTCCACAAAGACTCGTGAACACTGTCAGAAAGCTAAAATCAGCCACTGGGATCCTTTAGAATCACTTGGGAACAAATTCTCAGTTGGGAAAGGAAGGCTTTCTAGGCCATCTCCCTGGAAAGCTTCCCATGAAGTAGACATATAGAGCTTCTCATGTTCCCTTCACTGGAGAAACGTAAGCTATGTGTCTTCATGGTGTCCAACCCTTTTTCCGGATCCTCGACTGCTAAGAACAGCTTAGTGGGTTTATTGTTGTTTGGCTTTATCCTTCTGCAATATCAACCATCAGATGATCATCATCAGTTTGATCTTTGTCTTCATTGATTTGATCTTTTAAGTGGTCCACCTTGCATGGCACACCACTTGCTTTCTAACCAACATATGTACATGTTCAAGGCATCCTTTCTCTAAAGTCTCAGGTGAGCACAAGCAGCCATGGGGGGGGCTCTTCATTGGTTGGCTCTCCAGAATTTCCCCTTCACACATGTATTGTCAGGGCTTAGACGAATTTGCTACCTAACAATCACTTATCAAATGCTGTCACCTCCCAGAGGGTGCCAAATTCCTATTCTTGTGCCAAATGGACGCCAAAGGTCAAGTATGCAGCTCTCACCAAAGACTGGTGGATGCTTTCCCATAAAAACGATTATCTTCCAAACTGTCCTTGTTCTCTTTTAAGCCATCTGATATCACCCTCCCAAAGTTGTCATTTCAAGGCCCTTTTCATGAGACAAGTGATAGATGGGAGGAATGGCCCTACCACATGGGGCTTACCAAGGAGCAAAGAATCATTGACAATGAGGGGCAAAGTGCTTGAAGCCTTTACTTTGAGGGTGTAGTCATTTCCTTAAAAGGGCAAAAGGGGGGTGGGGATGAGATGCCTCCCCAAAAACACAGAACAAGGCATGAGGAAGTGATGCCCTTTCAAGTGATAAAATCATATGGAATGGCTTTTACATGGAAAAGGAAAAAGGAGAAGGAAGAGTTGGCTGCTCATGGGAACCCCACAATGAGCCAGTGGGTTCTCCCATTTCCTTTTATCTGGCAGTTCTCCACATCCATATGCCACACTTACTTTGAGAAAACAAGGAGGAATCCAAAACGGAAAAAAAAAAAAAACAGAGAGAGGGTTCATGTATGGGCCTATGGCATCTCCCTCCCCTGAGGATCTGTGCTGAATGATCACCATTTGTTTTGTAACTTGAACACTCACTGGAACTGTTGCACATACATAGAAAATGAAGGGTCAAAAAGGGCCCCCGAGTGTGTCAGAAATCTAGCAACTGCCGAAACTTTAGGGCACCTATCTTCACCTGGTGTATCTCATCTGGTCTGCTACTTGCAATCCTGTAAACAAGTCTACGAGAGAAGTCTCTTGGACCTTGGAAAAGGTTACTGGAAGTTATTTGATCTGCTACCGTTATAACACTCTCAATTGCTTTGTAGTTGTTACCTCAGGGGGCCAGTTTTAAAACTGGCCCTGCTGTGCATGTGCTCCTTCCATGTCATACTTAACATGGCTGGCATGTAGGGGTGCAAGCGGACCAGAATAAGAGACAGAAGCAGGTATTTCTGACTTTAGTGCCCGTAAGATTAATTGAAATAGGAATGGAAGTTGGGATTCTATTGTTTCCAACTTCAGCTCCAATTCCTATTCGAAAGAGTCAGAAAAATCCACATCCATTTACTTAGGCCAAACCCAAGAGCAAGACTCAGAAAAGCCCAGGCCATTAATGTGCGTGTGTGTGCCTGCAGGGCGATGCTTGGTGAAAATTTTAAGATTTTGTGCATATAAATCATTCTTAGGAGCGAAATCTTGAAAATATATTAACAAGTATGTCATTACTCTTAACTAAATATTGTAAAAATGTCATCGTCGTAACCCCCCGTTACGACCCGTGAAATTAACCCTGGTTACGTTTAACTAGATGTAGAAAAAGACTAGCATTACTTTTTGATATAACGTAATATATTTGAAAAAAAGTAACTTTCAAATTTTGATTCCAGAATCTGTTAGAAATCGGAGTACCTGTAGAGATGGACAAACAATAGAGGAGGAAGAAAGAAGAGAGAAGAAGAGATCAAACCACAAGAATACAGAGATTTATGTGGTTCGGAGAGGCGACGTGCCTTCATACATCCACGGCCGCACTAAGATTTCTTATTCCGCACTAAGGAACAATTACAAGAGATGTTGCCTTTATATACAAGGAGCCTAGGGCAACCCTCCCGGGTGAAATTACAATAATACCTCCCAGGACAGGGGAAAGTCTACCAACATCCGGATCAGACTCCACACTCCTTCAACAGAATCCTCATAATCAGGATAGAAAATAGATTCTGGGATTGTGGCATGTACAGCCCTATTGGGATGTGATTGTGAGAAACGGCATAGAAAGGATTGTCTTTTTAGTTTGATTTTGGCTGATTTGGTTGCAAACAGATAATTGATGCACCCCCAAATGTTGAAACATGATAAGAAAAATCTGATTGATGTGAAAGCTATGTTCAGCTAACAATTAGGCAAGATGAAGATAGCACAAATGAAATCTGCATTGAAACTTGCTTTCCTCATATCGGCCATGCTAATTTGCTGTCTTCTTCCACTCGTTTCATAACTCAGATTCCTTCTGTGAAATCATTTCACATTTGCCAAATAGCCATATAATGTAGGACGGTACGTGAGACAACAGCAAAGGGGCCTATGATGCAATGGCAAAGATCTCACCCTCCTCCTAGGAGAGAGATTTAAAGACTAAATCCTCTCCTCCTGCAAAATGAGAATGATGGTCCCAAGATTTTTTTTTGACAAAATTTATATTAAAAATAAAAAAATAAAATAAAAAATAAAAAATGTATGAATTTGAACTTTTCTTGTTAGAAAAATGTATGAATATTTGAATACCATGTCACTTAAAACAAAAACCAAGACTATGGTGGCTACATGGATTTTCTTGTTTCTCTTTTTCATGAATTGTTTTTTCAGTTCCAAACATTCTTCTTTCATATTTCCGGACTTCTTACACTAATAACAGATCACTTCATTCTTCTTGTTAGACTCACTTGCTTAGAGACTCCTTTCTCATTTGTTGCTTGAAGTTCTCTTTGAACTTCTTATTGCTTAGAAATTTCTTCAATTGACGAGTAATCATAACCACCTCATCTTCTCGGTCTTCTTTCTCACTTGATTCTCTAATACTTGGAGAGACTTTAGCGCAATGGTCTTTTTCTTCTTATCATCTTTTTCATTTTTTATCTCATAGATCACGAGTGATCCTATGAGTTCTTCTAGTGACACCTCTAACAAGTCCTTAGAATCTTCAATAACAATTGTCTTACTATGCCAAGATGTAGGGAGAGATCTTAGCACATTTCTCACTAGTTCAGCGTTCGTATACTCCTTTCCTAAACCATTCAAACCATTGTGATTTCAATCAATATAGTAAACATTTCAGAGATGATTTCTTTCGATTTCATCTTGAATAACTCATATTCATGGACCAATAGATTTGTTTTTATTTTCTTAACTTGTATAGTGCCTTCGTATATCAGCTTAAACTTGTCCCATTTCTCATTACCACTAGTGCACATAGAAACACGGAGTATTTGTCAGAGTGGAGAGCACACTGCATAATATTTATATCATTAAAATTAATTGTATATTGCCTAATTTGTTTATGATCTCATGAATCATCATCCTCTGGAAGTTTATATGGCCCCTTTTCCATAACTCTCCACACTTCATATTCTTGTGACTTAAGGAATACAATCATTTTATTTTTTCAATAGGTATAGTTAGAACCATCGAACAATGGAGGGCGATGGATAGAGTGACCCTCATAAAGAATTTCCCTGTTTGTCATAGCCTGGATCTCTAGCATGGATCTCTCAAGGTTGTTAGACCTTTAATGGAATGCGTTTTAACTCTGATATCAATTATTAGTTCAAAGTATATCAAACCAATTAATATAGCAAGTGAATTAGGTTTGCTCTAAAAACTTCACCCAATTTTCACAAGTTTAGACAAATTTCAATTAGAACCTTAATGAACATCTATCAACTTTAGAGTGATTAATCAATGGCATATGATTTGACCTCGTAGAAGTAATAAGAATATGCTTTTAATTTGCACACAGAGGTGGGGAAAACAAGGAGCGATCACACTAAAGAATACCGAGATTTTTATAGTAGTTCGGTCTCAAACCTTAAGACATGTGTCTACTCTCCCATGGTGAGTGAGACTTTATCCACACACTACGCTTAAATTAATCAAACACATTAGTGAACAAACATCCTACCACGATGCCTGGGCATCAAATACACACACACCCCAAACCAACTTATAGAGTTTATCTACTCTCGATACAAAAGAAACGAAAATAGAGAGAAAAAGATTGATAAAATAGATGTGAATCATGGATGAAGTTTCCCCTTAGTAGATGCCACTCCTTAACAACCAGAAAGCATGTCTTTGAGAACTTGGGATCGTCCTCATGTCCTCCCCTTCAATAAAGATCATCTTTTTTTAACTTAGAGAGGAAGAAGGAAAAAGAGTCCTGCAAGAGCACCAAGGGAGCACAAGAGCAACCACCAAATCATCGTTTCTTAGAGTTAGAAGAAGAGAAAACATGCTTTATTTATATCTCAAGAAAAGTAACAAGCCATCTCTCAATTGTGACATTAAGAAAGGAAATCATAAATCGGATCTGTGAATCTAATGAAACAAATTTAGGCACGAAAAATAGTCAACCTCTTCTGGAAGGTGGTCCACCGCCGTGACTTCTGAGTACAAACCATGTTCTATGAAAAACGGTCGACCCCTTCTGAGAAGCAGTCCACCTCTGCGACCTCAAGAAAAATGCACCCCTCTATGGGAAAAACGGTCCACCTCTACTTGAGCAGAGGTAGACCGCCTCAAGGACGGGAGTCTTCCCGCTTTCACCTTATTTGAATATTTTTCGGTTCCAATTTTTTCCACTCTTGAATTCAAATCTAAATAGACTTTAAATAGGTCTTTTGGGTCTCTCAAAACACCATAAACTTAAGCATGTTAGCCACAGAAATGAATTATTTATAAGCATCAAAAATCAAGAGGAAATGCACAACATTAAGGACCCTAGCTTTTGGGAAGCAAAACTTTGAGTTGGATGCTTAAATACTCAGTCAGCCATGCTCAAAACACGAAAGCAGGTTCTTGCAGATAGCATCTAGATGGTCCAGGACGGTCGAAGCATCCTCGTGTGATCTCGCAATTGGATTCCAGTTATCTTTGGATGTCCAAAAATTAACTCTAGCTTCATCGAAAATGTACCCAAAAAAGTTGGTGAGCTCATCGACACCAACCAATGGAACTACCAACTCATAAAAAATGGATTCGATGAGCCCGTGATTTGCCGTGGTGATCGAATCACCTCCCTCCTTTGCGAGAGGTCTCGGGTCCGATCTCAAGTTCTCATCTCTCCGTTAAAAATAAGATCATATCTATCGAAAAAAATAAAAATGTATTTGATGAAAACACAACTACAGCTGTTATGAGCATGGTTTGTCGACTAGGTCTGACTCGAGCCGACTCGGGCGTGCCGTACCGTATCTGAAAAAATTCGATACGTTGCGGATCACCCCCAGAATCGGCCGAGTCGGGCTAAGTCACAGTGTGAGAGAGAGAGGAGAGAGAGAGGGAGAGAGAGTATGAGTCGGGTCGAGTCAGATGTGACTCGACCGTATCATATCGGATAAGGAGGATCCCGATCCGATACGACTCAACGAGTCGACAAACCTTGATTATGAGTATACCTCTGCCATCTAACTGCCCCCCCCCCCCCCAACATACCTCGGATGGAAGCTTACAACCACAAAATTTACATCAAGATCAGCTTGTTGGCTGCTCTCGTCTCATGATACCCCCCCCCCCCCCCAACATCATCTTCAGTTGAAGGAACATGGAAATTGATCTGGCATCTTAAATTTTCAGCTCTGTGCTGCCCCCAAAAGATCACTCATTTCATCTTGAAAGCTTCAGCTAACGCCCTCTCAACCAATGCACGGAGGGTTAGAATCTTTCCAGCAGTTGAGAACGTGTGCCAGATCTGTTTTAGAGAGAACCAGAAAGTGTGGATTATGTGTTTTTCTCAGGTGTGATTTAGCAAGAGTTGTATGGAAAGAATCCTCCCTCAATCTATACACATATGTGGACCAGTTCAATCCATCCTTTCTAGAGTTAGAGCTAATACCTGTAGTGGATTCTCTCAATTTAACATCTAGATTTTGGGTTCGAGCTCATATCTATATCTGATTCTCTCAACTTAATGTCTGTAACCGCTTTCTTCTCCTCAGACGAAGTCAGGGAATCCTGCAAGCCGCTTCAGTTCGCCATCATCGCTCGCACCCCTCGTGGCCAGCCTCCATTCCAGGACATCAGACGACTGGCGCAACGGTTCTCTCTCCAGCTAGACTTTGTCATTAGCGCTCTCGACGGGCGGCATCTTCTCCTCTGGTTTCAAAACATGGACGACTACTTACAGGTTCTCCTCAAAGAGACCTTGTACATCCATGGCCGGCCTTTCAGGTTCTTCAAATGGACCATCGGGTTCTCACCGGATGCTGACTCCCCCTCCGCCCCAGTTTGGCTGGAGCTTCCTGGCCTGCCGGCTAACTTCTTCAACGGCGTCATGGTTTGCTCAATCGCTGGCAGCATCGGGCATGTCCTCAAGGTCGACCACAACACCTCCTGTCTACTTCAAACCCATGCTGCTCGGGTGTGTGTGCAGTTGGACGTCTCTAAACCCCTCCCCCGCAAAATTTGGGTGGGCGTCGGGGGTGGAGACATCTGGCAGCCCCTTGTTTACCTAGACCCCCCTCTCTTCTGCCTATGTTGCTCGCACCTTGGCCACGACGATGTTCACTGCAAGTAGAAGGCTTCGATGGTGTGTAGGCGTGATGAGCCTAGCGCTGCAGGGCCGGTGGCTGTGGCCTCTGCTCCAACCCCCACCGCGCAGGGTTCTGCTCCTCCCCCCTCCAAGGTTTGGCGGGCGGTTGATCATGCTGCTGCGTCCGTCTCTGATCCCCCTCCTGTGGGACCCCTTCCGCCCATCGCCTTGGCTCATGGTTCGGTTGATGCTACTACGCCAAGGTTTGTTGATGGGTTCGACCCTGTGGCAGAGCCCTCCTTGTCTCTTCCTGTCACGCCTCCTCCGCCGGCTGTTCTCTCTGGCCGTCCTACTATCTCCCTCCCCCCTGCTGCGGGCGCTTCTCCCCTCAAGGCTGCCGCCACCGGTTTACTCTTGCCTGCTGCAGTGGCTGGCCTTAGCTCGGTCGGTTCTGTGCCTTACATCGATCCTGCCAGCCCCTCTTGGCAGCTGAATCTTTCTGCCGTTGGTGAGGGGCTGCCACCAGACGGAGCTTTGGTGCCCTCGGCTGCCACGCTACGTCCGTCCCCTGCTGCTCTAGGTGCTGGAGCTGTCCTGCCCGTCCACCCGGAAGAGCCTTGTGTGGAGGGCCCGTTATCCCCTCGCTCCGTTCCTGGGTTCCAGGGCCTGTCCGCTGTTGGACCGGCTCGAACGCCCCCTCTCCCGGCTGAAGCTGGCTTCTGTCCGTTGGATGGCGCCCCTCCTGCGGCCTCAGCGGACCTTGTGGGCCTCCAGGCCATCTCTTCTGTGGTTGCCTTACCATCCCACAAGCGCCCCTGCTGCCCCTCTGCTATCGGCCATTCTACGCTTCAGGGAGTCAACTCCCCCTGCACCGAAGTCGTCTCTTGCGCCAATGCTCCCTGCCAGTCAGAAGCTTGCTTTCCTGCTCATTCCCTCTCTCCTGCTGGCGGCTCTCCTGCGCTCGCCGCCGGGCCTCCTGCTGCCTCTGTGGTCACCTTCCCTGGCCTTGCTGCTACGTCGGTGCTTCCCCATGCACTCGTCGCTGCCTCATCGCTGGTGGCCTCGGAGGATGGCATGCCGTGCTCTGCCGTTCCTTCTGTCGCGGAGGAAGGCCGGTCTGCCCGTCTGCTCGGCCTGTCCAATCCTGCTGTTTGCGTTGTCTTGGGCCTCGCTGCCCCCTCTGTTGTGCCTCCAGGGTTGACTTCCTGCGAGACCTCCACTCCGGTTGATGACCCTCCCTCAGGGTCGCCTCTGCCCAGCTTGGCCGGTGGGCTTAGCTCTGCTGCACCTGCATGGTCTCCCGCTGGCATGGCTGATGCCCCACGACCATCTCCTGTAGAAGCTTTCAAGCCTCGCCTCTCCTTCGCCCAAGCACTGAAGAAGAAGATCAATCGGGAACCACCCCGTCCATTATCAGCTCCTCCTCCGGCTTCTTCCCATGTGCTTCCGGTCCGCGTCCCCGCCTTGGCTGCTGCCCCCTTGGCTGGATCTCTAGAGGCTGCCTCGCTGTCCCCTTCGGATGATGGCTTCGTCAAGCTCCCTGTTCTTTCATCCTCTTACTATCTCTGGCCTCCAACCGTCTAGCCCCGTCGACTTCACTACTATTCATACCAACTGAGTCGGCGTGCAAGACCAGGACCATTCTCGTCCTCTTTCTAGTCCCGATCGTGTCAACATCAGGAGTTCTCTACGCAGATCCAACTCTACAAGCTCTACTCGATATCGAGACTTTGTTTAATTTTTGGCCTCTTTTAATTTTTGGGGCTCTCGGGTTATTTGTTGTCCTCCACCCCTTGCTTGGGTGACGTCCTTATCCATGTACTCCTCTTTGTTCTTACTGCTTTCATTAATGAAAAATCGCTTGTCTAGTGACCGGGGTGGCACGTCATGTCCCTTCTGCAATGAAGGGATGAACGGACTCCCTCGTTTTCCACCTTACAAGTATTACCTTTCAGTTAAAAAAAAAACTTAATGTCTAGATTTTGAGTTCAAACTCGTATCTTTACTGCGATATCGTGTTCTCCGTCGGTGTCTTTTATTTTTATCTATAGACGATTCACTCAACCCAACGTTTAGATCTTAAGTTAAAAACATGAGCCTTTGACATTTTGTATAACAAGTAGACGGAAAACACTAATCTCTAATCGGCATGGATAAGTACATGGACTGTCCTAAACTGCAAAGCCTCTCCCAACATAACACTAGATGACATGGGATGATTAGTTTCAGGATATTAGCATGATAGGTTTTAAAAGGAACCTATATAAAATCATAAACTCAATTCTAGTAGAGGGTTAACTAGCTACTAGGATCTTAAACTAAGTAGAGAGTATAATTAATACAATAAGATATCTATTTATTACATCTCGGTTTAAAGAGAAAAAAAAGGAACCTATTAATTACTTCATTAATCTGTTATACACGTATCTGAGTTAAGAAAATTATTATCGACCAAAAAATTAAACAGACACCGAGATTACCATTTTTCTTTTTTTTACAACCCCATCAATCACAATCGTTCGCGATGGATGCATCTGAAGACATGTCCCCAGCCAGTGGGGATCGATCTCCAGGAACTCACGTGCACAATCTTATTAAAATATATGATTAGATGGGGGGTGCGGTGTAGACTGTAGACACAGGGAGAGTTGTTCCTTCGTCGCAAAATACCAGGAAGAAGGGCAGGCGCGGGACGAGGACGAGGTGGGGGCTACCTCGATCTCAATTATGCTGCCACCGGACCGGATCTCTCCGTGCATTTGTCCTGCCCCCCACCTCCCCTTCGTCTCACTCTCATGGCACATATATGGTTACCTTCTTCTATTTTATTTTATTTTTACCCCGGATGTGCGGTAGGTGTTAACAATAATTCGAACACTTGAATTGATTAAATGGCCACATGTTTTCTTAGACGAGAAGAGTTTGGTTCTAAACATCGTCCAATTATTTCTTCTTTAGTGGAGAAAAGTTTTCTTTCTCGCATCTTGCTCACGTCTCGGTCACACATCATACGTACCGATTTTCCGTTGGTACGGTATATTATAGCCGATTTCATAACATACCGCAGCCATACCGTTACAGTGTCGTCATAAATTTAGCATATCCGGCTCAACACCCATTGAAACTTAGACTCTCGTACCATATGTGTGCCATTGATCGAGCGTACCGATTTTTGCCAAGTATAATTCAGTACATTTTGTACCGCACGTATCGGATCGGTATTAAAAACCATGCTCTAAACCTTAAACCGTAAACTCTAAAAATGTCAACCCTGCGATCTTTCATATTTACATAATAGTCCCCCTAATATGGATATTCATTTATAAACCCTCACAATTCCACATTTAGTAAACACCTTTTTAGGGGGTTTTTTGTAGATACTTGAGGAGCTTAGTTGCAATTAAATGGGACATTTCACTGCATTATAATTTGAGATTTTAAAGAGTTATAAATAAATATCTTGATTGGAAGGACTAATCCGTGAATACAAAAGATTATAAGGGTTGATTTTTTTTTGCATTGACACGACTAGAAAAAAAATTTGATCATATTTTGAAAGTTTGGACCTAAAGTGAAGCTCTTTTGTCAACTATATTAGAGTTTAATATAACTGATTTTTTTTCAGCCCATTTAAACTTTAATGTTGAACAAATATGACGTAAATTCGAACCCCTACCCAACTATCCATCTAACCCAACAATTATATTCGATCTTAGATGGGTCTGAGTAAATCCATTGAGATATAGGTCATGGTATTTGCAGCCCTAGGCAGCACTCATGGGAAAAGGGTTGCTCTTTCTTTTTAAAGAGAGAGGATTGCTAGTATATATATCACCATTTAAGTTATAGCTTAATCCTATTACCCAAGAGGTTATAAGAAGAAACAAAGTGTATTGCTGTTCAATAACTTAACATGCTAGATTCTATTTTACATAATTTTTTGAGATAAGTATACACAGTGTGTCCTAGGCAATGACATCTGGGTCCAGTACATTGGCGTATAGGATGTATATATACATACTATAGAGGAGGGAGAATGGTCTCCCGGACCTCATACTATATTTGTAAGATTTATTTAGTCGAGGAAAGACGTCTAGTCACCCGTGGAAGCCTACAAGCACTAGAACAGTGACATCAGAAGGAGTCTTGGGCGTTACTCCATGGGACAATCCTCCGATGTTTAAGTCAGGACTACGTCGGGGAGAAGAACAACAGGAGATGGAGAGAGAGAGTGTGTGTGTGAGTAGAGTAGACAAGCCTAGGAGCTGAAGTCAGACTCTTGAAGGTACTCGCCGCATTCGACGAGTGCTCGCTGTGTGCGAGACATACTCGGAGGCTTGCTTCTTCCTCTATCTCTCTCTTTCCTCTGTGCGTCTGGTTCGATCCCTTTGTCTGGGTGTCTCCGTCTGTCTCTGCATGTAGGCGTATATCTCTGTGTCGGTCCCTTCTTCGTGTGTTCGGATGCCTATTTATAGGTCGCCCTGACGATGATGATCCATTCCCTAACGGAAAAGGCATAAGTCGTGGGATAACGCCTCCTTGATCATGGGTGGAGTTTCCCGTTATACTCTTACTTAACTAGAAAGTGTGGTCTCGAGGCAGAGATCCTGGCATAGTGGGTGTGGCCTCGTCCCTGCCAGAGAAGTGGCTTGTAGCAGTGAGAGCAACGTTCGATTGTTGGAGAGTCGTCTGGTATCTGGAACGCCCGCATTGATGTCTCATGTGGGCTGACGAATCCTCGATATGCCCTTATTAAGCTATCAGATTTTGGGCCGTCCATTGACGTGCGCTGGTCCAACCAAACCGGGCCAAAGCGAGCCCGATGTTGGTGGGCCGCAATGGATCTGGCAGATTTTACCCTCCTCACGTACATAATTACATTATATGAAATTGTGTCCTCGTAATTGATTACCTCAGGTGGATGTTTATACGATTAACCCCTTATTTCAATACTTTTGACACTCTGGACTCTTATAAGCATATTGAATAATTATTAAGAGGAAGGATCATGATTGAATTATTAAGCATATTCCTTTCTTGGCCTCTTATACTATCCTTTCTTGGACTGTGAATGCGCTTAAGAAATTAATAATGTCTGTGAATACGCAAATGTTCATTAAGTTGTCCATTTGGAGGATACACACACACACACACATATGACTTCTTTGAATTCAGATATAGACAAAGATACAGTTATTTTCTAGATCCAATTGTACATCCATTTGTTTTACTCTCTGACCTTAGTCATTGTTCAAAGGTTTTTTTTTTCTCAGCACATTATTCACAGCTAATTAATCAATGGTTCTTAATTACTTCTCACTTCATATTATCTATTTGGTCATTCCTCATCTCATGCCTCTCTCATCCCCTGTTCCCTTTATACTGCGAGTGATTAACCAGAATGTTGTTTGGGTATTAGCCCAAAAGATAGACCTTTACCTTAAAATGGCAACGATAGAAAGATGTCTCTCTCTCTCTCTCTCTAGAATAAAGATAAAGATAATGTTACCACTTAACCCGATAAGTATCGGTTACTAAAAGATGCTTGAATGGCCATTCAGACAGGTGGGATGATGAAATATCCCAACATTGAAAGGGAAGTGGACAAGCCTTCTACTTTTTAATTTTTATTTTTTTTTATAACATGAGACCTCTCAAAAGACGAGGAATAATATGAGAGAGAGAGAGAGAGAGAGAGAGAGAGAGAGAGAATCCTCCGAGGTCATTGCTATTATAATGATTAGTATAATGATAGTTTAACTAATCGTTTAGGCCAAGTGATCCTATAGTTGAGTGATCCAGGAGGCGAGACACTACTAAAAGACTCCAAGTGAGTGGGTGAGAGTGAAAGAAGATTAAAGCATATCTGCCATACAAAGGGATGAATTACAGACTAAGGCCGTGTTGGGCTATTCATGTGATTTTTAATCTTTTTTAAAAGTCATTAGAGAGAGAAAAAATCAATATGAAAGAGTTTTTTGAGTTTTTTGAAAAGTGAGTCATTTTCTCTCTATCTCTTTTTAAAATTTAAAATTTAATTAATTTTTTTAAAAATGACATGATTTAGATAGATTTGATTTGACTTTTGAAATGTGAGATCTTCGAGTTAGAAGTCAAAATTAAATACAAATGACAAACACAGTCTTTGAGTGAAGTCATAAATTCACCGCAAGATTGTTGATGGATTTGATTGATGGATCATCAAACTAATAACAATCATAGTGCATAGAAAGTGACAACAAATTTTCCTTTCTTTTATATAAATCTCTCTCTCTCTCTCTCTCTCTCTCTCATTTTCATGTGATGGGATACCTACCCATATTTTATTACGGTGGGCTTTTGTCCCCAACTTTAAAAAAAAACAGCATTTTTGAGTCTCTTGTCACTCTCACTCGTGTGAGTGCATACTCAACTAAAAGGAAATGCATCCTTAACCATCAAAGCAAGACTATGAATGCCATCACCAAACAAGTAAATAAGAAGATTAGTGACATTATCAATAAAAGACACCTCATCAACAACAAAAATATGCTGAGCTTTGAGTGCTGTGGAGGGGTGTCTCTTTGTATGTTTCTGGTTAGTTGATAGCTCCCTTGCAATCTCTCTGTCCCCACCCTCCCATCCTCCACACAAGAAATCCTCTTTTTTTCTTTTCTTTTTATGGTTGGGGGGGGGAGCACAAGACTGCCCGTGGGCTCCCTCGTCCGGATTCCATTATTGGAAGGTTTCTTCCTCACCTCTCACCAGATGAGCTGTATTTGTTTGTCTCCAGTGCGAGGTGACGTTGAGAAAGATGAGTAGCAGTAGAGGAGGACCAACACATCGTAAGTCTCAAACACTCCATCTCTCTCTCTGTTTCTCTCTCTAAATGATCATATCTCTCCTGTACCCTTCACCTCTACGTTCTTTCAGTCTTTCACTCCCTAGAAGTCATTGCGTCCTTCCATTCCCATGTTATGTTGTTGTCTGTGACACTCTCTCTCTCTCTCTCTCTCTAAACAATTATCTCTCTCGCCTACCCTTCTGCCCTTTCTAATTTCTCTCTGTAGAGCACTGTTCGTTTGCTCCTGATATTCTATTCCCATGTTAGGTTGTTGTGGTGATTGGAGGCAGCGAAGGATGCGGACAATGTAGTGATTTGCCGACCTGATGTTGCCCCCCTCTACTTTTCCACTCCCTTTCAAGAGGTTTTACCCCTCTACTGTTCTCTTCTTCTTCTTTTCTAACTTCTTACTACTGGATCTTATCTTCTTTAATTTCCATGTTATGTTGCTGTTGTTTATAGGGGAGGGTGTGGATGATAAGGGGATGTTAGTGAGTTGAGCTCTCTCTTGCAACTGGATAGTTATTAATCATGTCATAAGTAAATAGTCAAGAATAATTACATGAGTGAAGAGTCACTTGGATTGGTATCCCTACGCATAGGAAAACGAGGGTATAGAGCTGATATAGATGGTGGATGTCAACAAGAATATCATGTAGATAACCACCAAGAGAGACTGAACATGATCAAAATATACACAAATTATGTGATTTTTTATTTCTTTTTAGAGGCCTATCTAATCCTCATATGATAGTTCTTTCTCCCACAGTGGCTCAGTGAGATGTCATCCATCCTTGATGTAATGTACTCATATCTAAAAGAACTCAAATTCGTAGTTTTCCCCACTACTAACAACACATGCAGTTGAACCTGCGTGACACCAAAATCATATTGTTTTATACTCAAAAATCTATCTTGTAGCACCGTTGGAGACCCTAGACAAACTATGTAATATGTGAGATGGCAACCACAGATTAATTAGCTGTTCGTGTGAGGACGGAGTGCTCTAATATGGGTCTCGAAAGGGAAATTAAGCCCGTGCATAATCAGGTCTCTAGGAAAGTTTAGGGCGTGTTCGAAACTGGGGTGAGGATTATAATTTTTTTTATAATCTAGTTTTCCCCAAATTTAAAACTGGCCTTAGGAAGTTTAAACTCTCAATTTTTTTCTCTATATCTCTCTCTCCTGCCTCCACAATTTACTTGGGAAAAAGTTGAAGTGATAAGGACCTATTTTGAAATAATATTTGTGGGGTAGAGATTCTAATAATTAGAATCCCCTCGATAATTGATCATATCAAACGTGATTTTAATATATCCAAAGTTTTCTAAGGTCGCGTTTGGAAACGCGACGGGGATTAGGGATTCATAATTTCCTTCTCTGTACGCTATCTAACATGTCAAAGATTTTTTAAAATTCCAATCTCATTTGATGCCGCTCTCCACGAAAGATCGTTCTACCCCTTCTTTCGGATGAATAATGTTTGGATATTGGGAATGAATAGTTCCGCTATAATTCATTGTCCATTCCATATGAGGTGAACAGTGCCCAGACTCTTCTCTCTCTCCCTTATGTAGCTATGGCAATGGCACCGAAGGCAACGACAGCCATGCGGCATCAGTAGTTGGTGGAGGGTGTCGCTCGGGGTCTGACAGATGGAAGAAGGATTGAGAGGGTGTCAGATGTGGGGGAGTAGCCGTGGCAACTGCCCTTCTCTCACCTTCAATAGTAGTCACGGCCGCAACCGGCCATAGCAAGTGCAGCGTAGCTGGATACAGTAGTCCAGCTCCCACGATAGCAAGAGCAAGCTCGTAGTAGCTCCAGTATCCGCGGTCGCAACCAGCTTCAATAGTTGCTCTGCGAATGGACGCACAGTAGCTCTAGTGTCTGGACGTCGTCAGCCTCACCCATTGACGATATGTGAGGGGGAAAGTGGGGTCAAAGTGGTAAAATTTCTCTCTGAAACCCACCATCTCGGTCAAGCAGCTGAGTCCCTCCTACTTCTGCAGCTTCGGGGAGATGGAGATTGTCATGTCTCGTTCTCTCTCCTCCCATGGAATTATTTGTGCATGCAAGTCGAGATGAAATTAGTGCCTTTGGAATGAATTAATTCTTATCGGGATATTCCAATGATTAGAATCCCTCTCTGTCGTGTTTCTAAACGTGCCCTGAATAGTGAATTAGTCTAGTTAGCTTGGATATATTAAGTTTGGAAGATTGACTTTGTAACGACCCAAGATCCGGGTATTGGAAAGGAACTTGTATGACCTGAATCCTGGCCCACCACCCATGAGCCGGGAGACTCGGAAAGGTTATTTAGACTGTGTGGAGCTATATAAGATCTAAAATAATTACAGCACCATAGAGCATAATATATTAATGCAGAAATTAAACTTTTTACATAATTAAACAATTATACAATCCAGAATGTCCAAGTCCATAAGAAATACAGTCGACAGAAAGAA
The DNA here is from genome assembly GCA_022559845.1 of Amorphophallus konjac. Classification (NCBI taxonomy): domain Eukaryota; kingdom Viridiplantae; phylum Streptophyta; class Magnoliopsida; order Alismatales; family Araceae; genus Amorphophallus; species Amorphophallus konjac. The sequence goes on from JAHNEJ010000541.1 coordinate 230,899, forward strand.
AAGTACAAGAACACGAGGCATACCCCGTCTCTGGCAAACTGGCTACTAAACTGGACCATCGGCATCACGAGAGGACTCAAAAGTACTCCGTGTCAACCTCGCCTCACTTGAAAAGTAAAGGGGTGAGTCTCATCTCATTGGCTCAGTAGGGGTCCCACAAATCCCTACCTCACAACGAGAAACACAACAATGCAATAAACAATAAGTGAGGACAACAAATAATAAATATATAACAGAAGGAGATAGTAAATAATAATCAAAGACAACTACACAAGTGCTAGTCTCGTAAACCATGTGTCACGTAGAACTAAGTGCACGAGCCGCCAGAACATTAACCTCGTGACAAAAGGAACCAAAGTCACTACCTCACAGGAGACTAGGAGTACTACCCACTAGAAGTAAGGCCGGATGTATCCACTGATGTCTTAGTCCGTGTCCAAGTGTCTCCTACTCGTCTCAGGCGGAAACTGAGACATACTAATCGTGTAACCACAAAACAAAGACTAGTTGGGGTTACACTCGTCAGCGCGTGTCCGACGCCCCCAACCACGTGTGCACACACAGACTATGTGCTCTAAGTCGAGTCCTCTAGCTGGTTTTCTCCCCAGTCCAGACTCAGACTGCAAAGACGATGGGCCCTACGATAACCAGCCTACAAACCGTCACACCAGACAAGCTCTTCACCACTCCCAAGTGAGTCCGCACACGTGTGCATAGGAAAGCTACGACTAGTGAGAAAGATCATCGGATGTGTGAACTCGCTAAAGAGCATAAACCACTGGAGTATCATCGGTCTGTACTAACAGTAAACCCATGGAATGCACCACGAGGTGGCTCATACCACGAAAATCAAGGACCTCCGATTGGATGGCTAATCCATCAACTGTCGGTGCATAGGACGCGAGTCGGAACCAATGATCGCACGAAAACTCGAAAGGCTGAAGAATGGGCCAGTCAGGGCTCTGGCCTGGGCGGCCAACCCCATGGTCGCCCAGAGCCTGGGCGGCCAAGGCTGTGGCTACCCAGCACCCCTGGCCTGGGTGACGTAGACACGCTATTTTTGACATTACATTGAGTAAATCTCATATCACACTACAATGTCCCAAAGTAGCTCTCATTATCGAATTATTTGAGTGATTTTCCCTATTTTATTATTTTCTTGATTTTTTATTAAGGTGTCCAGGCTATGGACATGTCCTGTAACCCATCCCTCAAATAAGACGCGACCTCAAATGGGCCCATATATTTAAAATTGGTGCGCAAATAGTAAAGGCATCCTTGAAACCATATGCGTGCATATAGAGACATCATTTTAACCAGACGCATTAATTTCGTCAAAGTTTGGCACCGAAAACGCCCTGTTTCAACGCATGCGCCGACGTGCGGCACCATAATCGGTGGTGACAACCATAGAAGTGTCCCGATCAGAGGATGCTCCTCGATTTGTCAAAGATTAGGTGCCGAACGATCCCGTTTTCAACGCATGCACCCTCATGTGGCGCCGTGTCTGGCGTTAAGAGAAGCATAGGTGCGTCCCTCATAAGGGACGCATTTAAAAAGGGCATCCTTATCAAGGGACGCGCTTATATTATAGCGTCACATCTTTGAGACGTGGCCAAGTTAAGGCCATGTCTCGTTAGCTAGACGCGTCCTTGTAGACGTGTCCCTTATGGAGAACGCTTTTATCTCCCATCTACCTATAAATAGGGCACCTCCTCCCACAAACAAAGGGCTTCGAAATCCTTTCAAGAGAAGGGGGAAACTCTGGTGAAATTATTTCCGAGCTCGTGAGATCTTCATCGGATTAAAGGGAGGTTCTGCCAGATTTTTGAGTGCCCGATCGCTTGAGAGGAAGGCCGTCTCTCCCTTCTTCGTTCATGCACGTCGTCCTCGTGCTGCTGGAGCCCTCCTCGGTAGTAAGCATTTCTTCCCCCTAATCTTATTTTGTTTTTGCTTACGTTAATTACATGCATCATCTTTCATTTTCGTTTGTGCTATATTTCTCTTCTTAAGAGAGCTCTATATTTGTGCATATTTGCACAAAATCTCATTCCATCATAGCATTTTCTTACCCTTTGTATCCTAAAGGGGTTTAAATAACACCAACCATGTATGTATTTGTTCATGATTTCATTACTTTCATTTGAAGGGATCGATACTACACTACTTTATTTCTAATCCATATTCGGTGTTTGTTCATTTTCTTGTAAGGGTAATCAAGAGAAAACTCTCTTCATTGGTCGGTCGAGGGAAGAGAAAGCAAGAAAGAACCCACACAAATCTCTCGCAATCACTTTGTTCTTTCTATTTTTGGGGTCTTCGACCCATGGCGATCACGCATCATGCATCACACATGCACTCACGCGTGATTTTTGATTTCTTTCCGTTTATTTTCCGTTAAAACCTGCAGAGAGCAACTCTCGCAGTCTTGGTTCCCCTCATATTTCCCCGTTCCGTGACGCCGTTCACAGGCGGCCAACCCCTGGCCACCCAGTAGCCTGGGCGGCCAAGGTTGTGGCCGCCCAGCCTAGGCAGCCAACCCAATGGCCGCCAGTCACTCAGATAGACTCCCTGGACGGCTACCCCAGTGGCCGCCCTGGAACAGGGGCTAGGCGGCCAGTACTCTGGCCACCCAGAGGGAGAAGCACCTGGGTGGCCAACCTAGTGGCCGCCCAGCCCTCTTAGTCGGCCAACCCCTTGGCCACCCTGCTAGGCAGAGGCGACAGCCGACTTGGCCGCCTCTGGAGCAAGGATCCTCTGGAACTCAGTCGAAGGCCATCCCAAGCCCGCCTCGCCCCCATTGCAAGCGGGAACCCCAGAAAAACATGGGGAACTCGTCCCCGACGATGATGGCATCTGATAAAGCCGATCTAGACTAAAAATCGCGAAGAACTAGGCCGAATCGAGCTCACATCCCCGAACATGGCATTTTTCCCCAAAAACACAATGCACCCCACTCTCTCACCCAAATCATCACCGATAAGAAGGGAAATGCGAGAGGGGAGTTAGGGATCCATCCTCCTACCTCGGCGAAGCTTCAAACCTCGAATGGTGCCCCCAAACCACGTCGGGACTCGCCGGATCTCGAACCCACGTGTGAGAAAACATGATTATGCACGTGCACACACGAACCACCTTCCCCACGCTTGCCTAGCCCGCCGCCGTCGTCGATCGGGCTCCCCCTCGCGCTCGTCGTCTACAGTCGAAGAGAGGGCGAGCGGTCTCGCGATCGGAAGCGGAGGAAGAGAGAGAGAGAGGAGCGGGGGTCGTGTAGAACAGAAAAAAGAAAAGTTTTGAGATTTCCCAAAACCCCGAAAAAATCAAAATTGTAGATACGTCTTATCCTCTTGCATATAAAGCTAAATGCCCGTGAAAAATTTCGAAAAGCCGCTATTTGGACGAAATCCGAATTCTGACATTTTAAAAATTAATTTATCCATAAAAATAAATCCGAACTTCGAGAAAAATAAGATCGAAAAATCCGAGACGTTACAGACTCTCAGGTGGGCAATGCCATGTTTGGAGTTCACCTCCGTGCTAAGTTGTGCATTTAAATATCAATATTTCTAGATCAAACATATGTTTGATATGTATTTTTTTTTGATAGGTAGTCTTTTTTAAGGGGGAATAAGTGAAAAATCTGTGTCTCACGATGGAGGCACAGGTCGAACTCGCGCCCTTCCCCACGGGGGGAGGGGGTGAACCATCGCGCTACAATGCGGGATTCACATGTTTGACATACATGCAGTATATATACAAGCACAGTTGGGAATAGAGAGAGAGATATATACCATGTGGGGGGGGGGGGTGAACACTCATAATATTGAACTCACGAGGACTTGAGTAGGGGGAGTCCGTGTCCTCCCAAAATAGAGGGGAAATAAGGGGTGTAAGAAGAGCTTGGACGGTGTGTCGTGGTCCAAATGGGGAAATAAGGAGTGGAAGAAGAGCTTGGACGTTGTGTTGTGGTCCAAATGAGAAGAGGAAGTCTTAAAACGGAAGAGGAGAGCTTGAAAGGGGAAAGAGAAGGGGAGGGTAGGGGAGATGCATTCAAGACTTCAAATAGAGGGGCCAATACAAATGGGTCTTTCCATTAGAGGTTAACAAGTCCAAACCTGCTCATCAACACCAAACCAAACCCTAGGCTTCCCTTGTGGTGAAGGGACACATGGGGGGGAGAGGGGGGGCTTGAATGATGATGCCTTTCGATTTGGTTAACGTGGGATGAGGAGAAGTAAGAAAAAAAGAAAGGGGAGGTGGAACCTCCCGCCATATTCCTTTTCTTGTTTCCACCTCTTCTCTCTCATTTGCACCCCAACACAAGGGCGAGAAAACCATCTTAAATGCTAGAGAGAGAAAGTTAGGAGAGCCACGAGTAAGACTATACATATAATATATAAATATACATACATATTACAGACCTGTATAGAGAGAGAAAGGGGGAGAGGGGAGAGTGTGAGAGGTGGAAGAGTAAATGTGTTGTATGAATAAATGAAGGGAATCCAAGAACATGAATAAAGAATTGGGAGTAACAGGAAGAAGCACTGATGTGGGTTTGAGATACAACTAGGCTATTTGATGCAATTTCTTCCTGTTACAACTAAAAAAAAAGTAAGTACCCATCCCTTTCACAGATCTGATATTACACCCAAGAAAGGGGAAGGGGTGTTGTTTCAAGGTTGTAGCCCACACTTTTGACCCTGTGGGTTATTTAGTTTAGCCCCTGATGGTTACTCCTCTGCCCTTTCTATCCAGTGTTGGAGAAGCTGGCCCGGAAGAAAAGATAGCCTGATGTCCCTTCTCTTCTGGTTTATCTTCTCTCTCTCTCTCTCTCTCTCTCTCTCCCCACACAGCTTCTCTTCATTAATTTTCTCCCCCTTTCCGGCCCCCCTCTGTTTCTCTCTCTCCTCTCCCCGGCCTCCAGACAAAACACCATAACAACTAGAGCAAAGAGTGAGAGACAACACACTGAGGCACCCAGAGAGTGAGAGAGGAGAGAAAACACAGAGGAGGTGAGAATTCTGCTCCTGGTGCCACTCCTCTCTCTCTCTCTCTCTCTCTCTCTCTCTCTCTTCCCCTCTCTCCCGTTGTTGCATACTAGGTTTTGGGGGGAGGAGGAAAGGAGACAACTTTTTAATTATTTTTATTATCGTTACAAGAGCATCTGCCATTCCCCTTCTCCTTATCGATCGGTAACCACACCGGGGAATCGGCGGGAACGGCATCTGTCATGTCCAGGGGCGACGACGAGGCAGGTATAGCGACGCAGAAGCCGCGCCCTCGGCGGTGACCGTATCCATCTGTCCGTACGCATCTGCGAGAACCAGGAGGAGAAGGAAGAGGGAGGGGGATGTGGGATCTGAACAACTTGCCGGACCAGGTGAGGGCGGCGGCAGAAGAGGAGGAGGCGCTGCCGGGCGCCTGCTCGCCGCAGAAGGCCTCCACCGGCGGAGAAGGTGAGCAGTCGGCGTCGGCGTCGGGATCGGAGAAGAGAGGCACCGACAGCGACCGTTCCAGCTCAGCCGAGAATGACGGAGGAGGAGGGAGGCCCACGGCCGCGTCGTCCTCCTCAGCGGTGGCCGTGGCGGCGACGCGGGACAGCGCCGGCAGCACCGGCAGCAGCAGCAGCGGTAGCAGGATCTTTGGCTTCTCCGTGGACGGCGGCGGCCCCCGGGAAAGCCGCTTGGAGGAGAGCGAGACCGTGGCGCCTGTGACTCACCAGTTTTTCCCCCTGGCGGGGAGGGAGCTCGGCGGTCGTGGCGGTGGAGGAGACAGTAGTGGTCGTGGAGAAGGTGTTGCCGCCCCCGCCATGCCCCTGCCGCGGGCGCACTGGGTTGGGGTCAGTTTCTGCCAGAAGCCGGCGGTGGGGGTGGCCGGGCAGCCGGGGGCGGCCAGGGCGGCGGCCGTGGAGGCGCCGCAGCCGATCAAGAAGAGCCGGCGGGGGCCGCGTTCTCGGAGCTCCCAGTACCGGGGCGTCACCTTCTACCGGCGGACCGGCCGGTGGGAATCCCACATCTGGTTAGCTCCATCCACCTCCTCCCTCAATTCCAACTTATTTTTTTTGCAGAAAGTTCTCAGCTTTGATTCCTACCCTGCAGACCCATCTCTGTTATATTCAGAATTTTGTGGGGGAAAAACAGCAGTTTTATTCTTATTTAGCTTATTATCTTGCTTTGCAGGGACTGTGGGAAGCAGGTTTATCTGGGTATGCATTTCTTCACACTTGTATGGATATGAATAAAACGAAACTAGTGTTTTCTTTTACTTCCACCAGTTCAGTTTTTTTTTTCTGCTAATTTGGAGTGCGGACGTGCAAGCTTAGCTGCTGATTAGATTGGGTTGCTTTTTCCTTTTTGTTGTCCCTTGCAGGCGGATTCGACACCGCCCACGCCGCAGCTCGGTAACTCCTCCACTCATCCCTTCTCCTGAGGATGGACAACTCGGTTGATTTGTTTGATTTTCGTTGTGTCTATACAACGTCTCCTTGATTAAATCCTTGGAAGGCTGAAAATTTTAGATATGTGTTGCAGTGCATATGACAGAGCAGCCATCAAGTTCCGGGGTGTCGATGCCGATATCAATTTCAACTTGGAGGATTATGAGGATGATCTGAAGCAGGTGAGATGCATATTGGAAACCCTGTCCGATTGATTGTGGAAATAGGGGCAAATATTCCCGTTCTTATGTGGAATTCTTATTCTAGCTCTAACCCTTACGAATAGGCACAGTTGTGCAACCTTCTCCTTAAAAGAGAAAAAAACAATTCAATAACAAGGTCTTGGATTTCTCAATGCCAGATGAGAAATCTCACCAAGGAGGAGTTTGTTCATGTGCTCCGCCGGCAGAGTATCGGGTTCCCTCGAGGAAGTTCAAAGTTCCGGGGTGTTACACTGCACAAATGTGGAAGATGGGAGGCCAGAATGGGCCATTTCTTGGGGAAGAAGTAAGAACAGTACCCTCCCTTGTTTTCAGATGCCTCATCTGCTAATCCTGGGATTCCAACCACCCCCCAAACCCTATTGGCTGATGTTATGCCTAGATGTCTAAAATGCTGCTCTTCTCTAATTTCTACTGGGATTTCTTAATGCGCAGGTATGTCTATTTGGGTCTCTTTGACACAGAAATAGAAGCTGCAAGGTACTCTTCTGACTCCTTTAATTAGTTAAGCTCCCTCGCTCCATTGATTGATATGGTCTTGGCACCTCCAATCTGAAACGTTCTGCTGCCAATATTTGTAGGGCTTATGATATAGCTGCAATCAAGTGTAACGGGAGGGATGCAGTTACCAACTTCGATCCTGCTATTTATGAGAATGAACTAAACTCCACAGGTCTAATATAACAGCTCCGGTGTAGTTGTTTTCTGTTCTGGGTTGTGGGCATGCATTTCTAATGCTGCAGTTACACGTGTCTGAACCATGTTGCCAGTTTGCAGCATCAACCATAATCTTGATCTTAGTCTGGGGAGTTCAGGCTCAAAAAGGAGTACTTTTGATGCCATGGAGGAAGAGAACTCTGCCGGGTTGGATCAGCAACTACCAATACCCTTAGAAGCAGATTGGAGGATGGGCAATAGAGGCACTAGAGCACAGGTATCATATTCAAGGAAGTGCCATCCCTTGGTTATAAATCCTGTACTAGTTAAAACATGGAATTATGATGTTCTTTGCTCTGCCTTACAATCATTTCCTCCCTGAAGCTGCACCACGAAGACAGCAGAAACTGCTACCTTCTCCGGAGAGATTTTGAAAGTCACAGGGATGGTGAGTCGATGCTGTTCCTAGAGCACTCCAGCAACCAGACCCAGGTACTGCCCAAACTTGGCCAGATGCACCGGCACCTTCAACTGAGCAGGAATGGAGATGCCCCGATGTTTGATCAGTTCATTCCACAGCAGTTCACTCCTGCTGGTTTCCATCAAGTGGGTTATCCTGAATAGGCGTTGCGGTTACAGTTGAACTGGTTTTTAGGACTTTGGTGTGAAAACATGACTGAGAACACTTTTTGTTGTTTGTTTGCTCGGTGTTTTCAATGTGTAGTTTACAGGAAACACCGATGAAGCGAGGACCCGGAGGAGACTTTCACTGGTGCTGGGCGGCGAACAGCAACAGCAGCTGCAACACCAGCAACAACAGGGGCAGCTGGTCGGGAGCAAGGGCGGCAGCAGCTGGCCTCCGGTGTCCGCCGCTTCACCCCAATTGCTTGCCACCACCGCTGCAGCATCATCAGGATTCCCACCGCAGACAATTGGCTGCAGAAGAATGGGTGCCACTACCCTCTTATGAGACCCACCACCACCACCACCACAACCACCACCCCCCTCCTTCGTACAAACCAACCCCCGTCCTCCACCCCCAACCCACCCACCCCAAGTAATACGTATGGTCCCTTTTCTGCCATGGCCGTCTGCGTCATTGCTTTTCTTCTTTTGGCTGCCATTCCATCCCCATGAGAGCCTCTGTAACCTGCTTTCTCATCTCACGACAACAACAAACAAATCAGTTACCTGTCCTCCATGTCTCACCTGATCACCTCTCAGGGAGAAACCAAAACCAACGTCCTAAAGAGAACTGCCTGAGCAGGAGAGAGAAGAAGGGAGAGATTGATTGCAAAAACCCAAGGAACAAGAGAAGGCCAAAAAAAAAATGGGGCCTTTGGGTTTACCTGAGAAAGTGAGGGGAGATGAAAGACTCTGATCCTTGGAGAATGGAGGCGGTCTTAATATCTGAGCCCAGTTTTTATTACTATAACATTGTCGATTCTGAAACCCCTGTGCCTGCTCTCTCTGTTGGTTAATTCTGGAGGGCAGCTGTGCTTTGTGTGTGTGTGTGTGTGTGTGTGTGTGTGTGTGTGTGTGTGTGTGTGTGTTTTATCATATGCCCACATGGTGCAGCGCAGTGCAATGCCGTGCAGTGCCAGCCAGCCATGAAGGGACCCCATTGCCGTATGTAGGAACTCTGCAGGGCCGCCTCAGTGTGTGCAAAGCAGATGTCTGTGTAAGAAGAGTTAACATTGGTGGGGAGGAGATTGGAACTGCGACCAACACCCAATGTGGTAAGATGATGGGTCATCGGAGCAACCCCAGCAGCAGCGCAGAGCAGAGGGTTGGGGGGATTGGGTGGGTGGGGGGGGGGGGGAGGTGAGGGGATCAACCGTCTGAAAGCGGCATCAATGCGATTACCCACCCGGGCATTAATGGGTGGACAGGAGTGTCGTAGCTGCAGGGATTAGGTCCCCCTCTCTTTCCGACCCGGGGGGGGGGGGGGGGGAGGCTTCCAAGGGGAAGAGAGGATGACATGCTGTTGTCCATTTCAATCCTTAAACCTGTTTAATGTTGTTGATGGATCCTGTCAGACCCTACTTTTCTGACCCTCCGAAGGGCGGGGGGGGGGGCGTCCAGGGAGAGAGTAGGACCACATTAATGGCTGATAGGCCCAGTGTGAGCACAGTTAGCTGACCCTCCAGAGAGTGGGGAGGTAGAGATGGAGAGCGAGCAGGGTCGATGCCGAAGTTTCGACCGTGGAGATCGGTTTGGCTGACCTCGAAACTGACTCGGCAGTAATAACCCTTCTCTCCCATTGGCCGACCGGTCGGAACGGGTATTAAACTTGGTGTTAAGTCATTGTCAGCATCCAATGATTTCGTATATGGTAACTTGAGGTTAGTCTTGGAAGGCAGTGATTGAAGTGAGAACTAAGCTGGCCTCTCACTGACGAGGGCACACACACATTGACACGAGTCCTCTTTTTTATTTTCTTTTCTTTTTTTGTTGGTGGGGTGCGATTAGAACATTGACATGAAGTTGGAACAAGTCAATCTCTCTTCTGTGGAAGCTAAACATACGGTTGATAGTTGGCTGACACCTTCAATATGGGTGTCATGTAGACTCCGTATGCAATATGGGTGTCGAGGATATTCTAAGATTCTAATGATTGAAATTCTCGTTTATCGTGTGATCAAACGTCATCTTAGGGTGCAGCCAAACAAGTCATCTAAACCGGAGTTTTGGGAGGTCGAACAATTGACCTGCACTCTTACAGGGTGTTTGGTTATACTTTTTTTTTATTTTTCTCTCAAAATTAAAATTAAAGAGAAGACACTTAAACACGTTTGATAAGATCTATCTTATTTTTTAAGAGGAATTTTACTGTGTAAATCTTCTTTAAAAAAAATAAGTCTCGAGCTATTTTAAAAAAAAAACGTCCACGATCCACGTGGAGGACGAGGATGGTCAAACAGTTCGACATTTTTGTGACATTTTTGTCAAACAAACGAGATTGATTTTTTTTAATTTTAAAAACTAAGTTAAAAATCAGCGTATCATACTTTTTAAGGGAGAAATAGTTTCTATAAAAAAAATGCTCCCGACCACCTTATTAACGCTTTTGATTTTGGCTCACGTATGTTGTGTTTTATTACGACAAAAGATCGTGTCCTCTCCCAAAGTTGCAACTTTTATTCACCCCTTGGAAGTCTTAAAACTTTACGAACATTTCAGTGTGGTATATGCCTAATTTTAACTCAAGTTCGTAAACAATTTGACTTGAGAAACTGTCCCCTTATTTCTTACAGATTTTAGTTCCGGTTTTGTCAGCAGAGGTCCCTTATTTCTTACACCACGCACAAACCCTTGCAAATCCATGAATTAAATGTAAGATCTCCTCTAATTGAGGAAGTGCTGGTAGGCGAAGTCATGGATTCAATTCAACTAAGAGTAATGTTTAGTGCACATTTTGAGTTATTGCACAAACCGAAGCGTGTCATAAATTTAATTTTTTTAATTTTTTAATTTAAACTATCTTAATATATAGTGCAAGTCACACTCTCATTTAATGACTAAAAAAATAAAAATAAAAAAGTTGATTCAAAAAAATAAGCTCGACGCTAGTTATTTGATCTTAATTTTTTTAAAAAAAATTAAACTGTCCAACGAAGATTTGATTTGTATCACAATTTAAGATAATTTAGATTTCACATCATAAGCTTTAAAAAAAATTTAATTCACACTCGGGGTGCGTAATAAATCAATAAATCACAAGTGTGTATTAGAATTGTTGTCTCGATTGATCCGTCCGTCTCGGTCACGGCTTGGGACGGGTCAAGTCGGTCTCGTCTCGTTCCGTGTTAAAATGAAAAAAAATATATATATATATATATAATAAAATAAAAAATACGTTATATATAATATAATATTAAAATAATGAAACGTTTCAATGATAACCTACGACCCGGGCATCTTAGTCATCGTCTGAGTCGAGTTAAGTCATACGGGACAACAAACCGTGACATGTACTAAATTTTTTTCTTCAACTAATACCTAGCATGGGCACAGTGTGTAATTTCCTTAGGTGAAGAGAACACTCCTTCGGCCGGACTACGCATTTAACAAGACCGGTACCACTTTCAAGAAGTTGCTCCGACGGGCACCAACCTTTTGGCGTCACGGGGTCGCTTGAGCCCCCACGACGCTCCGGGAGAAGATCCCGTACGGCCCGTGCGCGGTGGCCCGCGTGTCGGTGACAGACCCAACGCGCGCTCGGGATCATCCGCACCCTCCCGCGCAGAACGCCGTTGTTTGGTACCTGCTTATCCCGCGCGCCCGATCAAGGTGCCGGCAAACATGCCCGCTCATTCCTTCAACAAAAAAGAATGGGCCGCATAAACAGAACATCGTACGATGCGGGCAGATTTTCTCCGCATCATGGGACTGGTCTCTCCCACTCTCTATTTTTCTGGTTAATAAGAGTGTCATTCAAAGTAATGCACTGAGGAAGACCTCGAAGCCTTCGTCTCAACCACTCTTATAACAAACAGCTCATTGGGATACAACCAGGCCGTGGCTGAGTGTCCAATTGGTGCCCTATCAGAATAGAGTTAGCCAATCAAGGGAGAAGTCTTCTTCTTTTTTTCTATGATGGAGAAACTAACACAGTCACACTCAATTCTACCATGAGTGGGAGAGACTTAGATTTGAGTTCAATACATGTCCCAACTCGACGGACACCCGTTTTTCCCGAGAGAAGTGGAGATAACAGGAAATGAGTTTTATGGAAGACTCGGGTGAAGGGTATTTGATGACAACATTAAAACAAAAAAGAAATAGTCTTTTCTTGAAGGGTACAAAAAATAGTGAAGGGTTGAATGAATCGATGAAAAAAGTCACAAACGATCTAAAAACAACAGAAAAGATAAAAACGAAATCTGACAAGTGGTGACAGTTCCATGAAGTCGGTGAGTTACTGACACAAAATCTCCCAAAAAGGAGATGCTTGCTCTCTCTGAACAACGACGGGGGAAAGGGGGCTTCTCTGCGCCCAAAAACTCTCTCAACGGGGGAGGGAGCGTGAGGTGACCCCCTCCCACCGCCCCGTCCATTGGCACCACTCTCAGCCTTCTCGTAAATTTGGCAGGAAGCTACTACAACTTGCGGTGTCTCTCGGTCTAATAAATTCAAAAGAACAGCACGGACAGTTCGGCAGGAGTGACAGGCGGCACCGGCGGCCATTTTCCGCTCCGACAATCCACCAGCCTGGCCCAACCGCAGAGAAATAGAGTTCATCACATTGAGGCTGTCTGATTTGTCGCAAAATACTATTATAAGATTATGTTTTGTGCGTCACACAAATAATATAATGCTGTACAATATTTTTACTATCATCTGATTCGGGAAATCCTAGCTCACCAAGTTTCGATTTGAAATTATAATAATAGAATAAGACCGAATAATTAACCGAGTAGAGAGAAGAATGAGACCCACACTTTTCTTCTGGCACACACAAAACACTGATTGGGGTAAGACTGCTTATTTCCGCCAGTAGACGAGAATAAACTATCCCACCCCCCGTTTTCAAATGGGGCCTAACAATGTAACACTAATCTCCAATGAGATGCGGGCACTTACCTCTCGTTCATCCACCTACACTACCTTTCCAGATTTAAAACTTTAACTGTTAACTTAGCACCGTCCAAGGCCAGCTCCTTTAATAGCTGTAACATGCCTAATATTCCTAGCGGCGGGTTGCAGTTACCATCACCGGCAGCCAACCAGTCGAAGATGCATGTTTCAACTTCCAACACATCGCCATTTGGAAAATCCTCCCAATGTCGTTTGTGGGCCACCACCACTAAACACCTCCTTGATGGCAAGGTTATTATAACAAACGAAGAAGATTTCAGATGTCCCAAAAGCACACCAAACCAAATTTTCTTATTTTCAGATGCTTAATTTATAAGTATTCAGCGCCATGTAACACAGAGTCGAGCAATACCACGACACACGTGACATAAAAGCACCTCAATAAGGACCCGGCATTAGACAAGCAACCAAACACATTTAATTTGAAATGTGTCCAACCATTGCTAGGTTCAGGTGACAGTTGCACCGTGCACGTCTAAAGTGAAACACATGGAGGGGGTGGGTTTGCCATAAGTCCAATAGGGATCCAAGCCTTGAACGGTGTTTCAAGAGACAACATCATCTTCATCCAAGTATCAGGAGGAAATGCGCCTCCTCACTTCTTTCCACTCTTCTTGAGGCCTGAACCTCCAAGTGCCCCCTTCTGTGACGCTTTTGCTTTTAGGTCCTTGAGTGCCTGTTTTCCCATAATAAGCCTCAACAGATGAACAAAAGCAACTAAGCAATAAAGAGCAAACAGAGTCAGCACTAAATTCACCTTCTCCTCATCCTTTTTCTTTTGAAGGTAGGCCAGGTCAGCCTACATAACAGACGAAAAAGATTTTAGACTAGTAGATAATGAGATAAATCTAAATCACCCTTCTAAGGGAACAAAAAGAGGCAGTACCTCACATGGCAAGAATGGCAAGTAAAAAACCCTAACCCTCAATAACAGGCAAAAACTAGTACATTAAAACAAATATTTAACAGAGGATCCACTATGACCACCCCATTTTTTAAACATCTTTAACATATATGAGTTCACATATATAATGATGTTTTTGAAATAACATGTAGTGGTAAGGAGAATTCGACGAAGAACAGACTTTACAGTAAATTAATTTATCAATCCCATCAAATGAAAATTTTGGCTGTTGACGGTAGTTGCAAAACATCAATGGCAAGGGCAGAATCGAGATAATTTTGATGCAGCCTTGCAGATGAAGGTTTCAGCTTTGGTTTATTCAAATAGTGACTACTGCAGAGAATTGTGCATGACCTTAAATGGTATCTATAGTCATCCACTTCTAAAATCCGGAAGACTCGCAATTTAATTTCAGATTCGTAAATTCAAATTTTCATACGCTATGTTTCATGTTACTATGATTTTTACAGTTTGGAAATGCAAGATCTGAGCTTTCCCTAGGAGGAAGACAAAACTTGAAGAAACCAAAGCTGAAGAAACCTTGATATTAAGAATCATTGAATCTGGCCTCTGATCAAAACAAACCAAATGCATCAGCAATGGGCAATAGAACAAAGGATAGATCTCTACCTGGTCCACGAGCAAGGGTTGTAGGTCCTTTACGGCCCGGCTCCAGACTAAAAGAAGAGATCTAAGGGACTCGAATCAGAGATGCTATAATAATGACCAAATACAGGCCTGCCCATCTTGTATTAATAGGAAATCATTAAATCATTAAAATAACTCTAATCACACCTGTCGATCCCATGGAAAAGTAAAGAAAAAAAAAGAACAAATTCTACCCAAGAGCATCCAAAGATTCACAAACAAAACAAGTAAATCCACAGTCTATAATAGAAGCCATGGTTCTCATTTTTCATCCGGTTCAACTTTTAGTATCTGCTTTGGTCCCTTCTGTCGGGTTTCCTCTCACCCAACTCTTCACTTTCCCCTTGTAAAATCTCTCCTCCATCTCCTTCTCTCTCATAAATGAAATGCCTTGGTCTTTTCCCCTCCTTGACTCTCTCCTTCAATTCCTTCTCTCTACCTCCATTTCTCTCATCCTCATTTGACAGCTCCACCCTGTCTCCCCTTCTCCTTTGCAAGTTAAAGCGGCTGTCTCCAGGTTCCAATTTCCTTCCTTCCTTTCCTCCATTCATCTTGCATGCATCTTCAACTTCCATCCATAACATTCTCTGTCCTGTCTCCCTGTATGCCGTTCACTTAGTTTAGCACTCCAGGCTCAGTTCCCTGTCATGCTATCTCCCTCAGCCTCTTTTGTCCTCATGCAAGCCATTCTGCATCACCCGCGCCATCTACCCATCACTCTATTGTGCTTGAACAGCAAGCCAGAATCTGCTGCAAAGCTACATCTGCAAATGCTCCCGTAGCTACAGTTCGCCGTCCCCTATGCCAATGCCCTCTTACCTATGCACCATCATCGCTTCACAGCCACCAGAAAAACCAAGGTGCATGTAGTCAGAGGCGACAGGTGCCCGAGGCGACCAAGGGGTCACCTCAAGCCTCAAACACCTAGGCCATCGCCTAGGGTGTTTGAGAGGACATTTTATTAAAACTATAATTAAATCAGATATGTACATATCTCATTAAATATGTCAACAACACATATAAAAACTATAAGAATACTTAATTTATACATGCACATGTGTTATAGGAATGGGCTGGGTGGCCCAAATGGGCTCAGCCCACAAGCTTCAAGGCCCTGCCTAATCGTCGAGGCGAGATTGACTGAGGCGAGGCGAACTGTTGGCACCTCATCTCGCCTCATCACCTAGGCGAGTGCTTCAAGCCCATTAATAACATAGGCTGGCAACATGACCAACAGGAACCAGTCATATTTCTGTCCCTCTTATCCTTCTCTATGTTATCAAAGACGATTGAGGCGGCCACAAGTTGCCTCACCTCCACCTCAATTGCCTCAATCCGGCCTTATAGGTCCGACCCACGTCCACACGCCCCAGCCTATTTGATTTTTAAAAAAATGTTTAGATTTTTTTTAACTTTATTTAAATTTGTTTGATTTTAGTAATGAATGAATTTAGGAAGTTTATTGATTTTATGTATGCATTTTGTGATATTTAGATATTTATATTTATATTTCTGAATTATATATACTATTTTAATAAAATATCACCTCAAACACCTAAGCCATCGCCTGGGCATTTGAAGCATGAGGTCGCCTCTTGCCTCTGACTGCAGTGGATCTCCAGGCTGGGCAGGAGGCCACTATTTTGCTGCAGGCCAAGGCCTCCCACTTTGATGACCCGAAGGGCTGCCTCAACAATTAGGTCCATCGCACTTCCACACATAACTTGACTAGGGTCACCGGCATCCCCCTCTCCACTACATCATCTCCATCAACATGTCTAGCACCAGATTGACATCTCTACTTGGGAGAAAGCTTAGAAATAGTTAAGAACAAAAGGTGTACTTTTTTCTACCTGCTTCCTAGAAGTTGGTGACCGAAGTATTTGTATCTCCTACCTCTATGGCAAATCTGTCAGGAATCTCTGAAAAGAAGAAAAGGATAGTACCAAAAGAATGTAAATATTGCTGTTTAAAAAGATGCACTTAGGGAGTAAGTTTCTTATGTCAAAGTATTTTCTACCAGTGGTTGACCTTGCTGATAATTAATTTTATTGATACATGTGATTGTATTCAATTTTCAAAGTAGGTATGCGAGGAACTGGGCTGTTAGAGTGTGGAGTCAGAACTCTTTCATTCGTGCGCCTCTGCACGGAATCACACTCTGCCTCAGGAGCGCATCCACTGCTCCAGGGGAGCATTCACAGCATTAGGGAAGCATGGCGAGCTTATGCCATCTCCAGGGGAGCAATCGCTGCCCCAGGGGAGCATCCACTGCTCCAGGGGAGCATCCTCAGCTCAGGGGAGCATGGCGAGCATATCGCATCTCCAGGGGAGCATTCGCTGCTCCAGGGGAGCATCTTTCAGTGCCAGGGAAGCATTCGTTACTCCAGGGGAGCATATGCTGTCCGGGTCTAGCAGGGAAGCACATGCTGTCACTGGAGGGCATTCATTGTCTCAGGAGAGCATCACTGGCGTCAGGGAAGCATGCATTGCGGGTTCAAGGCAAGTCGATATCACTTGGGATGCGTCGACCTTGTCTTGGCAATGCGTCGACGCATTGTCTTGGCAATGCATTGATCTGACTGATGGTGGGGGAGCATCTGCAGTCGCTGGAGGGCATACTCGGTCCCAAGAGAGCATCCGGGGGGACAGGCGAGCATTAGCGTCTGATGTATCCCGGAAGAGGATTTCTGTTGATCAGGGGTATTATTGTCCTTAATGCCCTGACTTATGACGCCCTAATCTCCTAGTATAAAAGGATGGGCTCTCTCCTTGTATTGTAACAAGTCTGTGATTATCTTAGTGGAATCCTGTTGCGACCGTGGACGTAGGAAGGCATCTTGCCTCCGAACCACGTAAAAAATCCCTGTGTGTTCTTGTGTGATTCTTCTTCTCTCCTTCTTCCTCCTCTGCTGGTTGTCCTCCTCGTCTGGGTACTCCGGTTCTATCCCCAACAACTGGTATCAGAGCCTTGTTCTGATTCGAGGGAGTAGTGGGAGTAATGGCGGCGGATGAAGGAAAGGTGAGGATCGACAAGTTCGATGGCAAGGACTTCGGTTTCTGGAAGATGCAGATCGAAGACTACTTGTATCAGAAGAAGCTGCATGAGCCGCTTCTTGGAACGATGTCGGCAGGGATGAAGAAGGAAGATTGGGATCTACTAGACAGACAAGCACTCGGAGTTGTTCGCTTGACGTTGGCCAGAAACGTCGCCTTCAACATCGTGAACGAGAAGACCACGGCAGGATTGATGAAGGCGCTATCAAATATGTATGAAAAGCCCTCGGCTTCAAACAAGGTATATTTGATGCGTCGTTTATTTAATCTGAAGATGGCCGAAGGTGCTTCTGTTACAGACCACATCAATGAATTCAATGTGATTACAACTCAGTTGAGTTCTGTAGAAATAAACTTTGATGATGAGATTAGGGCCTTGATTCTTTTATCCTCCTTACCTGAAAGTTGGGGTGCAACTGTGACGGCTGTAAGTAGTTCTTCCGGTTCGAGTAAGTTGAAGCTTAATGAGGTTCGAGACCTGATTCTAAGCGAAGATATTCGCAGAAGGGAATCAGGTGAAGTCTCAAGTTCTGCCTTGAATACAGAGAGCAGGGGAAGAACAAAACAGCGGGGTCAAAATAGGAGCAGATCTAGATCCAAGAAGAAAGGTCAATCAAAGTTTGGTGGTGATGGGTGCTGGAATTGTGGTAAAAAGGGGCACTTAAAGAAAGATTGCAAGGCTCCAAAGAAGAAAAACCATAATGAAGAGTCTGCCAATGCAACTGCAGCAGAGCAAGTTCAAGATGCTTTAGTTCTTTGTGTTGACACTCCTTTAGAGTCATGGATTCTTGACTCAGGTGCGTCGTTTCACTCTACCTCACATAAAGAAAGTATGCAAAATTATGTTGCTGGAAACTTTGGGAAGGTTTATCTTGCTGATGATGAGCCTTTAGATATTGTGGGGAAGGGTGATGTCAATGTAAGGACCACAAATGGCACTTTGTGGAAGTTAAAGAATGTAAGGCATGTACCTGGCTTGAAGAGGAACTTGATATCTGTTGGACAGCTTGATGATGAAGGTTATGTCACAACCTTTATGGGTGGATCTTGGAAGATCACCAAAGGTGCTATGATTATAGCACGAGGCAACAAGATGGGTACTCTCTACATGACCAGCAACAACAAAGATATAGTGGCAGTGGCAAATTCAGGAGTTGACTCCAATATATGGCACTGCAGGCTTGGTCACATGAGTGAGAAAGGGATGAAGGTACTGCTGTCAAAAGGAAAATTGTCTGGCTTGAAATCTGTGGAAGTTGGTCTTTGTGAAGACTGCATTTTTGGGAAGCAAAAGAAGGTTACATTCTCAAAAACTGTAAGAACTTTGAAGACACAGAAGCTAGAACTTGTACATACAGATGTATGGGGTCCTTCACCAGTACCATCTCTTGGAGGCTCACTCTACTATGTCACTTTCATTGATGACTCTACTCGCAAGGTATGGGTTTATTTTTTGAAAAGGAAATCTGATGTATTTGTTACCTTCAAAAATTGGAAGACCCTTGTAGAGAATGAGACAGGTTTGAAGGTGAAGTGTCTGAGATCAGACAATGGTGGAGAGTATGACAACAAGGAATTCAAGGACTTTTGTGCAGCTAGTGGTATTAGGATGGAAAGAACTGTTCCAAGAACACCACAGCAGAATGGAGTTGCCGAGCGCATGAATAGAACCTTGAATGAACGGGCTAGAAGCATGAGGATACATGTTGGACTGCCTAAAACATTTTGGACAGATGCAATTAACACATCAGCTTTCTTGATAAACCGAGGACCATCTGTCCCTTTGGATGGTGAAATTCCAGAGGAGGCCTGGACAGGGAAAGAGGTAAATCTTTCACACTTGAGAGTCTTTGGATGTGTTTCATATGTGCATGTAGATTCTAATGACAGGGATAAGCTAGATGCAAGTCTATAAAGTGCTTTTTTATTGGATATGATTCTGATGAGTTTGGATATCGATTTTAGGATGATGAAAATCGAAAAATTCTCAGAAGGAAAAATGTTATATTCAATGAAAATGTCTTGTACAAAGACAGGGCTGTTGTAGAATCTGACAGTGCAGGGAAACAAAATGATAATGGTGGACAGGTTGAGCTAGAAGAAATTTCACAAGATGATGTGAATGATAAGATACAGGATGTATCTGAAATAGAAGCACAACCTTGTACACCGGTACAACTGAGAAGATCTGCAAGAATACCTAGGCCTACATAAAGGTATTCTCCATCTTTGCATTACCTACTGTTGACTGACGAAGGTGAACCCGAGTGTTATGATGAAGCAATGCAGGTTACAGATTCTGTTAAGTGGGAGTTAGCCATGAAAGATGAGATGAACTCATTGCAAAAGAATCAGACTTGGGAGCTAACTAAACTCCCTAAAAACAAGAAGGCATTGCATAACAAGTGGGTTTACAGAGTCAAAGATGAACCTGATAGCAGTAAGAGGTACAAAGCAAGGTTGGTAGTGAAGGGCTTCCAACAGAAGGAAGGTATAGACTACACTGAGATCTTTTCTCTAGTTGTGAAACTAACCACTATTAGACAACCTTTCTCCAGTTGCTGCTGAGAACTTACATTTAGAGCAACTAGATGTGAAGACAGCCTTTCTCCATGGTGACTTGGAGGAAGACATCTACATGTTGCAACCAGAAGGATTTTCAGTCCCAAGCAAAGAAAACATTGTGTGCAAGCTCAAGAAAAGTTTGTATGGTCTGAAACAAGCCCCCAGACAATGGTACAAGAAGTTTGATGGATTCATACGTAACAATGGTTTCATTAGGTGCAATATGGACCATTGTTGTTATCTTAAGAAGTTTGATAATTGTTATATCATATTGCTGTTGTACGTGGATGATATGCTTATAGCAGGATCAAGTATGACAGAGATTAACAATCTGAAAATATAATTATCAAAGGAATTTGCTATGAAGGACTTAGGAGCAGCAAAGCAAATTCTTGGGATGAGAATTGTGAGGGATAGAACAGCTGGCACTGTGAAGCTATCTCAAGAAGGTTACATCCAGAAGGTGTTGAGCAGATTCAACATGCAGGATGCAAAACCAGTTAGCACTCCTTTGGCAAGTCACTTCAAGCTGTCTAAAGAGCAGTCACCAAAGTCTGCTGAAGAGCGAGAGTCCATGAAGAAAATTCCTTATGCATCAGCTGTAGGAAGTCTGATGTATGCCATGATTTATACCAGGCCGGATATAGCACATGCAGTGGGAGTTGTGTGCAGACATATGGCAGATCCGGGCAAGCAACACTGGGAGGCAGTGAAATAGATTCTGAGATACCTAAAAGGCACCTCAGGCAAATCACTTTGTTTCAGGAAAAGTGATGTTATTCTACAAGGTTTTGTTGATTCAGATCATGGTGGTGATCTGGACACCAGAAGAAGTACCACTGGCTATGTTTACACCTTGGGTGGCACTGCAGTGAGTTGGGTTTCAAAACTTCAGAAGGTTGTTGCTCTCTCAACAACAGAAGCAGAGTATGTAGCTATCTCTGAAACTAGCAAAGAGATGGTATGGCTGAAAAATTTTCTGAAGGAGTTGGGCAAGGAACAAAGCAATAGTGTGTTGTTTTGTGACAGTCAAAGTGCAATTCACCTTGCCAAGAACCCAGTCTTTCATGCAAGGACTAAACACATACAACTGAAGTATCACTTCATTCGTGGTTTGCTTGAAGATGATGTTTTGCTGCTGGAGAAAATACTTGGTGCAGAGAATCCAGCAGACATGTTAACCAAGGTGGTGACCACAGAGAAACTGAGACTGTGCAAAGCCTCAGTTGGCCTCTATGGATGATTAATGTAGGGATGCCGTAGCAGTATTTCCATTGTTATATTGAGCAGGGCTAATACATTGAGATGTTTGCTTTCTTTGGAGTTCAGACTCCAAGTGGGAGATTGTTAGAGTGTGGAGTCAGAACTCTTTCATTCGTGCGCCTCTGCACAGGATCACACTCTGCCTCAGGAGCGCATCCACTGCTCCAGGGGAGCATTCACAGCATCAGGGAAGCATGGCGAGCTTATGCCATCTCCAGGGGAGCATTCGCTGCTCCAGGGGAGCAATCGCTGCCCCAGGGGAGCATCCACTGCTCCAGGGAGCATCCTCAGCTCAGGGGAGCATGGCGAGCATATCGCATCTCCAGGGGAGCATTCGCTGCTCCAGGGGAGCATCTTTCAGTGCCAGGGAAGCATTCGTTACTCCAGGGGAGCATATGCTGTCCGGGTCTAGCAGGGAAGCACATGCTGTCACTGGAGGGCATTCATTGTCCCAGGAGAGCATCACTGGCGTCAGGGAAGCATGCATTGCGGGTTCAAAACAAGTCGATATCACTTGGGATGCGTCGACCTTGTCTTGGCAATGCGTCGACGCATTGTCTTGGCAATGCATTGAACTGACTGATGGTGGGGGAGCATCTGCAGTCGCTGGAGGGCATACTCGGTCCCAGGAGAGCATCCGGGGGGACAGGCGAGCATGCGCGTCTGATGTATCCCGGAAGAGGATTTCTGTTGATCAGGGGTATTATTGTCCTTAATGCCCTGACTTATGACGCCCTAATCTCCTAGTATAAAAGGATGGGCTCTCTCCTTGTATTGTAACAAGTCTGTGATTATCTTAGTGGAATCCTGTTGCGGCCGTGGACGTAGGAAGGCATCTTGCCTCCGAACCACGTAAAAAATCCCTGTGTGTTCTTGTGTGATTCTTCTTCTCTCCTTCTTCCTCTGCTGGTTGTCCTCCTCGTCTGGGTACTCCGGTTCTATCCCCAACACTGGGCTGCATTCTTACTGGTTCCATGTTCAGCAACAGGGGAAAAACAACATGTGAGAGGAGGTTAAGATAGAAGTTATTAATCATAACAATGCTAGATATCATGATGCAGATGTCGTCATGCACATGCATTCAGTGACAAGCATGTTGGTAACCCAGTTTTAGAACCTTGTGACTTTGTGCTTTTGATGTTTCACTCCCTGCAATCAAGCCTAAGATCCTTTTCTGATCATATTTCATCTTGGATCATCCAAAACATGCAAAACGACATAACACAAGGATCATGCGTGGGTTGACACCATACAAGATATGGATGCGTTGATCGTGTCTGACAAAATTTATATTAGAAGTTAGAGTATTATTATCTTCTTGGTTTACAGGACTCTGGATCCCCATAAAAGGGCGACATTCATACAGAATTATAAAATCATTGGCTTCCAAGCAGTGAATACTTTAGACTCATAGTGTATGTAAACATTGTTAAATAATTTTTTTTTCTCCAGAACATGCACCCGCGATAGTGCGTTTGCTTGACAAGAAAGACAGATTATCATCCGAGCATGACCACAACGTAGATCAACGTCCTCGATAACAGATTATGGAATCGCTGCGCCGATTGTGATAGAGACATAGACATAAAAGCATCCTCCCACATGGACCAAAATCAAATCTAATCTGAAACTTGAAGAATCCCTCCAAAGGCAGCAAAATTAATGGCTAAGAATACATAAATAACAGCAACGAATAAATAGGAAAACCTTCCTGGACGACCGACACATACCTCGTCGTAGTCCTTCTTCTCCACCTTGGGCTGCTTGAGGGGCTTCGCCTTGCCACCTGCACACATCAATTTCGCCCGATGAAAACGCAGATCGCACAAGTTGGTGAAAAACGGAGGGAGGGGAAGAGGAATCGTGGCAACTCAGACCTTGCTTCGACGACATGGTCGCGGCCTCCCACAGAGAGAGAGAGAAGGGTAAGGCGGGGATGGAAACCCTAGAAGGCCTCCTCCACAGGAAGACGAAGACCGAACTCGGAGAAAATAACGTCACGGAGGGGGGCAGAGGCGATG
Organism: Amorphophallus konjac; assembly: GCA_022559845.1. Taxonomy (NCBI): domain Eukaryota; kingdom Viridiplantae; phylum Streptophyta; class Magnoliopsida; order Alismatales; family Araceae; genus Amorphophallus; species Amorphophallus konjac. The sequence continues at coordinate 254,272 of JAHNEJ010000541.1, forward strand.
GAGAAACCCGCTATTTAAAGAAAAATAAAACGATACTTTTACAACTATATTCTTATATAATATCATATTTATATTTATCCTTTATTCTTTCTGTATTATCGACAATACCTCTTATGTGTATCGTATTATTGAGATTATACACCTATGATTGTCAGGCCGTCAATGTCGGAGAACATTTTGGACATATGCTTATTAAAATAATTTAAAAATATAAAATATCAAAAATACTCTTAAATTTTAGAGAGAGAGAAGGGTGCCACCTGTGCCCCCCTCTCTCACTTTCGGGAGCTTCCCTTCTGTAATATATGTGAGTATCGAATCGTGTCCTCGCGGGTATCAAATCGTGTTCCTAGGCATGTTCAGATCTTGTGACCAATGGATCTTTAGATTCCCAAATAAAAAATATTAAATCATTTTGGAGTTGCCGTGACATTACAGGCGAGTTACTCGTTCCTCGAGATCGTTCGGGTTAAATTAAATTAATTCCTATTTTTTACAAATTTTAACTTCCAAAAAAGAGAAATAAATAAAATATTAAACATATATAAACCTCCCACCCCTTCTCTCTCCTCATTCTCTCCCTCTCTTCCTATGTTCCTCTCTTCCCTCTCCTTCCATCCTCCGGGCGGCCGACGTAGATCGTGGAGGGCGAGGTGGCTGGGCGACGATAGCGGCGACGGCGAGGTCTGGGGGCGAGATCGGGCGGTGGAGTGGCTTAGTTCGTACGCAGAGGTGGCAGACATACCTCGGGGGATTTCGCGATTTCCACACGAATCGGCGATTTCCGGCGTGTGAAAGCTTCGTCAAAGATAGGGGGATGGATTCTAACCCCTCCTTTTGTGTTTCCCCGTTGTTTTGCGCCGATTTGAACAAGAGAGATGGTTTAATTTATGCTTGGGGAAAAATGACATGTTTTGGGTTGTGCAGCGGATTTGGTCGATTCAAGTGGCAGTTTGTAGTTTAAAAGGTTTCCGCCAATGGTATGAATGAAGTGGGATGGTTCCCCAATGTTTTTCCCATCATGTGAGGTGATTGGGGCGGAGTTTCAAACCTCTAGCTGAGGTTCTGTCCAGAATAACCCCCCACAGAAGGCGCCCAACTAGTTAGCCATCGAGATTGGGCAGCAGCCAAGTCGATGGCCATCCAGGAGACTTGGGCGGCCAGACCTTTGGCCGCCTTGCCTAGGTGGGAGGCTGGTGTTGTGCCGGGTGGCCAGCCCTCTAGCCGCCCAGGTCTAGTGGGCGGCCAAAGATGTGGCCGCCCAGAAGAGTAGTGAGTTAGGCAGGCAGCCCCCTCGCTACCGATATTTTTGGGTGGGCGGCCAGCTTCTTGGCCCCCTAGGTTGCAGATTTCTGAGTGTTGAGATTGTCGGGTTTCCTAGGTGGGCTATTCCGATGTGATCCGTGTAAACTAGTGATCGTCAATTTTGTTGTATGACCTGGTGTTCTGGTGGTTTGGCGACATAGAGTTGTGTTGTGTTCTCCTTCTATCTGTGTGTGAGTGCCGGTGATTTCCGTTCTAACTGTGAGCTCTTATCTTGAGTGACACGCCACTAGTCGTAGTCTTTCTAGGTGAGCGGGCACTGACCAACCCGGGAGAGATTGAGGGCTTTCCCTGTGAGATGGTTTTTATGTTGGTCACCGTGGGCCCCCCTACTCTTGTTGTCTGAGTTCAGGCTAGGGGCAAAGCCAGCTAGAGGACCTGACATTGAGCAGTCAGTCTGTGTGCGTACACGTGGTTGGGGCTCAGACACCGTGCTGACGAGCACGACCCAACTAATCCTTGTGAGCTGTGTTTGCGTGTCTCAGTTGTTGCATTAAGGTTGAGTGACAGACAACTGAGACGCGGTATAAAACGTCAGTGGACACATTCGACCTTACTTTTAGTGGGTAATTCTCCTATCACTCGAGTCGTGGTTCTCCCGATGGTTGAGGTGGTGGTTTCTCGACAGTGAGGTCGCGGTTCTCTCGATAGTTAAAGTAGTGCTTTCTCAATAGTGAGGTTGTGTTTTCCTACAGCGAGGTCATGGCTCCTTTGGTTTTGGTTGTGGCTTACTGGTGGTCGAGTCTCCTCCGACACGTGCGGACATGGTACATCGGGTTTGCTTACGATCGTGGTTTTCTTGACACTCGAGGTGTCGTGTTGCCTGCATATGACTTGTGCGATCGGTAACTTAGTTGTGCTTATTTACTTTCTGCCAGTTACTACATTGTCATTATTTATTATTTTTTCTTGTTGTTTATTGCTGTTGCGCAGTGGTGGGGATCCACGGGACCCTACTAAGCCAATGAGATGAGGCTCACCCCTTTCCCTTTTAGGTGTGGTGCACCTCCACGCAGTTCAGAGGTCCAGTGCACCACCAGTAGAGTTTCGTAGTTTCCAGTGTGTCTGAGCTGGGATATGTCCTGTGGCTGTGTACTTTTCTTTTTGTTAAACTGTACTTTTTAGACTTGTACTATGGAACTATGTAAATTATTATAAATGTGAATTTTAATTCCTGCACTTTAAATTCTGCATTCATTTTAGACTCTTATGCACTCTTGCAACATTGGTCTAACCCTTCCGAGCACTGTTGTCACGACGCATAATCTGAGTACCGGAAGGAAACTGGTGCAACCCAAATCCTGGCCCGCTACTCACGAGCCATGAGGCTCAGAAGGGTGAATTAGTGCCATAGAGATGCATCGAAGTTTAGAATAAATACAGAAATTAAAGTGCAGGAATTAAATCAATATACACATTCTCTCTCTCTTTTCCTCAAATTAAACAATTTATAGTCTAATGTACAATGTCCAAAAGGTACAATGAAAAGGAAGGAAAAGTACACAGCCTATGGGGCATACCCGGCTCAAGCACGCTGGCAACTAAACTCTCCGGATGTCGCTTTGGATCACTGAACTCTGAGAAGAAACGTCGTACCTAAAAAATAAGGGATGAGCCTCATCTTATCGACTCAGTAGGGGTCCCACGGATCTCCACCGCAAGCAACAGTGATAAACAACAGCAGTAGCAACAACTATAACAATAACAATAACGGTAACAAGAGTAATAATAATAATAATGAGAACAACAATAACAATAACGGATAAACGGTGGGGATGAAACACAACTTATTTGCTACCTGCAATCCTCATGCCCCACGCATTCCAAGGAGCTATTCTACCGAGCGGCTCGTACATGCTCACTCTTTAGACCCTCGACCCTCAAGGTCGAGAAGAAACCACAGCCTCAATGCCGAGGAAGTTCTATCCTTTAAAATGGAAATAAGACTACCCATCGGGAATTATGACCTCGCTGTTGTGAGGGCACTAACCCGCAGAACCTCGTAACGCCTCTATAGTGATGGTCTATCCTCACTAATAGTCTAACAAAGCCTCAACAAGACCACATGGTCAGGAACACGACCTCCACATTGTCTCAAAGTCTGTAAACCCTAGGCTTAAACCAGAAAGAAGGCCACAAAGGAACGCACGCACGATGCTCATGCGCGTTACCCTTTAGCCATGCATGCATCTTTACATAACAAGTGGACTATCTGGGGTCTTTGCTCATCAACACGGTGTCTAAGTCCCCAACCACGTGTCCACACACTAGATGGACTCCTTAACGTCTAGGCCCTAATAGCCATTTTTTTCCCCAGCTCGGACTCAGGCTCTAGAGTAGGCAGAGTCCTCGACGGAGTAGCCTCGAGAACGTAGGTGGAGTCCTCACAGCACTACGTACGTAGGGGCCCATGGCGATCGGCTCGAAACAGTCTCATGGGAAGAACACAGAAGCCCTCACCCTAGGCAGACTCCTTAATGCGCTAGGATCTCAACAAGGGGCAAGCCTCACAAGGTGAATTCCCATCGGAACCATAATATCTCATGGGGAAAACCCTCACCCTAGTCAAACTCATCAACGTACTAGGACCTCAGGGGGGCGAGCCTCATAGGCACAGCCAACACCGAACAGGGTTGCCAACTCACCTGCTTACTCACCCCCCACGGCCTGCTCAACTCATATCAACCTATCTCACCCACACAAGGAAACCTCTTACTCAAATACACTAAAAAATAGAACCCCAAGGCACCCGCGATGAGCCTCGGATGCGCCTCTCGATGACCCCGTCTCACCTGAAAACATAAGGGTGAACCTCATTTCATAGGCTCAATAGGGATCCCGCCATACTAGTCAAGGCGGGCGCCTAGGCGCGGTTGAAACGGCCAAGCGGACGAACGCTTTTAACATCACTCAAAAGGCGAACTGGGCAGTCGCCTAGGCGGGCTGAGCGCCAAGGCGACCGCCTGGTCGCCTTAAACGCGCGGGTCTGAGTCCGACCCGTTAAACCCCCACCCGTTTAGGTTAAACCCCCCGATCCTCCGCTCCCAGGCGGCAGCTCCCCCCCGTCCCAACCTCCCACTCCCCCTCGATCCTCCTCTCCCAGGCGGCAGCTCCCTGCCCTAGCTGCTCGGCTGCCGGCGTGCGCCTGCGACGTCCCCTCCTCCCCGGCTGCGACGTCTTACTCCTCCCCGGCTGCGTCTTCCCCCGCGAGCCCCGGCGACAACTACTCCCCGGCTACGAATCGGCTGCGACGTCTTCCTCCTCCCCGGCTGCGACTTCCCCCTCCAACCTGGCTGCGTCTTACCCCGCGGGCCCCGGCGAAAACTCCTCCCCGGCTGCGAACAGGCTGCGACATCTTCCTCCTCCCCGGCTGCGACTTCCCCCTCCTCCCCGACTGCATCTTCCATAGCGGGCCCCGGCGACAACTCCTCCGCGCCTGCAACAACTCCTCCACCACCGTCACCGGAGCGCGAAGCCACCGCCGGCGCCGCGGCTGATCCTCTCCGCCGTCGGTTAGTCCCCCATGCCCCTCTCTCTCTCTCTCTGCTCTCCCCCCCGGCGGCGCTCTCTCTGTCTCCCTCCTCTCCCCGACTCCCTGGCCCCTCTCTATCTACCTCCCCCCTCTCTCTCTCACTGGAGCAACCCCCCCGGCGGGCCCGACCCCTCTCTGTCTCCCTCCTCTCTCTCTCTCTCATCGGAGCAACCCCCCCGACCCCTCTCTGTCTCCCTCCTCTCTCTCTCTCACCGGAGCAACCACCCCGTCCCCTCTCTCTCTCTCTCTCTCTCTCTCACCAGAGCGAGGAGAGCCAGAGAGGCCCCTCTCCCTGTCTCCCCGCTCTCTCTCCCTCTCTGTCTACCTCCTCTCTCACTCTCTCACCGGAGCGGGGAGAGGTCCCTCTCTGTCTCCCTCCTCTCTCACTCTCTCACCGGAGCGGGGAGAGGTCCCTCTCCGTCTCCCTCTCTGTCTCCCTCCTCTCTCTCTCTCTCAGTCTCACGACTCTCATCGGAGGTCCGAAGCTCTCCCCCCGGCCCCCCTCTCTCTCTCTCCCTCTCTCCCTCTCTGTCTCCCTCCTCTCTCTCTCTCTCTCTCTCTCTCTCTCTCTCTCTCTCTCTCTCTCTCTCTGTCTCACGACTCTCACCGGAGCTCTCCCCCCCGGCACTGGCCCTCTCTCTGTGTAACGACCCAAGAATCCGATTACCGGGAAGGTCCGATAACCCGAGACTCGCACCGCTGCCCACGAGCCGGGAGGGCTCGGAAGGGCTAAAAGGAGTGTGGAAGCACAAAGAAATAGGAAATAAAGTAGGACAACCATTAACAGAAATAAATAAACAACTACAGCTATAACAGAGCCCAGTCCAACGGAAAGTACAGTCTAAAGCAGTAAATCGTACCACATGCCGAGTGAACACTCGGCCCGGCGAGCTGGCAACTGAGAACCTCCGCTCCGCACCCTCGAACCTCGAGGAAGAACCGCCACACCTGAAAAGCAGGGGATGAGTCTCCAAAACAGAGACTCAGCAGGGATCCCGCGGAACCCCAAGTTGGAAACAACGGCGGTACCGAAAAGGAACGCTACGAGAGCAACCGCAACAGCAGGAACAGTAAACCCGATGGCCGGTCGAAACACGGCACTACAACTACTCCTACTGTACCAGAAACACACCCTGACCTCGCGGTCGAGGCTACCGAACTACACTAGTACCGCTTACCGAAGTAAAAACACACGGCAACCACGCCGTAGAGGCCTGTCCCCCGGACACAGCCTACCTGGACACACTGTCCAAGGTGCAACCCCGACCATCCGATCGCGGGTACCGCACAACAAGACGCAACCTCGGTAGAGCCACTAGCACTAGTCCCATGACGTGAAAACCAACACACGCGCCGCGGCGAAACAACCGAAAACACAACGGTCGACACGACCGAAAACCCGAAGGTCGAAGTCACGAAAACTGACAGTCTGTCACTCCCAACTCGACAGGAGTACCACCCACTAGAAGCACAGCCGGTAGCGTCCCCTGACGTCTTACACCGCGCCGCAGGTGAACCGCCTGGCGTGGTAGCTCCTACCAAAGGCACGAACACCGTATAAGTAACCACAAACAAGTGACCAGCTGGGGTCACGCCCGTCGACGTGGGTCCAACCGCCCCCAACCACGTGTGCACACACAGACCACGTGTCCCTGGTCTGTCCTTCTGACCGGTTTTCCCCTCAGCCGGACTCTGGCTGCAAGACGTGGGGCCTGACGGCAACCGGTCCACAAACCGTCTCTAAGAGTAAGCCCGTACACCACTCCCTGGTGCGACCAGCACCGCGTACTGGTAGGCTACGACTAGTGGAGGGTCACTGAAGGAGTAGACTCTCAAGTCGAAGGAAAATAGCGTCCAAACCCGACAAAGTACGGGGACCATCCCCCATACTAGCACCGTCGCACGGTGACCACAGTCAGAGAAGAAACGGGACTCACAGTCCACGGTCGCGCACACACCTGCGCGAGAGTCGAGAAAACCCAAGTGACGCTAAGTCACTGGACTCTGGACAGTCCTCTAGACGCACTACACCTAACGGTCCTTGAGTCACAAGACTCGGGGTCAAGACCGTTGCACGTGACAGCACAAGGCCGTCAATCTAGTCCAATATCTAGGTCTAAAATCACGGTAGCACGAATATCGAGACAGCTCATGAGCCGTCGAGACCATTCCCTCGGGAAGGGAACTAAGAAGCCTTCCAGTCCCAGGCAGGGCAACTGGACTCACAGTCCAAGGCCACACACGGCCCACGCGGAAAGCACAGAAGCACGATTCCCAAGGCAGCGCACAAGCCGTCACGCCGATAACTAGACTCGCAGTCCAAGGCCAAACACATGGCCCACTCGGGAATCATCTTCCAGGAAAACTCACGACATGCAGGGAAACCCCACCGCACACACACCGATACACGGTGACTCAGTCTAGCGTAACACGAAAGCCCGACGCACGAGAAGTCACCCGAACTCTCAAACCCATGGGCATGCTAAACGAGGTAACACTGTCCTCCCGACACCCTCAAAACACGGACACAGAATCCCACGGGTGTCTGGGACACTCACGAGACCGCAGGTCGACCACTGGGTCCCAACCGAGTCGACCGGGGATCCACACATCGCGGAACAATGCGGAGAACACAAAAACTCGCCTCGGTGCAACACAGAGCGTGACGGTCTAGTCTTGGGACGTCACAGTCTGTGACGGTCCAAGTCTCGACCGTCACAACCACCCTGACGCACCCACAAAGGGTCGTCACACACCAGGCTGCAAGTTGCATGTGACGCACCCTCTCTGGCGCGTCACAGTCTCTAACGCGCCAGCCCTGGTGCGTCACAGCATGTGACGCGCCAGTCCAGGTGCGTTACATGACACGGGGAAAATCAACTGTAACGTGTCACACTTGGTGCGTTACAGTATGTAACGGACCACTCTTGGTGCATTACAAGGTCGGTACGCGTCTGCTCTGACGCACCCCGACAGGGGCGTTACAAGACTGTGACGCGCCAGGCTTGGTGCGTCACAGGCCTTGACCTCGAACGGTCAAACCAATGCCTGAAAACACGGTCAGCTCGTCCTGACGGCCCACCTCAGGCGCTTCACAGAGCTGTGGCGGTCTATCGTGGGACCATCACACACACAGACCACCAAAAAAGCTAACGGGCCCTGTGACGCACCCACCCTGGGGCGTCACAGGCTGTGACTGTCACTGGAAGGACCGTCACACCCGTCCGAGCGCGAAACGACGGGAAACGACCCGAAAAACGTCACACGCCCCCATACCTCCACGGGAGAGGGGGAAAACAAGGGGGAAGCCCCCAAATAGCCCCCCTAGCATGCATCAAGGCCTCGGATCGGCCAAAAACACAATGAAACAGGAGATCGGCCCACGAGCCCTAAAACATGGATTTTTCCCAAAAATCCCCGATTACGCCCGCTCGGCTCACCACGGCCTACAAAACTCGTGGGAAAGGAAGTGCACGAGCTGGGGGTCCATCTCCCTACCTCCACCGAAGATTTCGCGCCCCGAACTCACCGATCCGCGAAGAAAATGCCGTTGAAGCCTCGCCGTTCCACGAACCCACGGTCGAGCTTCCACGCGCCTCCACCGCCTTGATCCTCGCCCGTCCTCGCCCGCGCCGCCTCCGCCTCGCCCCCGCCTCGCTTCGTCGACTGCCGGAGAAGAGAGGGGAGAAAGAGGGCGTGGGAGAAGAGAGGGGAGAAAGAGGGCGTGAGAGAAGAGAGAGAGAGGGAAGAGAGAAATGAGAGGGGAGAGAGAAAAGGGGTTAATATATATAGAAAAATCCAAAAATTGCAGAAATTCAGAAAATTACGAGAAATTACCTCCGCGATCCTCGAGAAGAGCACAACGCAGTGGTAACGTCCCGAAGTCGAAGAACGCCACGGTTTGCCCTGCAAAGAGTTCCGAAGGCACATCAGGGAAAAATACGTGTAAAGTGCAAAATACACTCCGAGACCCACTAAAATGATCCGAAAAATATCCAAAAAATCCGGGGCATTACAGCCCTCCCCCCTTAAAGGAATTTCATCCTCGAAATTCAGGACCTAACACAAAGTCACAGGGGAAGAACACTGAACCAACTGACAACGTTGTCAGAGCCCCAGCACAGAAAATCTCGGTTCTCACGAAAACACCGATCCTGAGGGACACATCTAGACTTACAATCACAAACAACACCTCGCTCCTCGCGCCGAGCACACTGGCCAACAGAGCAGACATATACAAGAGGACACAGTCCGGCATCACCTCAGACACCACGGAAACCAATCAAGGCACCGCTGCCACCATCTCACTCACCGAGGAAACACACCCTCGACACGAGAAACAGCTACCGATCCACCCTATGGTCGGCAGACAAAACACACATCAGCTTCAGAATCAGCTGATAGGTCGCACACCCTCCTCAAGGGAGCAACCAAAACAGGGCCTCCATCGGCTCAAGCAGTCATCTCAGCAGACCGCAACCAGAGCATCGGCTCAGCACCAAGAAACACCCCACACATGGCAAGCTGAAAGCCAGACATATCATTGTGACAACTCTGTCAGAGGACAAACTTCGACAAAGCCCAGATCCCATCCGGAAAGGCACATCTCAGAAACGACCACCAAAATGTCTTGCTGGCACACGGCTCTCGCCACACTGGAGCCCCAACGACCAGCATCTTCTGTCTGTGGGAAGACCACACGCCGACGATCACCAACCGCTCCCTCAGGTTCTTCCTTCTTTCCTGGTCCTCCACCGGGTCCGGAGGAAACATTCCAAACCTCGGCAAGCCATCCGTCGACTCACACACAGATCGATACCACATCTCGAGCCGCACTCCTCTCGGACTCTGCATCCGATCTCAATCATCGTGCCAACTCGACCCTCTCGGGGGGCACGACGAAACCAATCGACAAGATCCTGGTGTCTTCAGTAATCACCTCAGTCGACTCAGACTCACAGGGGAACCATCCCATGCTGGTCACCAAACCAGGGATAACCATTGCGACACAAACGTCCCATCAAGGACCACCCACCGACGCCAATCTCACAAAAAGGCCTCCTTCAACAGGCGTCGCTCCTCCATCTAGTCTCATCAAATCCTTCGATCAATCCAAGTGGACACATGCCAATCCCGATTTCGCCCTTACCATAGAGCCACGGGACACCACCTGAACAGTGCTCACGGGTCCCCAAGCAAGATACATCTCACCGTGGTCGGCTATGAGACTAGCCTTACCAGTCACTCGCAGCTACCAACAGGAACCCATAGCCTGCCAGAGATCACTTCTCCAAAAACGATCTCATCCGAGGACACGACTGGGAACACAAGTCGGGCACCAAGCCACCGACCCTGAACAACCCGTTCTCGACCTCCGTCAGGCGATATCCTCAACAACCCCATCCGGGTCCAACACCGACGCCTGACACGGCTTCCATCACAGGAACAGGGTACTCATGCGGCACACTAGCCAGCACATTCCCCACACTCCATCCTGCCAGTGCCAAGAACCACGACTTCTCGGGCAACGGCATGGCAACAACACGTTTCACACAGAGGAACCAATCCTCCGATGCTCAACGCAACCTCAGGAATCCTCCCGTAGCAACCAGCGCTACGATCCTGAACCAATGGGTCACAAGCCCACCACGCTTCCGCTGCGCACTCTGATCCGCGCGCACAGCCGAGAAAGTGAACACCGCCCAACCAGCACTCGTCCTTCCAGAACAGCGCCAGCACCCTCACACGACAAGGGAATGGGCACGACTTCTCACAGGCAACCGCCTTGCCAAGACAAGGAGCACGTCTCGCACGGACTTCATGGCACACAAGGCCAACCAATCCGGGCACCCAATGCAAGACGACGAACCTTAGCCCAACACAATCTCTCCAACCAAAGGGGAGACCAAACGCACTTCCGACCAACGGAAGAACTCCACGCTCGACCTGACCTCGAACCTCGCGCATGCTGGAAACAGTACCATCCAGCACCAAGGAAAGCCATCGCTTCCATAAGGTCAGCGCCTCCGACACACTCGGCGAGTGTCACATCGGACCATAATCATAGCATCTCTCGATGCACCACTGCTGCAATTCCTCGAACTGCAACACACCACGCCAAGAGCCGCAACACGAGCCATAACGACAATCGCCGGCGCTCATCCTCGAGTCCCGAACTCGCCGTGGGGCCTTCACATCTCAAGCCAACTCCAGGGCGAACACAACCCAATCGCACACAAGAGTGCAGGAGCAAGACTTACTGGGACACCACAGCCCAATCTTGCCTCAAAATCCACAAAACCATCGGGACCGACACGTCATTTCTAACGCCCCAGAGCACGACAAAGACATCAGGCTCGACGAAACAGCAGCTCACCGAGAAGATCCTCCGCTCACCCGAGCACACTTCTCGATCAGAACACCCGCTCTGCCACCTTAAACCACAACCTCAATGCCTCAGGGGCTAGATAAAACCAACGCTGGAGTGGCCAAACACCAATAACAACTCCCTCGGAGCACGCCCATGGCAACTTAACCACGAAAAAAAATCCTCTCCAGCCACCTGACCACGCTGCAGGTTCCTCGAACGCAGCACCGCGAGCTCGCGCCTGCCAGCAACCTCAACCCAACGCAGTACAACTAGGGCCACCACCGATGAGGGAGAAGGCTCTCAACCTCGATCCTCAGACCCCATGCTGGCACGAAAGCTGCGGATAGCAACCACCTTCACAGCGCACTCAAGCTCTCAAGCGAGAAACTAGGCGGAAAGCGAACACAAAACCCTAAGCCAGCTGCCGACTGTACTGGACCTTATGGACTCTGATCACTGCAATATCTCAAATTCCTATGTACGTCCACAACCTCCGCTCTGATACCAGCTGTAACAACCCGAGAATCCGATTATCGGGAAGGCCCGATAACCCGAGACTCGCACCGCTGCCCACGAGCCGGGAGGGCTCGGAAGGGCTAAAAGGAGTGTGGAGGCACAAAGAAATAGGAAATAAAGCAGGACAACCATTAACAGAAATAAATAAACAACTACAGCTATAACAGAGCCCAGTCCAACGGAAAGTACAGTCTAAAGCAGTAAAGCGTACCACATGCCGAGTGAACACTCGGCCCGGCGAGCTAGCAACTGAGAACCTCCGCTCCGCACCCTCGAATCTCGAGGAAGAACCGCCACACCTGAAAAGCAGGGGATGAGTCTCCAAAACAGAGACTCAGCAGGGATCCCGCAGAACCCCAACCGGAAACAACGGTGGTACCGAAAAGGAAGGCTACGAGAGCAACCGCAACAGCAGGAACAGTAAACCCGGTGGCCGGTCGAAACACGGCACTACAACTACTCCTACTATACCAGAAACACACCCTGACCTCGCGGTCGAGGCTACCGAACTACACTAGTACCGCTTACCAAAGTAAAAACACACGGCAACCACGCCGTAGAGGCCTGTCCCCCGGACACAGCCTACCTGGACACGCTGTCCAAGGTGCAACCCCGACCATCCGATCGTGGGTACCGCACAACAAGACGCAACCTCGGTAGAGACACTAGCACTAGTCCCATGGCGCGAAAACCAACACACGCGCCGCGGCGAAACAACCGAAAACACAACGATCGACACGACCGAAAACCCGAAGGTCGAAGTCACGGAAACTGACAGTCTGTCACTCCCAACTCGACAGGAGTACCTCCCACTATAAGCACAGCCGGTAGCGTCCCCTGACATCTTACACCGCGCCGCAGGTGAACCGCCTGGCGTGGTAGCTCCTACCAAAGGCACGAACACCGTACAAGTAACCACAAACAAGTGACTAGCTGGGGTCACGCTCATCGACGTGGGTCCAACCGCCCCCAACCACGTGTGCACTGTGGACACCGAAAATTGCACATCCAGATGCCACGCTCGGCCCAGCATCAACAACGGCCCCGAGTAAAGAAACCCCGGAGAAATCAAGCACAAGAGGCCCCACGGCCCATGGGCCTCGAAGAGAATCAAATGGGCCACGACTCATGCTCACAATGGGCTCAAAATCGCCCTGGCAGAACCCTCCAGACGGTCGCTCCCTTCAGAGGCACACCCTGCCGCGGCCCTCGCCGGCACACCCCTATGGGGGTTCACCGGCACACCCCCATGGGGGGGGGGGGGTCTTCACCGGCACACCCTTTGGGGCCTCAGCGGCACGCCCTCAGCAGGCCTCAGCGGCACGCCCTCAGCAGCCACAGCGGCACGCCCTTAGCAGCCTCAGCGGCACGCCCTCAGCAGCTTCAGCGGCACGCCCTCAGCAGGCTTCAGCGGCACGGCCCTTTGGGGCTTCAGCGGCACGGCCCTTTGGGGTCTTCAGCGGCACGCCCTTCAGGCCGTTCAGCGGCACGCCCATCCGGGGCTCCAGCGGTACGCTCTTTTGGCACCACAGCGGCATGCTTGTTCAGCCCTTCAACGGCACAGCGGTGAAGCTCTTTCAACGGGCGACGTGAGGCCCATGCCCTACACATCCTTAGCGCGCAGTGGAGCCGTCTGAGGTGGCAGCCGATCGTTGGGCCACGTGGCCTAGTCCACTGACAGCCAGGACAGGCAGGTCAAACCTCATGATCACGGGCCACTTCCCGCTTCGACGCCCCTGCACGAGGACTCCCGCCGTCCGGGGTATAAAAACCCCTCCCCTTCGTTTCGAAAAAAAAAAGAAAGAGGAAGAAATACACACACAAAGGGAGAAGAGAAGAGGGAGACAGACGCATACAGGCAGAAGAAAAGAGAAGAAGAGAGAAGAAGAAGAAGAGGCTCCCTCCCTGCCGGGAGCTTCCTCCGACGACCACCACCACCACCGGAAGGGAGCAAGAGTAAGGGAGAGAGGGTTCGATGTAACGGGGAAAGAGTTAGGGGCGGCTGGCCTCCCTCCTGCCCTCCGTTCCTCCTCTTCCTTTTATGTCTTCTTTTCTTTTGTGGGGCCTTTTTCCCCTTTCTTGGCCATGGCATCATCTTTGGCATTCTTTTTTGCTATGATATGTATATAAGGCAGTGTCCTCTCGATTCCCATGAATGAAAGTTGTTCCTCGTGGGTTCTCTTTGATTTCGTTGGCTTGCGCTAGCTCTCACGGTTTCTTTATGGGGTTGTTCGTTTTCCCTCCGCCTCCCCATTTCTCCGGTGTTTTTGGGGCCCTCATGTCGACTTGATTATCCCCCTATGAGCCTTGGTTTCACAAGCCCTTCAATCCTCTCCATGGCCATCTGCTGTGTCCACTGGCTTAAGGGAGAGGGAGACCCTCACCCTCTCTCCAAACACACAGTGATCAGGTGGCCTGCCCTTGGCCTTGAATCCCCTTTCTTTTCTTTAAACGGCTTCTAAGGCCCCCAGCTTGCACACTCTGTTTGAACTCCCAGCGATGCCTCTTCCTGGCCCTTCGCCGGCACCCCTGTTTGGTCCCTCAGCGGCACGCCCATGGGGGTTGTCCAGCGGTACGCCCCCCCCCATTTATCCTTGGCCGGCACGCTATCTCCTCGCCTTCAGCGGTACGCCCCAAGTGCCCTCAGCGGTACGCCCTCCTCTGCCCTCAGCGGCACGCATACCAGTCCACCCCTTTGGCCGGCACGCTCCTTGGCCGGTACACCTGATCAGCCTTGGCCGGCATACCGCAGGCCTTCAGCGGCACACACCCTCAGCCTCTTAGCAGCCCACTCCTTGGCTTTGCCCCCCGAGCCCTTCCCCTTACGTTTTCCGAGGCTCTTTAAAGGTGTTGCTCCCCCGGGGGCCCATCTCCAGTTGTCGGGTTCCGCCACTCCATGTGGGCGCGCTCCCTTTATCTCCCTTACGCCCCGGGTTAAGGGGAGATGCTGCCGAATTTTTTTGTGAGATATTAATAAAACATTAAAAGAGGCAAAAGGAGGCAACAAACGAGTAGGATAACTGACGAAACCTTCCAACTCATCAAGCCGCTGCCGGCATCACAACGAAAATCGAACCGGACTAATTAACCACCCGGCAGCCCGAGTGTCCGACCCACAAGAAAAGAGGCCGAACCAAACGAAATGAAACAAGGGGGAAGTTTGTATAAAACTCCCTACAAATCGACACAAGAAGAAAAGAAAAGCCTTAAAGCAGGTAATCAAAACTGAGTTAACCTCCATCACTCCCTGCCCAACCCCCAGCGGCACACACACGCCCAGCCTTCAGCGGTACCCTCTCTTGAGCCTTCAGCGGTACGCCCCTACAGCCCCCAGCGGTACGCCCCTGCAGCCCTCAGCGGTACGCCCTTTGCAGCCTTCAGCGGTACACTCTCTACAGCCCTCAGCGGTACGCCCCCTGTAGCCCTCAGCGGTACGCCCCAGCCCTCAGCGGTACACTCCCGTTTTCCCCTTCGCCGGCACACTATACACATACACATATACAACTTGACAAGGGCATTAATAATAGCAAATAAATTAATAAAAATTACGCTAATTAAAGGACTCCGAATGCGTAATATTAATCACAATAAAAGAGGTGGGAGGGGTAATAAAAAAAATAATAAATAACAAACAAATGATAATGATAAGAATAATCATGAACGAAAAGAAGAAAAATCATCCCGGACAAAGGCACGAATAAACAGTAAATATTAAATCAGAAATGAGAATGTACATAGCTAGGAAAACCCCAGATAAAAGACATCAAAGCCCGCGCTGCAGCCCCCATCTCTCCCCGTGACCCGGGGTGAAAAGGACAACAACGTCGCCCTTTCGGGTCGAGCCCGAGTCTCGGGAATTACCCCGATATGGCCAGGTTTTGATCTAACCTCGGGCCGACAGCTTAATCGGACCGGATTTGTTTCTCGTTCCGGATACCTTCCGAATCATCATTAAAATTGCCGTACGCTCGGCAGACATTTGAAGGGAGCTACCACGGTTTTCTCGCCGCGCCCCTGTTACGGGCCCGTGTCCGGCTATGAAAAGGTCCCCGAGTGGCCTATGCGGCCGACAATTTATGGCTTTAATAAAACCCTCAGTGCGATCTACCTATATCTCTCTCGCATGATTAATATCATCCTTTTTCGGCCGTAGGGCCCCTAATTTCGGCAATTAATCATGGGTGTTCCCCCGTATGGGGGATGTAAATGACGTCGTGACCTTCATGGCACGACGGGATTCGGTCCCGACACGAACCACACAATCGTCTGACGAAGTCAGATCGAGCGCACCATGGGCTCTTCGGAGCCCGAATAAATTGTCACTCCGGTGACTGGCACGCCCACGCACTTAATAATCCAACAAAGGAACAAAACAACTGTTAAACGAAAAGTGCGTCCACAAGTCTGGCACGCCCGGTGGGACCGATCCACCCTTCATCTCTTTGCCGAAATTAGGGGCCCCGCGGCCCCCTTCTTGTAATACTAATTATGTTACTTTCTTAAATGCAGAAAAAAGAGAAAGGCATCATGGAGCCGACAATGGCTGTTCTCTGCAGCCCCGAGGTTGTGAAGAATCATGTGCGAGGCGGCTACCTGGCGGTGCCCCTCACTTTCGGGAGCTTCCCTCCCACCGTGGGCTTCCCCAACTTCTTGGGGGTGGCCTTCGTTGACATCCTCGACGCACGAGCGCCCGAGGAGCCTCAAACCAACGCCCCCGCTCCGAGAGCCGTCGAAGCTGCCGCCGGCCGAGCGGTGGCCGAAGGCAACAATAGCGTCCCCACAACGACGCTCAGCTGCAACGTGCACCACGTGCACCAGACCACCGGCCCGTTCCACCAAGGGTCGGCATCCCACCGAAGGAGGCTTCGGAGAGGCAACACCGGCGCCGACTCAGGGCGTCGCCTGTCCAACTCCGGAAAGTCCATGACGGTTGGGGCCCTCCGAGTCCGCCTAGACGGCCAGAGGTCCCAGGTGACGCCAGACCGCGTCGTCCCGACCGTCCCAGTCCGCAACTCCTTTCAAGGGCTGGAGAAACTAAAAGGGAAGGTGACGCCCGCTGTTGTGGCCACCCCACCAAAGATTGCACCGGCTCGCAAGCTGGCCAAACTGAAGCAAGTCTGGGTACCCAGGGAGGCCCAGCCCATTGCACCCGCCCAGGCGGGGCCCAGCACTTTCCGCCCGAGGAGGTCCCGAAGAGATGACGGGGTCGAGGCAGTGACCCCCACTCTCCGACCGGCACCCGTCACCCCGGTGCCGCCCGAGAATGCTCATCGCTGTCGCCGAGGGCGCCGACACAATGCCGCCCGCCCGGCACTCAGGGCCTACGCTCCTCCTGCTGCCGTCATCGACGCGCAACCACAGGCCGCTCTCCCTGACCAAGAGTGGGAAGGGATCGAGCAGGCTATGAGAAACTACCTCCGAGGCCCTGGTAGCACCCCCGCTGGCCGCCAAAGACTACTGGGGGCAATGACCTCCGCCTTCCAGGAAGAAAGGGGGGAACCTGCACCTAGTATGGAGTCGAGGACCCGCCCGGAAGAGCAGCGCCAGTCCCCTGTACGGGAGGAGGCGCCGTCCCGACGGTCGGTCTTCGACAGGCTAACATTCCCAGGAGGACCGTCCCGGAGGGCGTCAAGAAGAAACAAGAATAAGAGATGGCAGACATTCACCTGCAATATGGCAGGGGTCCATGGTCGGTATGGGGCCCTACCCGCCGACCCGGAAGAATTGGCCAGAATAGCCGCCAGGCCGGGACCCCTTACCAGAAGAAGGAGAGCGGCAGGCGGCGCGACACCCACGGGGCCCCTCACGGCCCTCACGGCCAATGTGGTCACCACCGGCGACACGAGTGGCGGACCCTCGACATCATCCGAGGACGCCCCGGCCGAAGAGACAGGGGGCACGCCCAGTCTTCCCACAGCTGATCCAGCAATGCTGCTCATGATGCAACGATTCCAGCAGGAAATCGAATCACTTAAAAAGCAGTTGAATGAGCGAAATACACCACCCCCAATGTCCTGGCAGACCGAGACCATACCCGAGGTACCCAGGGACAGGGGGCAGTCTTCCGAGGCAGCTCTTCCGACAACCCTCGATCCCCCCGGGGGCACGCCCCCGCAGCAAGCACATTGCACAGCGGTGACCCCGCCACAGGCTCCGCTTTCACAAGGGTCCCCCATGGCCCCCCGAGCGACCGTGGTAGTCACCCCGAGCGCACAGCCCGCTCATTTCTACCCGAACCCGGTCGACCCGGCGGCAGTCAGCCGGTTGATGCTTGAGCAGATGATAGACATGAAGTTGGCCGAAAGGGGCGATGGGGATCAGACGCCTTTCGACGTCTACCGAGTACCCTACCCGGCTCAGTATGCTGCCAGGAAGTTGCCAGCTGGCGTCACCAAGCCGCCGAAATTTGAAAAGTTCAATGGGCAAGGATCTCCCAGAGAGCATATTGCCTATTACGTGAACGTCATGGGAGACCTGGCTGCTGATGAGGCCTACCTCCTGAAGTTCTTCGGTTCAACACTCACCGGGCTTGCCTTTGAATGGTACTCCGGCTTGTCGCCCGGGTCGGTGGCCGATTGGCCCGACATGCAGAAGAAGTTCAAGGAAAGATTCTACGTGGCCGAGAGAGAAGTTACTATGACTGAACTCTACGCCACAAGACAGAAGAATGATGAGTCGGCCCTCGACTACATCAAAAGATGGAGGAACCTTAGTATGAGGTGCAAACGCCCCCCGCATCAGGAGGACGCAGTTCAGATCTGCAAGCAAAACTTAAAGAAAGAAATCCTAGAAAGAATGATCGGCACTGAGGTCAAGACATTTGACCGTCTGAACAATGTGGTAGCGGAGATCGAGGCATTCTTGGCCCGATACTCCTCCACCCCGGCCATGTCAAGCCAGAGGGCCAGGCAGGCGGAGAAGAAGCCGGCTCCCCCGGAGGTGCATGCACTAGACTTCCAGGCTTTTGAAAAGCAGAAGGAGAAAGCCAAGGGAGCGGCTAACCCTCCGCCGCCCAGAACCACAGAACGGCGGGAAGGCCCCTCACTAAGAGAGAAGATGAGAAACAAGTTGTATTCCTTCTCCCGGGACAAGTCCAAGCTCCTGTTTGAGTGGGCAACCAGCTACAATAAGATCACATTGCCAGAGCCGAAAAGGCCTGGCGACTCAAAGAAGAAGGATGACCCGCGCTTCTGCATGTACCACCGGGTGCTCGGGCATACTATTGAAGATTGCTACGTCTTCAAGGATGTTATTGAGTCCTTAATCAGGGACGGGGAGCTGGACATGGGGGAGCATAAAGTAGACCCCCCGCAGCCACACGAGCTGCCCAGCATAGCCTCCTCCGTCAATATGATCTCACTATATCAGGAGCTGCCAGAAGAATGGGCGAAGGCCTGTGCCCGTGCCACTTATGAAACCTTTATCATGGCCCCAGCTCAAGACCAAGAAGGGTGGCAGACTGCACCCAGAAAAACCAGAAAGGCGCGCGCCTCTCGACCTACCCCAGGAATTCACTCGAGGGTAGCAGCGCCCCTGCCTGCACCGCCCCCGGTAAACCCTGTTTGCCACGACACGGCCCCCCGGCTGGTCATGAGGCGGCCCACTCACAACAAGAAGAGCTCTGCCCCGCTGCGGATGTACAAGAAGACTAGCCCGGCGGTTGAAAAACTCCAGGCTATTATCGACGGGCTTGAAGATTATAAGCAGCCCAAAATCCAGCCCGTCGAGCTAAAACAATATGTCCCCTGGGAGCAGTTCGAGTCACTCGAGCTGGCTCCAGGAACAGAAGCTGATGCAGACAAAGAGCCTCCCCTGTCGGGTGAACCCATTCGAGAGCAGCCGTCCGCTGCAGCGGGCAAGAAGAAGAAAAAGAGAAGACCCAGGGGCAAGAAGAAGAAGGAGGTCGTCTTCGCCTGCAACACCCTCTCGGCGTTGTTCGATACCTCTCTCTCCCTGGAAGAGAAAGAAGAAGAGCCACCCCATGAGCCGGCGGAAGTGAGTCAAGCTGAAGCATCCACCTCCCAGCACGCCACCAGGTCAGGGAGGAAGTGGGGGCGCTCTCCTCAGGGCAGCCTCAACATCATGCTCAGGGGGGAACAACCATACCAGATTCCCGAGCCCGAGGTCCGAGGCACCGAGATCCCTCCTCCATCAGGCCTCTACCCCGGAGGCACCAAGAGTCAAGGCGCCCCGTCGTTCGCCGAGTTCCTGTCAGCTCGAGCAGGAAGGCGGGCGCACCCCCAGGGGCCCGCTGCGACCAGTAAAGCAAGCATTCCCCAAGCTCTGCCAGCTGCAACCCCTGCCCAGCCAGAGGAAGGATTCAGCGGCACCCCAAACCTCGCCGAATTCATGCGAACAGCGGAGGAGGCCCAACAGGCCCCGCCTGCTCAACGGGCTACAACAGATCCCGCAAAGGAGGCGTCCCCTAATCCGGCGCTCCAATCCCAGGATGAGGGCAGGCGCAGCAAGCCCGAAGAGATGAAACTGCTCAAGGTGCGGGCGGCCGAGCGAATAGTCAGACACCTCAAGAAAATCCCGACCCGGTTCACGGTGTGGGAGATGCTGTCCTTGAATGAAGAAACACGGCAAGCCATCATCGCCGCACTCCAGACGCCAGCACACCTTGAAGCCTGTTTGGCAGAATTATCACCTGAAGTAGCAGTGGCTTTCACAGAAGATGACATGCTCCTACCGACTTGCAGCCATAACAGGCCCCTCTACATGAAAGGGCAGCTGAACGGCCAGCCTATCAACAGGGTCTTGATCGACCCAGGGGCAGCAGTGAATATACTCCCGTACCGGGTATACCAGAAGCACTACTTTGACGTACACCTGGTCGAAGTTAAAAATGTCAAGATTGCCGGCTTTAACCAGAAATGTGAGGTTCCCATGGGGGTCGCAGAGTTCGACTTGACCTTTGACGACTTCACCTCCAGAGTCCAGTTCCACGTCATCAACTCCAGCACGTCCTACAAGGCGTTGCTCGGCCGGCCTTGGCTACACCAAAATAGGGTGGTGCCCTCCACCTTGCATCAGTGTATCAAGTACCCCTGCGAGGGAAAGGAAGTCAGAATCTTCGCCGACCTCCACCCGTTTGAGGTGTTTGAGTGTCACTTGTCAGATGCTAATCTGTACTTGGGAGAGGCGAAGCAAGCTCCTCAAGCTGCCCGAGACAAGGGAAAGAAGAAAATGGAATCGGGAGGCTGGTTTCCTCCGCCGCCCCCAGGCTATGTGGCTCCCCCACATGTACCATGTATTGCACAAGAGGAAGGGGTATTTAGGGCAGCCCCTCTCGCCATCTACCCCACACCGGGGGCACCCTGCCTCGAAGACCTGCTAGAAGATGTCAGGGTCCCGCCAGGGATCGTCAAGCCGATAGCGGAAATTGAATGCCAAGCGGCTGAGCAATTGAGAACCTTCGAGGTGCCTAACCCCGAGGGGCCGTCCACTATCTTCTATGTGGCCAGGGAGAAGCCGGTCAGGGAAGACGACGATTGCCGGTTCCCTGACGAGTTGCATGACCCGCACGTCCCCATTACGGGACTTCCCCACATGACTGACCGGGCAGCCAGAATGGTCAGGAAGCAGAAGATTCCTCCCTACCAGCCCTCCAGCCGGAAGGAAATGTTTGAAAGAATGTGGAACCCACCAAACCTGGATCGACGGTTGCTGAAAGTCACCAAGCACCCCGGTCTGGGCTTTTCACTAGAAAATTACTACGAGACTGATGTCATATCGGTCTCAACATGGCCCGGCAACGATCCCGTAGAAGCTACAGATTCGCGGAAAGCCTGTCAAGACGCGCATCCTGCGCCCTCAGTTCAGGAGGCACAAGACGAGGAGATCTTCCTTTGGAAACCTCCCCGCCGCCGTTGCATAGAGAAGACCCCCTCCTTCCCCGAAGTGTCGACCTCGAAAGGGCACACCGGCGAAACACCTTCGCCCCGGCCGGCCGGCGAAGCAAGGAGCAGCAGCATGGGCCATGCTCCGAATTCCCCTCGATACGACCCCGTCATGTACGCCTTGTACCACAGGCAGCAACGGGAGATCGAGATGCTGAAGAGGCGGCTAGCCGAGCTAACCTCGCTAGTCGCCGACCTGATCCAGGGCTCCCTCCCCCCATGGGGTGGCCGGATGCCTCGGCCCCGAGGCGCCAGTCCCAGCACCCCCGCTTTGTCAAGGCAGGAAATGAGAGACATGGCAAGCTCGCTGACCGAGCGGCCGACCAGGCAAGGGCTGACACTCCAAGAGAAGCTACAGAAGCCTTATTCCTTTCCGAGAGAGAAGACCCGGGGCATCTTCGACTGGGCATGCCACTACGGCAAAGTCTCCCTTCCACGGTCCAAGAGGCCGCAAGACACCCGAAGAAGCAGGGACCCGCTATTTTGCCCTTACCACCAGATGCTGGGCCACGCCATTGAAGACTGCTATGTCTTCAAAGACATTGCCCAAGACCTCATTGACAGGGACGAGCTCAGGATGGGGGATTATGTGATAGCCCCGCCACGCCCCCATGTAGCGGACAGCCCCAGAGCGGGAGCCTACACCGTGTCCATCCACTACCAGGCCCCTGAAGATGCGGCTGCCCCGGCCCCCGTCCAAGCTATCTATGATGAATACACAGAAGAGCCTGAGATGGACCTACGCCCCTCTGAGCCAGCGGGCCTCGCACACCCGGCGGCCACGGCCCAGGAGGAGAGCGAGGTGAATGCAGCCTCCATGCCCAGTCATGATGAACAAGAAGAGGGAGATGGCATTCTCGAACCCGAGGACAATGAAGACCAAGACTTCGTCGATTTGTCGCCAGCCCCGCCGGAAATTGAAAATGGCGGCCAGGCCACAGTCGACGAATTGGTTGAAATCAACCTTGGCACAGAAGACAATCCCAGGCCGACTTTTCTGAGTGCTCTCATGCCTCTACAGGAGAGAGAACAATACACAAAGTTGCTGCAAGAATTCCGGGATTGCTTTGCCTGGAACTATAAAGAAATGCCCGGACTTAGCCCCGAGGTGACTCAACACATCCTGTCCATTGATCCCAAAGTGGAACCAGTGAAGCAACCTCCCCGGCGCATGAGGCCGGAGCTAACCAGCCAGATCTGCAAAGAGGTCGACAAGCTCATAAACGTCGGCTTCGTGGCGGAGAATCAATACACCACATGGCTGGCCAATATTGTACCGGTGAAAAAGAAGAATGGACAGATCAGGATTTGCGTGGATTTCCGCGACCTGAATAAAGCCTGCCCAAAAGACGACTTCCCGGTGCCTATCACCGAAGTGATGATCGATGCAACTACTGGCCACGAGGCCTTGTCCTTTATGGATGGGTCGTCCGGCTATAACCAAATCTGGATAGCCGACCACGACCGGATTCACACCGCCTTTAGGTCACCTAAAGGGATATTTCACTACAAGAGGATGCCCTTCGGCCTCAAGAATGCTGGTGCCACATATCAGCGGGCGATGACCAAGATCTTCGACGAGCTGCTATACAGCAGGGTCGAATGCTACATCGACGACCTGGTCGTCAAGACTAAAAAGAGGGATGAGCATCTGAATGACCTCAGGGTCGTCTTCCAAAGGCTCCGTCTGTACGGGCTGAAAATGAATCCCATGAAGTGCGCCTTTGGCGTGTCCAGTGGAAAGTTCCTCGGCTTTATTGTCCGGCACAGAGGGATCGAGATCGACCCCTTGAAGATAAAGGCCATCCAGGAGCTGCCTCCTCCCAAGAGTCTGGGAGAGCTGAGGTCCCTGCAGGGGCGTTTAGCTTACATCCGCAGGTTCATCTCCAACCTGTCAGGGCGCTGCCAACCCTTCCACAGACTGATGATGAAGAATACACCCTTCAGCTGGGGTCACGAGTGCCAGCACGCGTTCGACCAGCTAAAGGAGTACCTGAAGACCCCACCTGTCCTGGGGGCACCTGTCAAAGGTAGACCGCTTATTCTCTACATAGCGGCCACCGAATACTCACTGGGGGCAATGCTCGCCCAAAACAATGATGAGGGAAAAGAGCAGGCTCTCTACTACCTCAGTCGAAGATTGGTGGGTGCAGAAGCTAAGTACACCCCGATCGAAAAGATCTGCCTTGCCCTGGTCTTTGCAGTCAAGAAGATGAGGCACTATATGCTGTCCCATGAAGTCAGCTTGATATCCAGGGCCGACCCCATTAAGCACATCCTTCTTCAGCCCGTCCCAAAGGGGCGCCTTGGCAAGTGGGCCGTGCTGCTCATGGAGTTCGATATCACCTACGTGCCGCAAAGGGCCGTTAAGGGACAAGCCGTCGCGGATTTCTTCGCAGCACATCCCGTGCCCGAAGACTCCCCGTTGGCCACCGAGCTACCTGAAGATGAAACACTAGAGGTAGACCAAATACAACAAGCCATCTGGCAGCTGTACTTTGACGGAGCCTCAAGAACAGAAGCGACCGCGTCCGGACGTACCAAGGTGCGGGCCGGAGCGGGCATCGTCCTCAAATCTCCAGATGGAGAGGTGCTACACACTTCTTGCTGCATCAGCAAGCCCTGTACAAATAATGAGGCGGAGTATGAAGCCCTGATCATCGGCCTCCAGGTCGCCCTCCAAATGGAGATCAAAATGCTCCAGGTGTTCGGCGATTCGCTGCTGGTCGTCAAGCAAGTCCAGGGGCAGTTTGATGTCCGAAAACCCGAGCTGCTCCCGTATCACACTAAAGCAAAAGGGCTCATGGAGCGGTTCTACCTCCTCGAAATAGGCCATGTCGCCAGAGGGGAGAACGCACAAGCCGACGCATTGGCAAAATTGGCAAGCTCACTGGCGGTGCCCCCAGATGGATATCTCCATATCCAAGTAATAAACCAACGCCAGATGCCCAGCATGATAGAAGAAGAGCCGGAAGAGGAGGACCTACAGGTCGCTACAGCAGAAGCCGTCAGCCTGCCTGACTGGAGGGACCCCCTAATGCAGTGGTTCAGGCACCAGCGACTACCCGACCGAAGAGAAGAAAAGATCAAGCTGGTCAGAACCAAGGACTCCTATGAGCTCCGAAGCGGAATATTATTCCGGATTGTGGCCGATGCCAAACGGAAGCTACTCCTCCGATGCTTGTCCATTGAAGAAGCTTGGAGGGTTATGAAGGAGGTCCATGCCGGCATAGCTGGCGCACACCAGGCGGGGCCGAAAATGAAGATTGAAATCAAGAAACTTGGCTATTATTGGCCTGCAATGTTCAACGACTGTTGCGAGTATGCTAAGTCGTGTCAGAGATGTCAGGAGCATGCCACCATTCCCAGAAGACCTCCTGCACCACTACACCCAACAGTGCCCAGTTGGCCGTTCGCCCAATGGGGAACGGACGTCGTGGGCCCCTTTCCTGCATCTTCCACAGGCTGCAAATATATTCTGGCGGCGACCGACTACTTCTCCCGCTGGGCAGAGGCTGTTGCCTTACGGGAGGTCACCGGAGAAATCGTGGTCAGGTTTGTCCGCCGCAACATTATATTCCGGTTCGGCGTGCCCGACCGGATTGTGTCGGACAACGGCAGCCACTTCCGCAACCAGAAAGTTTACCGGCTAGCAGAAAAATACAAAATTGACTGGAGGACATCGACTCCTTACAATCCACAAGCCAATGGGCTGGCCGAAGCTTTCAATAAGACACTTTGCACTCTCCTGGCCAAGACTGTTAGCTCTAACAAAAGGGACTGGGAAGAAAGAATGTATGAAGCGCTTTGGGCGTACCGAACCGTATACAAGACCCCAACGGGCTGCTCGCCCTTCTCTCTTGTATATGGCTCGGAAGCAATCATCCCCGTCGAACTGGAGATACCGTCCCTCAGGGTCGCCATTCAGCATGGGCTTGTCCCCGAAGGGCAGACCAACACCGAGCGAAGGCTCGATGAACTCTCCAGTCTGGAAGGAAAGCGGCTTCAAGCCCAACAGAATATCCAGGTCTATCAGGCCCGGATTGCACGCGCCTTTGACAAGCTCGTCAAGGAACGCGAATTCAAGAAGGGTGACCTTGTCATGGTCAAGAGAAGAGATCTCATGGCGGCCAACCCCAAAGGTAAGCTAAACGAGAACTGGCTCGGACCCTACGTAGTCCAGAAAGTCTACGAAGGCGGAGCCTATGTAATTGTCAACCACCGCGGGGAGGTTCAATTCCCGCCTCTTAATGGAAGGCACTTGAGGCTGTACCACGCCCCAGCGCCCCCATTCAGGTAATAATATTACTCTTCGCCCCATTTTTGGGGCGGATTTGCGTGATTAATGTCCGAATGATTTGGCCACCAGCCGGGTTCCCGAAAAAGGGAAGAAAGGAATAGAAAGAGAAAGAAAGAAGAAGCAAAAAAAAAGAGAAAGACAAAAAAAAGAAGAAGCAAAAAATGGAAAGAGGAAGAGAGAAGAAAGACAAAAAAAGAAGAAGCAAAAAATGGAAAGAGAAAGAAAGAAGAAGCAAAAAAAAGGAGAAAGACAAAAAAAGAAGAAGCAAAAAATGGAAAGAGAAAGAAGGAAGAAGCAAAAAAAAAAGAAGAAAAAAAAGAAGAGAAAAAAAAAGAGAAAAAAAAAGAGAGAAAAAAAAAAGAGAAGCCAGAAAGGGGGACGCCCCCCATTTCCAGTCACCGCCCCGCATCAGCGGGGGTACCAAAATTGATTTAAAAAGAAAGAACCAGACTCTTCTCTCCGTCCTTCCCGGGCGGTGAGTACCCCTTTGGCGCGGACCTCGCGTCCGGGTCATTGACTAGACAAACTCTTCTCTCCGTCCTTCCCGGGCGGTGAGTACCCCTTTGGCTCGGACCTCGCGCCCGGGTCATTGACTAGACAAACTCTTCTCTCCGTCCTTCCCGGGCGGTGAGTACCCCTTTGGCTCGGACCTCGCGCCCTGGTCATTGACTAGACAAACTCTTCTCTCCGTCCTTCCCGGGCGGTGAGTACCCCTTTGGTTCGGACCTCACGTCCGGGTCATTGACTAGACAAACTCTTCTCTCCGTCCTTCCCGGGCGGTGAGTACCCCTTTGGCTCGGACCTCACGTCCGGGTCATTGACTAGACAAACTCTTCTCTCCGTCCTTCCCGGGCGGAGAGTACCCCTTTGGCTCAGACCTCACGTCCGGGTCATTGACTAGACAAACTCTTCTCTCCGTCCTTCCCGGGCGGAGAGTACCCCTTTGGCTCAGACCTCACGTCCGGGTCATTGACTAGACGAACTCTTCTCTCCATCCTCCCCGGGGGGGCGAGCACCCCTTTGGATCAGACCTCCCGTCTAAGTCACTGACTAAACGGACCTTTCTATCCGCCACCTCTGAACGGCAAAAGGGGTCTCTGGCCAAGTACCCCTCACTCGAGACCAGCACGCGCTTCCAATATTGCGGCAAAACCAGGGAGTTGCCCGTTCGGTATGGTGGAGTGGTCCCCTCGTCCTCCCCCTGGGAAGGCGAGCACTCTCCTGTACCCTGACATGGGTCCCTGCCTGGTCCTTCC
Source organism: Amorphophallus konjac (assembly GCA_022559845.1). NCBI lineage: Eukaryota > Viridiplantae > Streptophyta > Magnoliopsida > Alismatales > Araceae > Amorphophallus > Amorphophallus konjac. The sequence goes on from JAHNEJ010000541.1 coordinate 281,471, forward strand.
AAAGTGAATCCCCGCAAAGACTCATACCCTGCCAATGGGCCCCTACACGAAAAGGGGGGAAAGATACAAGAGCGAGGGAAGAGGAAGGAGAAAACAATATGCACGGAAGAGAAAGAGGGGTGGGAAAGCTCCCTCCGGGATAAATGCATACACCAGGAACGCGTGAAATCATAAATGCTTTGCTCTATTCAAAAGAGGATCAAACTACATGTGCTGCGGGGCATACCCCTGTGTTACATTCAAAAAAAAAGAAAGAGAGATTAAGGGATGCAACGCTCAGTCGATGTCCCTGAAGATGTCCTCGAGGGGGAGGATCCCGACGCAAGGGAAGTTCGTCATATCGCGCAGTCGGCCCCTCAATCCCTCAAGACGGGCGAGCTCCGCTTCGACGGACGCCATTTCAACGTCGGCAACAGCAAGAGCTTCCCTCTCCTCTGCCACCGCCCCTTCCGCCTCGGCGAGGCCAAGTTTAGCCGCAGCGAGATAGCCCTCCAGCTTCTCGATCCGGTTCTTGAAGGAACGAACGCTGCCTTCGCCTTCCTCTAGGGCCTTTCCGTGGCGCTCTCTACTGTCGCGTCGGGCCTTTAGGGCCTGCAGATATTCGTCTGCCTGAGCATCAAGGGCGGCGCGTTCGTCAGGAGCCTGGGTCTCCAGGAACTCGCGGCGCTTGACATATTTCAATAATAGCAAGACCCGCCGTGACCATTCCCCCAGCGGACAGCCAAGCACTTGCAGCGCCCCCGTTAATTGCGTCACGATGGTATGCACCTCCCGATACGACAGAGAAGCATCGGCGAGAAGCATCGTCCGTAAAGTGATCAGCATCTGACGGACTGGCGCTTCTGAGGACGTGTGACTAACTGAGGGCACGACCGGAGGGGTGAATTCCACGGTGCTGTCCACCTCTGCCCACAGGTCGGTATCTGCCGCCACTGAAGATGAAGGAAGGGCGAGGGTCAAGTCGCCCGGCCGGTGCAGCTCGACGAGAGACCCTTGGCCGACCATTGCCTGGGGAAAGGAAAAGACCATTGCCGAAGCCTCCGGTGCCCCCATCGTTTGGAGGTCACCTGCCCCCTCTGCCTCCGTCTGGCCCGACTCTGCCACTCCTCCAAGGGGCAGGGGTGCAGGGGCCGTTACCTCGGCTAGAGGAGGAGCTTCGAGTAAGGCCAGGCCCGAAGCCGTCACCCATGAACTCCTCGCTCGCGGCTGAGATCCCTCCAGATGCGCACGGAGCCCCGCAAATATCTGCTGCAAGAGCGGGTCCTCCATCTGAGCCGGGAGTTTCGGGAAGGGCGGAAGCGGAACCACCAGCTGGGGTAAACGTCCCGCTTCCACGAGCGCAGCCAGTCTCTCTCTCTCCAAGCCCAAGACTGGAGCCGGCCCCTCCACCGCTATCGGGCCAATGCTCGGTCTTCGCTTGGCCACTGCCTTCCGGATACGACCAGGCGCCTTCCCCGATATCGGCATCGCCTGACCATGGGAATGGGAATCAGCTATTCGCCATCTAAAATAAACCATGCAAAAGGGAGACCGTGGAGCCCGCATACTCACCTTGGCCGCTGGGATGATGCTACCTTCAGGCGCGATCTCCCCCTCCTCCAGAGGCTCGCCCGCCGCTCTGGTAGTACCGGAGGGCTCCGCGGGCATTTCCTCTCGAAGGGCGTCGAGTAAAAGAGCCAATTTGCCCATGACGGCATCGGCTCCCGTTGGGCGGTCGATCAGCGCAGCCGGGGCAGCCTCCTCTGTGATCTCAAGTTCGGCCGGTTCTCGAAAATCCTAAAGAAAAAGGGGGGGGGATAAGGTCGTCAGTCAATCACAAAAAAAAGGAAAGGGAGAGCCGGCCCAAACAAGCTCACACTCACAGCGGTCTTCCCCACGAGGCTCGAGGAGCCAGCAAGTAAGGGGGCCCCGAAGGCCGGCTCGGGCGGCTCCGATGCCCCGGACACGCCCTCGTCAGGAGCTAGTTCGTCGGAAGAGTAGTTGTAATCTACCTCTTCCCCAGACGGAGACTCGACCGCCGTCGGCTCGGCCTGGACCGGCAGAGGAGCTTCCACCTCAGAGTCTCTGCCCAGCACGTCCTCCCTCGGGCTAGGCGAGGCTCGCGCTCCGATCTTCTTCCTCCTCACATATATCAACGTCGTCGGGAGGTCGGGATCAGGCCCCAATGACTCGGTGGCCACCGCAGCAACGCCTGTCATGCAAAGAAGATAAGCCAGGGTGAATCTACTGGCCCCTAGGACAAAAAAGGGGGGAGCTAACCGTGTAGTCGAAAATATTTACCCCCTTCAGTTCCTGCGACACGAGATGACCCGCGGGCTTCCTCAACAGGCAACGCCTTCTCGGGAGTCCCGACCGTACCCTCGCCCGTGAGATAGAAGCGCATCGTCGCCATGCGCGAAGCCGAGGCCAACTCGGGAGGCCGGTCGACCGCAGACGACACGGGCGGCCGATGAATCTCACCAGCTTCGCGGCTCGGTTCGGTCTGCGTGGCTTCGAATTCCTCGAAGGACAAGACACGGGCCACCGGCGAGGCTGCCGTCGGAGCCGGGGATGCCTCGGTCCGCTGCCGTTTTACCGTCTTTTGCCTGGCCACCTTGGCAGCAGCCAGTGCCTTCTTAACGGGCGACTGTGCCCGGGGCCTTCCCGTTGCCGGCGGCAAGGGAGCCGGAGCCGCCGCCGGGGTCGACTCTGCCGGGACCGCAACTTCACCCATGTCAGGCGAGGGCACGGGGTCTCCCATAGAAGCTGAGACAAAAGAAGTATCCAGGTGTCAAGACTCCACTCCAAAATAAAAGGGGGGGGGGAGATTCAAGAAACGCGCTAATGATCGAGAACACTGATCGGCAGGTTGACCTGGCTCGGGATGGGCAGCTTCGAATTCCTCGAAAGACGGGACTAGTGGCGCCAGAGGAACAGCCGTCGAAGCCTTAGCCGTTTCTGTCTTCCTCCGCTTTGTATCCCGCTGCTTAGCCGCCTTGGCGGCGTCCACCGCCTTATTCACAGGCGATTTAGCCCGGGGCCTCTTCGCAGCCTTAGGCAAAGGAGCCGTGGTCGGGGCCAGCGGCGCGGCTTCAAAATACGCAGGCTTCTTCACCAGCCGGAGGAGGTTCCGGTACGTGGCCATCTGCGTGCTGTCGGGATGGTCTGCAAAGAAAAGAGGGGAAAGAACGAACATGCATATACCATTAGTACCTAACTCACCGCGAAAGCCGCAGCGCTGAGGGACAAAACGAAGAGCAAGAGGGAACTGAATACCATGAGGGCCAGTGTACAGCCGCAGCGTGATCGGCCAGTAGCTCAGGGATATCTCCTTGTCCCGACGTGCCGCCTCCCGGACTAGCCAACAAACGTCCTCAATAGTTTGACACCGGTCCGTGAGGTTGGCCAGATCCGCATGCTTCTTGGAAGAAAGGTGACAGAAAAGATTGAAGTGGTCCATGCCCCACCCATCAGCATAATAATAAGGGATGTGCAGGCGCTTGCCCAGGATGGAGGCCGTCACATCTTCAATCTTCATCCCATTCACCCGGAGGAGGATATATAGCCACGTGGTATCCTTGTAATTCTCGGGCTTCCTCTCCTCCCGCCTCATGAACGTGCGATACAGGCAGGCCAAGTCTCTCTCCGGACGCCAGCTCTTGGCGGGAGTCCCCTCTTCCTCTATGGGGAATGGATAATTGATGAGGTCCAGACGGTCGCTCCCTACCCGGCACAGATCCCTCAGCGTCTTCTGATAGCTGTCCTTCGCCACTGGAGGCAGCTCCACTTTCGGCGTCGGCCTCCTATCCCGGGCTTCCCGACGAGCTATCATATATGTCGCCACCTCCTTCTCTTGCCTGTTCTTGAGCCGAAGAAGATGATCTGGCTCAATGTCAAGTACTGGCACCGGTTGCCGGCTAAGGAATCTCCTTTCGGCGCCATCCCAACAATCGGTCTTGTGCAACCGATAGAAAGCCGTCCGGGCATTCCACCACTTTATATAGTCTTCGGTCACTCGGGGCACGCGACCCGGGGCTGGCACCCTGAAGGAGGCAGAGTCCGCCCGGTGGAAGAAGTCCCACCAGCTTCTAGCGTGCTCGGCGACCGCACTTCCCCGGACGTTCCGCGAAGGCAAGCCGAATTGCGCATGATAAGCAGGGATATGCTGGTCATACCCGAAGTTGCGGCCAAATCGGAAGGGGTAATACGGCTCCAGCAGTACGTTGTCTCCCTTCCGGAACACCACCACGCTCGGGCGGATAGCCAGCGCCCAATCCCTCAGCTCGGGCTCCAGCAACGGGCGCACCACGTTTTCCTGGCTGAGAGGGTGGACATACCTCTCCACCTGGTCATCCTTGCATTCCCTCTTATTATTCACGAGGGGGCTTGAATGTGCGGCCAGCGTCCAGAAATGAATGGTACCGGCTGCATCCCGAGGAACCGTGGTCAACCGGCCCCGAATATCATACATCCGCATGGAAGTGGAAGCCGGCTCTGCACTCGCGAACTCCAGCATCCTCGGCACCAGCCCCCAATCCTGAAGGACTCGCGGGGCGAACTCCGGAAACAGTGAACAAACCCACGCGTTGAAGAAATGCAGTGGGCACACGTACCGGGCCTGCCTCGGGAACTGGTGCGTGCTGATGTCTCCCAGGGCCTTATAAATCAAACAGAGCGCCGCCGGGCACAGAGAAAGTTTGACACCCCACGCCATCTGGCACGCCGGGTAGATGGCATCTGGCCGGATCACGGTCTCGTCCCCGTACGGCATGGCAAATGAACACAGCCAGTACGTCAGATAGGCGGCACAGTGAGTTTGTGGGTCGACCCCCATCGGATTGGCCCCGCTCCGACGTCCCCTGGAGGGGATCTTCACATCATGCTTGGGCTTCGCACGTTTCTTGCGAGCAACAGCGGTGCCAACGCAAGGAAAATCTTCATACTGCTTCAGCCCATCATAGAAATATTCCAGCCATACCGCCATACGCACCCGTTTCCTATCCCCACGGGCGGGCTGCTTCCCCTTGTGCGACAGCTGGTACAGCTCCCGGTACGCCTTCATCAGGAACCGGTATGAATACCCCAGAGAATAATAGCCGTCCCCGTTAGTCTCGTCTTTGATCAAGTCCGGGAGGCATACTTCTTCATAAGGCTCCCCGTCAATGGGCAAGCCGCTCAGCTGGCTTAGGCTCCACAAATCAAGTGAAGTCTCTCCCTCTGCCGTGTAGAAGGTATTGGTCTCCGCACTAAATACTTCTATCATACCGCAACAGAGACCCTTGGAGATGGGATAACCATACCGGGAAGCGTACACGCTGTGATAGATGCCAACTCGGACCAGCAACGGGGCGTAGTTGAACAGTACATATTCCGTGAACTCCACCGCCCCTTCTCGGAAGCTGTGGGCGTCTTGAAGCTTCAGCTCCCCGAACCAGCCCAGTGATAGTTCGTACTTGAACCTGATGGCCAAACAGTCCAATATGAACGGCTCCTCCCTATAACCCCATTTCAGGGGAGCCAAGAATAAACCAAATCGGGGCGACTCGCCATGCACCTTCCCCGCAGACATGTCCCACCTTGCTGGCGTGAACTGAGGGGCTCGCACTAATTTGTCTTCAGCCGGCAGCACTCCCTCGATCCCCAGGACCGGCTTCCATTCCCGGGCTTCTCCCACCAGATACATCGGAATGCTCCTAGGGACGCTGTACAATAGACTGTCCCGGGCATGCAGGATGGCCCGCTCGACGGCTTTTATAGTGCGAAAGTCTCGCCCCTCTCGGGAGCGCAGGTGCTTCAGGAATCGAACAAGGTGCCTATCCTTCGGGAAGTCTTTCCTGTACTCCCCGGTGGCCCGGTCAAAAGTGAAGCCGTTGTCAACTCTGGTGAGCCGGCCGAAGTCCATGCTCTCCCGGTCGGACCCCGACGACTCAGCCAAGGCAGCTATCTCCCCATGTTCACGGTCCAGGTCTTCTACGTTCAGCCAGGTGACCGCCGGCACGGGACCCCGCGGGATGAGGTCGGCACCGATAGCAGCAGCGGGAGCAGAGGAACCACTTGGGGCAGCCATTTGTCTGCAAAGATATGCAAATAAGAAGGTCAGAACAAATCACAAGCAAAAGGACTGCAAAGAAGCTTTACTACAAGTCAAATGAACAAAATATTGCCAATTTCTGACGAAATTTCGGCAGAGTTTCCCCTAGGCCAGAGGCGTAAGGGAAAACACGGGTGCGCGTCCACAAGGAGTGACGGCCCCAACAAAGCATGGTGGGCCCCGAGAGGCAACACCAGAAGTCCGCCGGTCAAAAGAGTCTTCTCCCCTAAAACTAAAAGCCCCCACATACTGCCTAAAGCCCCTTGGCCGGCACGCCCATGCTAGTGCCTTCGCCGGCACGCCCCCAGGTGCCTTCCCCGGCACGCCCCTGCTGGTGGCCTCGCCGGCACACGCTCCTGGGCCTCTTCCCCGGCACACCCCGCTGGTGGCTTCCCCGGTACGCCTTGGAGCCGGCCTCCCCGGCACACCCTAGTGCCCCTTCACCGGCACGGCCCTTCAAGGCTTCGCCGACACACCCCACGCAGGCCTTCGCCGGCACGCTCACGGGAGACCTTCCCCGGTACACCCCTCACGGGGATCTTCACCGGCACACACGACGAGGGGCTTCGCCGGCACGCTCCCGGGCGCCTTGCCCGGTACACCCTATGGCTACCTCTCCCCGGTACGCACTGACTAGTGCCTTCCCCGACACAGCCCCGCGCCACTTCCCCGGCACGCCCACGGAGGGCTTCCCCGGTACACCCTTAGCCCCCCTTGCCGGCACGCTCCCCAGATGGTCTTCCCCGGCACACTTGGTGCATGCTTTACCGGCACGCCCTTAAGCGACCCTCACCGGCACACCCATGTGTGCCCTCACCAATACACTCCCCGCCAGCCGTACCCCGGCACGCTACCGAAGGCCGCTCCCCGGCACACCCGGAGGGCTCTTCACCGACACGCTCACTACCGCCCCTCCCGGCACACCTGCGTCCCTCTTCACCGGCACGTTCTGTGCCCCCGCAGGCCGCCACGCTCGACGCCACCACCCACGACGCCGGAAAAGAGAAGGGGGAGGAGGGAAGACGAGGAAGGAGAAGAAGAGGTGGAAGAAAGGGGGGAAGAGGAAGAGAAAAGGGAGGGGGAGCCTCCCACGGTGGCGCCCTCACCCGATAGAGAAGACGGCGACGACGACGACGGCGCCGGAGTTGGCGCTCGGTGCCGAAAGGGAAAGGAGAGAAGAGAAGGGAGAGAGAGGGGAAGGGCCTTTGCGGCCGTCTCCTCACCACGACGGCGGCGACGACGGTCGTTCCCGGAGAAGAAGAGGAAATGGAGGGGAAGCCTCCGCTCGGTCGCCAAGGAGAGAGAAGGAGGGAAGAAATATAAGGGGGGGATTCGAACGGGGTAACCGTTCGAGGCACCCCCCCTATTTATAGGAAAAGAAAAAAAAGAAGAGAGAAAGAAAGAAAGAATAAAAGAAAAAGGAAAAAAAGGAGGGGAAACAAGAAAAGAAGAGAAAAATAGAGAGGGGGAAAATAAAAGAAATAAAAGGGGGGGGAATACAAAAAAAAGAAGAAAAAGAAGAAGAAGGAATGAAAAATAGAGGGAGAGACAAAGGGAATAAAAAGGGGGGAGAGAAAGGAGGGAAATAAAAGGGGGAAATAAAAGAAGAAAATGAAGGGAGGGAAAGCAAAAAAAATAAATATTTGTAATATCCATTAAATAAATACGTATATATGTATATATATATATATGCCCATATATGTATACACATTTACATATCCATCCGCTCACATATGCGGAGGAGTAAGTCGACAACACACAATAATAAATGCCCCCGGGGAAGACATTCCATCCCCACGATCCCAGTCAGACGAACGTCCACACCAGCAAAGACGACTCTACCCCTGTGGCTCTATCCTTGTCATAGGGTCACTACCCTACCACCAAAACAAGCCCGTCTCTGGCACATCGCCTCGGGCCTCAGCTACCACCCACGCCATACAATATCGCCATCACGGGCCTTACGCCTGGATTGGCAGAATCTCTACCTTTGCGTTGGCATTAGCCCCTTGCCAACGAATAAGTCCCTTTCCGGCGCAAGGCCCCGTGCCCTAGCCACCCACTCCGCACAATATTGCCATTACGGACCTTACGTCCGAATCGGCACAGATTCTCCCGTTGCGCTGGCATTCTATTCTTGCCAACGAGTGAACCTTACCTTCCGGCGCAAGGCTTCGTGCCCCAGCCGACACTTGCATATCACTCGTCAAAAAAAAATATATAATAAAATAAAATGGGGTTAAAAATAGAGATACCCCGCCGGACTTGTCCCTACACCGGGACAAGGGTAAAAATGGCAATAACCCGGCTGTGGCGAAAACCCGAAAGGGCGCTACGGGCAAAATTGGGTACCCCGCCACGTGAAAACCCGAAAGGGCGCGTGGGCAAAAGCAAGAGGGGGCCGGTACCGGCGAAAACCCGAAAGGGCGCTTGTATCGGTAATATGGTACAAAAAGAAAGAAGAACAAGAAAAGACGAAGAGATCAATAAAGCATGTCAGTTCCCGGCATCCTGTCGGCACTGGCGAAGAGACTAAGAGACAACAAAGCATGTCAGTTCCCGGCATCCTGTCAGCACTGACAAAGAGACCAAGAGACCAAGAGACTAAGAGATCAATCAAGCATGTCAGTTCTCGGCACCCTGTCGACACTGACGAAGAGACTAAGAGACAACAAAGCATGTCAGTTCTCGGCACCCTGTCGACACTGACGAAGAGACTAAGAGATCAACAAAGCATGTCAGTTCCCGGCATCCTGTCAGCACTGACAAAGAGACCAAGAGACCAAGAGACTAAGAGATCAATCAAGCATGTCAGTTCTCGGCACCCTGTCGACACTGACCAAGAGACCAAGAGATCAATAAAGCATGTCAGTTCCCGGCATCCTGTCGGCACTGGCGAAGAGACTAAGAGACAACAAAGCATGTCAGTTCCCGGCATCCTGTCAGCACTGACAAAGAGACCAAGAGACCAAGAGACTAAGAGATCAATCAAGCATGTCAGTTCTCGGCACCCTGTCGACACTGACGAAGAGACTAAGAGACAACAAAGCATGTCAGTTCTCGGCACCCTGTCGACACTGACGAAGAGACTAAGAGATCAACAAAGCATGTCAGTTCCCGGCATCCTGTCGGCACTGACGAAGAGACCAGGAAACAACAAGCCAGGTCAGCTCCCGGCACCCTGTCGGCTCTGACGAAGAGATCAAGAGACTAAGAGACAAAAAGCATGTCAGTTCTCGGCATCCTGTCGGCACTGACGAAGAAACAAAGAGACCAAGAGACCAAGAGGCCAGGTCGGTTCCCGGCGCCCCGTCGGCACTGACGAAGAGACAACACACTGCTTCAGCTCCCGGCATTCCGTCGGCACTGATGAAGAGACTAAGAGACAACAAACCAGGTCAGCTCCCGACATCCTGTCGGCACTGGCGAAGAGACTAAGAGACCGACAAAGCTTCAGTCCCCGACACCTCGTCGGCACTGATGAAGAGACTAAGAGACAACAAACCAGGTCAGCTCCCGACATCTTGTCGGCACTGGCAAAGAGACCAAGAGACCGACAAAACATGCCAGTTCCCGGCATCTCCTCGGCACTGGCGAAGAGACCAAGAGATCAACAAAACATGCCAGCCGGTTCCCGGCATCTCGTCGGCTCTGGCGAAGAGACCGAGGGATCAACAAAGCATGTCAGTTCCCGGCGCCCCGTCGGCACTGACGAAGAGACAACACACTGCTTCAGCTCCCGGCATTCCGTCGGCACTGATGAAGAGACTAAGAGACAACAAACCAGGTCAGCTCCCGACATCCTGTCGGCACTGATGGATAGACTAAGAGACAACAAACCAGGTCAGTTCCCGGCACCCTGTCGGCACTGATGAAGAGACAAAGAGACAACAAACTGCTTCGGTTCCCGGCACACTGTCGGCACTGATGAGGAGACCAAGAGACCAACATACTACTTTAGTTCCCGACGCTCCGTCGGCACTAACAAAGAGACCAACAAACAACAAACCAGGTCAGCTCTCGACGCATCGTCGGCATCGACAAAGAGAGAAGAGACGAAGACACCCACGGGCACCGCCCGGCTCATCCTTCGCCTGCGCTACCCGTGGGTGGGGGGCATTTGTGGACACCGAAAATTGCACATCCAGATGCCACGCTCGGCCCAGCATCAACAACGGCCCCGAGTAAAGAAACCCCGGAGAAATCAAGCACAAGAGGCCCCACGGCCCATGGGCCTCGAAGAGAATCAAATGGGCCACGACTCATGCTCACAATGGGCTCAAAATCGCCCTGGCAGAACCCTCCAGACGGTCGCTCCCTTCAGCGGCACACCCTGCCGCGGCCCTCGCCGGCACACCCCTATGGGGGTTCACCGGCACACCCCCAAGGGGGTTCACCGGCACACCCCCCAGGGGGGGGGTCTTCACCGGCACACCCCTTGGGGCCTCAGCGGCACGCCCTCAGCAGCCTCAGCGGCACGCCCTCAGCAGCCTCAGCGGCACGCCCTCAGCAGCTTCAGCGGCACGCCCTCAGCAGGCCTCAGCGGCACGCCCTCAGCAGGCCTCAGCGGCACGCCCTCAGCAGCTCAGCGGCACGCCCTCAGCAGGCTTCAGCGGCACGGCCCTTTGGGGCTTCAGCGGCACGGCCCTTTGGGGTCTTCAGCGGCACGCCCTTCAGGCCGTTCAGCGGCACGCCCATCCGGGGCTCCAGCGGTACGCTCTTTTGGCACCACAGCGGCACGCTTGTTCAGCCCTTCAACGGCACAGCGGTGAAGCTCTTTCAACGGGCGACGTGAGGCCCATGCCCTACACATCCTTGGCGCGCAGTGGAGCCGTCTGAGGTGGCAGCCGATCGTTGGGCCACGTGGCCTAGTCCACTGACAGCCAGGACAGGCAGGTCAAACCTCATGATCACGGGCCACTTCCCGCTTCGACGCCCCTGCACGAGGACTCCCGCCGTCCGGGGTATAAAAACCCCTCCCCTTCGTTTCGAACCAAGAGGGAAGAAATACACACACAAAGGGAGAAGAGAAGAGGGAGACAGACGCATACAGGCAGAAGAAAAGAGAAGAAGAGAGAAGAAGAAGAAGAGGCTCCCTCCCTGCCGGGAGCTTCCTCCGACGACCACCACCACCACCGGAAGGGAGCAAGAGTAAGGGAGAGAGGGTTCGATGTAACGGGGAAAGAGTTAGGGGCGGCTGGCCTCCCTCCTGCCCTCCGTTCCTCCTCTTCCTTTTATGTCTTCTTTTCTTTTGTGGGGCCTTTTTCCCCTTTCTTGGCCATGGCATCATCTTTGGCATTCTTTTTTGCTATGATATGTATATAAGGCAGTGTCCTCTCGATTCCCATGAATGAAAGTTGTTCCTCGTGGGTTCTCTTTGATTTCGTTGGCTTGCGCTAGCTCTCACGGTTTCTTTATGGGGTTGTTCGTTTTCCCTCCGCCTCCCCATTTCTCCGGTGTTTTTGGGGCCCTCATGTCGACTTGATTATCCCCCTATGAGCCTTGGTTTCACAAGCCCTTCAATCCTCTCCATGGCCATCTGCTGTGTCCACTGGCTTAAGGGAGAGGGAGACCCTCACCCTCTCTCCAAACACACAGTGATCAGGTGGCCTGCCCTTGGCCTTGAATCCCCTTTCTTTTCTTTAAACGGCTTCTAAGGCCCCCAGCTTGCACACTCTGTTTGAACTCCCAGCGATGCCTCTTCCTGGCCCTTCGCCGGCACCCCTGTTTGGTCCCTCAGCGGCACGCCCATGGGGGTTGTCCAGCGGTACGCCCCCCCCCATTTATCCTTGGCCGGCACGCTATCTCCTCGCCTTCAGCGGTACGCCCCAAGTGCCCTCAGCGGTACGCCCTCCTCTGCCCTCAGCGGCACGCATACCAGTCCACCCCTTTGGCCGGCACGCTCCTTGGCCGGTACACCTGATCAGCCTTGGCCGGCATACCGCAGGCCTTCAGCGGCACACACCCTCAGCCTCTCAGCAGCCCACTCCTTGGCTTTGCCCCCCGAGCCCTTCCCTTACGTTTTCCGAGGCTCTTTAAAGGTGTTGCTCCCCCGGGGGCCCATCTCCAGTTGTCGGGTTCCGCCACTCCATGTGGGCGCGCTCCCTTTATCTCCCTTACGCCCCGGGTTAAGGGGAGATGCTGCCGAATTTTTTTGTGAGATATTAATAAAACATTAAAAGAGGCAAAAGGAGGCAACAAACGAGTAGGATAACTGACGAAACCTTCCAACTCATCAAGCCGCTGCCGGCATCACAACGAAAACCGAACCGGACTAATTAACCACCCGGCAGCCCGAGTGTCCGACCCACAAGAAAAGAGGCCGAACCAAACGAAACGAAACAAGGGGGAAGTTTGTATAAAACTCCCTACAAATCGACACAAGAAGAAAAGAAAAGCCTTAAAGCAGGTAATCAAAACTGAGTTAACCTCCATCACTCCCTGCCCAACCCCCAGCGGCACACACACGCCCAGCCTTCAGCGGTACCCTCTCTTGAGCCTTCAGCGGTACGCCCCTACAGCCCCCAGCGGTACGCCCCTGCAGCCCTCAGCGGTACGCCCTTTGCAGCCTTCAGCGGTACACTCTCTACAGCCCTCAGCGGTACGCCCCCTGTAGCCCTCAGCGGTACGCCCCAGCCCTCAGCGGTACACTCCCGTTTTCCCCTTCGCCGGCACACTATACACATACACATATACAACTTGACAAGGGCATTAATAATAGCAAATAAATTAATAAAAATTACGCTAATTAAAGGACTCCGAATGCGTAATATTAATCACAATAAAAGAGGTGGGAGGGGTAATAAAAAAAATAATAAATAACAAACAAATGATAATGATAAGAATAATCATGAACGAAAAGAAGAAAAATCATCCCGGACAAAGGCACGAATAAACAGTAAATATTAAATCAGAAATGAGAATGTACATAGCTAGGAAAACCCCAGATAAAAGACATCAAAGCCCGCGCTGCAGCCCCCATCTCTCCCCGTGACCCGGGGTGAAAAGGACAACAACGTCGCCCTTTCGGGTCGAGCCCGAGTCTCGGGAATTACCCCGATATGGCCAGGTTTTGATCTAACCTCGGGCCGACAGCTTAATCGGACCGGATTTGTTTCTCGTTCCGGATACCTTCCGAATCATCATTAAAATTGCCGTACGCTCGGCAGACATTTGAAGGGAGCTACCACGGTTTTCTCGCCGCGCCCCTGTTACGGGCCCGTGTCCGACTATGAAAAGGTCCCCGAGTGGCCTATGCGGCCGGCAATTTATGGCTTTAATAAAACCCTCAGTGCGATCTACCTATATCTCTCTCGAATGATTAATATCATCCTTTTTCGGCCGTAGGGCCCCTAATTTCGGCAATTAATCAAGGGTGTTCCCCCGTATGGGGGATGTAAATGACGTCGTGACCTTCATGGCACGACGGGATTCGGTCCCGACACGAACCACACAATCGTCTGACGAAGTCAGATCGAGCGCACCATGGGCTCTTCGGAGCCCGAATAAATTGTCACTCCGGTGACTGGCACGCCCACACACTTAATAATCCAACAAAGGAACAAAACAACTGTTAAACGAAAAGTGCGTCCACATGCACACACAGACCACGCGTCCTTGGTCTGGCCCTCTGGCCCTCTGGAAAGCACAGAAGCATGATTCCCAAGGCAGCGCGCAAGCCGTCACGCCGATAACTGGACTCGCAGTCCAAGGCGAAACACATGGCCCACTCGAGAATCATCTTCCAGGAAAACTCACGACATGCGGGGAAACCCCACCGCACACACACCGATACACGGTGACTCAGTCTAGCGTAACACGAAAGCCCGACGCACGAGAAGTCACCCGGACTCTCAAACCCATGGGCACGCTAAACGAGGTAACACGGTCCTTCCGACACCCTCAAAACACGGACACAGAATCCCACGGATGTCTGGGACACTCACGAGACCGCAGGTCGACCACTGGGTCCCAACCGAGTCGACCGGGGATCCACACATCGCGGAACAATGCGGAGAACACAAAAACTCGCTTCGGTGCAACACAGAGCCTGACGGTCTAGTCTTGGGCCGTCACAGTCTGTGACGGTCCAAGTCTCGACCGTCACAACCACCCTGACGCACCCACAAAGGGCCGTCACACACCAGGCTGCAAGTTGCATGTGACGCACCCTCTCTGGCGCGTCACAGTCTCTAACGCGCCAGCCCTGGTGCGTCACAGCATGTGACGCGCCAGTCCAGGTGCGTTACAAGACACGGGGAAAATCAACTGTAACGCGTCACACTCGGTGCGTTACAGTATGTAACGGACCACTCTTGGTGTGTTACAAGGTCGGTACGTGTCTGCTCTGACGCACCCCGACAGGGGCGTTACAAGACTGTGACGCGCCAGGCTTGGTGCGTCACCGGCCTTGACCCCGAACGGTTAAACCAACGCCTGAAAACATGGTCAGCTTGTCCTGACGGCCCACCCCAGGCACGTCACAGAGCTGTGGCGGTCTATCGTGGGACCGTCACACACACAGACCACCAAAAAAGCTAATGGCCCCTGTGACGCACCCACCCTGGGGCGTCACAGGCTGTGACGGTCACTGGAAGGACCGTCACACCCGTCCGAGCGCGAAACGGCGGGAAACGACCCGAAAAACGTCACACGCCCCCATACCTCCACGGGAGAGGGGGAAAACAAGGGGGAAGCCCCCAAATAGCCCCTAGCATGCATCTAAGGCCTCGGATCGGCCAAAAACACAATGAAACAGGAGATCGGCCCACGAGCCATAAAACATGGATTTTTCCCAAAAATCCTTGATTACGTCCGCTCGGCTCACCACGGCCTACAAAACTGGCGGGAAAGGAAGTGCACGAGCTGGGGGTCCATCTCCCTACCTCCACCGAAGATTTCGCGCCCCGAACTCGCCGATCCGCGAAGAAAACGCCGTTGAAGCCTCGTCGTTCCATGAACCCACGGTCGAGCTTCCACGCGCCTCCACCGCCTCGATCCTCGCCCGTCCTCGCCCGCGTCCTCGCCCGCGCCGCCTCCGCCTTGCCCCCGCCTCGCTCGGTCGACCGCCGGAGAAGAGAGGGGAGAAAGAGGGCGTGAGAGAAGAGAGAGAGAGAGGGAAGAGAGAAATGAGAGGGGAGAGAGAAAAGGGGTTAATATATATAGAAAAATCCAAAAATTGCTGAAATTCAGAAAATTACGAGAAATTACCTCCGCGATCCTCGGCAAGAGCACAACGCAGTGGTAACGTCCCGGAGTCGAAGAACGCCACGGTTTTGCCCTGCAAAGAGTTCCGAAGGCACATCAGGAAAAAATACGTGTACAGTGTAAAATACACTCCGAGACCCACTAAAATGATCCGAAAAATACCTGAAAAATCCGGGGCATTACACTCTGCCTCCCTCCCCTCTCTCTCTCTGTCACTGGGCTCCCCTCTCTCTGTCTCGATCCTCTCTCCAGTCTCTCTCCCTCTCTGTCTAACTAACCTGAGGGACTCGCCAGTCGCCATTTTTTAATGACGTGATTTGTTATTTGTTAATAATTTTTTGTTTGGTAGGATTTATTTTCCATATTATGTCTAATATCTCTCAGGATGGAGCTAATAAAAAGATGAAGTTTAAAAAATATAGCCCACAGGTTAGTGTGTTTAACTCTTTGGCATTTATTTTCTATAATTTTCTTGATGTTATTATGTTCTTTTTATGATTTTTTAAATTATTTTTAGATTTTTCTGTATTTTTTGATGTAATTTAATTTTTTATAATTGTCATGAAATTTAATTACTGTAATTTCTTCATGCTTCTGGATTTTTTTGTATTTTTTCTATAATATTTTCATATATTTTTTATTATTTTATATATTAGAAGATATATATTTTAGATTTTTTAATCAGTGGCCAAAGTGTCGCCTAGGCGACACCTTGTCGCCTAAGCGCTTAGAGACCCCATGAGCGCCTTAGTTCGTCTTGTCGCCTTGACAACTATGGATCCCGCAGACCCCCACCTCGGAACAAGGAAAACAAGACAGCAAGGAAAGCACGCTAAACAACAGGAGTACGTCAGTAATATAATAAATAAATGAAAAATCTCACTACGACTACTGCACTGACTGCGTACCATACTGACCATGTAACGACTAAAGATCCGGATATCGGGAAGGCCCGATACCATTCGAATCCTGACCCGCTGCCCACAAGCCGGGAGGGCTCGGAAGGGCTAAAAAGAGTGTGGAGGCACAAAGAAATAGGAAATAAAACATGATAATTCAACAATTAACAAAAATAAATAAACAACTACAATAGCATCAGAGTCCAGTCCAATAGAAAGTACAGTCTAAAGTAGTAAAAACATACCACACGCCGAGTGAACACTCGGCCCGACGAGCTGACAACTAAGAGCCTCTGAACCGCAACCTCGAACCTCGAGGATGAACTGCCACACCTGAAAAGCAGGGGTGAACCTCCTGTCACTAGCCTAGTAGGGATCCCGCAGAACCCCAACTGAGAACAACGGCGACACGGAAAGCTGTAACTACAAGAGCAATAGTAACAGCAGGAACAGGAAACGCGGTGGCCGGTCAAAACTCGACACTGCCAGAACTCCTACTGTACCGGTCAAGTAGAAAGAGAAGTCCCGATCTCACAGTCGGGAACTGGACCATACTAGCACCACTTACCGAAGTAAAAACCCACGGCAACCCCGCCGTAGAGGCTTGTCTCCGAGGACACGGCCAACCTGGACACGCTGTCCAAGGTGCAACCCCGACCACCCGATTGCGGACACTGCACCAACAAGACGCAACCTCGGTAAAGCTATTAGCACTAGTCTCACGGCACGAAAATCGACACACGCGCCACGGTGAAACAACCGGAACTCGATGGTTAACACGATGAAAACCCGAAGGTCGAAGTCACAAAGACTGACTCACAGTCTGTCACTCCCGACTCGACAGGAGTACCTCCCACTAGAAGCAAGGCCAAATGCGTCCACTGACGTCTTAGTCCGCGCCTCAGGTGTCTCCCTTCGGCCCAGCGGGAACTGAGACACCGTACATGTAACCACAAACAAGTGACTAGCTGGGGTCACGCCCGTCAGCGTGGGTCCAACCGCCCCCAACCACGTGTGCACACACAGACCGTCCGTCCCTGGTCTGGCCCTCTGACCAGTTTTCCGCTCAGCCGGACTCTGGCTGCTAGACGCGGGGCCTGACAGAAACCAGTCTAAAATTATCCTCAGGGTAGCCTCTCCACCACTCCCTGGTGGGACCACTAAACGTGTAAGCAGGCTACGACTAGTGGAGGGTCACTACGGAGTAGACTCTCAAGTCAACGGAAAATAACGTACGAACCCGACGAAGTATGGGGACCGTCCACGTACCAACACCGTCGCGCGGTGACCACGGTCGGAGAAGAAACGGGACTCATAGTCCACGGCCACGCACTCGGCCATGCAGAAACGTAGAAGCATGGTTCCCAAGGCAGCTCACAGGCCACCACGCCGAATCCCACTCTCAGGGAAAAGTGGGAACCCTCCAGCCCTAGGCTGGGCAACTGGACTCGCAGTCCAAGGCCACACACATGGCCCACGCGGAAAGCACTGAAGCACGATTCCCAGGGTAGCGCACAAGCCGCCACGCCGATAACTGGACTCGCAGTCCAAAGCCAAACACATGGCCAACTCGGGAATAATATTTCAGGAAAACTCACGACATGCGGGGGAGACCCCACCGCACACACACCGATACACGGTGACTCGATCAAGCGTAACACGAAAGCCCGGAACACGTGGGGTCACCCGGACCCACCACACCTATGGGCACACTAAAACGAGGTAGCACGGTCCTCCCGACACCCTCAAACCACGGACACAAAACCCTTGGGGTGTCTGGGACATTTCACGAGACCGCAGGTCGACCATTGGGTCCCAACCGGGTTGACCAGGGACCTACACAACGCGAAATGATCGCGGCAAGCACGAAGAACAACTTCGGCGCAACACAGTGCCTGGCGGTCTATCTTTGGGCCGTCACAGCTGTAACGGTCCAAAGCTAGGCCGTCACAGCACTGTAACGGTCCAACACAGGAGCGTTACACGAAACGGGCAACACTAGCTGTGGCGCACCCACCCTGGGGCGTCACAGCCTCTAACGCTCCAACCCATGTGCGTTAGAAGTTGGGGACGCGTCCTCTCTGACGCTCCCTCATAGGGGCGTCACAAGGCTCTGACGCTCCACCTTGGGTGCGTCAGAGGCCTTGACCCCTAACGGTCAAAACCACAACGGTCGACTGCCAACGGTCAGATCGTCACTCTGACGGTCCAACCTAGGCACGTCACACGCCCTGGCGGTCTATCGTGGGACCGTCAGGCCCACGGACCACCTAGTTGGCAAAACAGTAGGCTATGACGCACCCACCCTGGGACGTCACACGCTGTGGCGGTCACTAGAACGGTCGCCACATCCTCCCGGCGGCGGAACGGCGGGAAACGACCAGAAAATTTAACCACCCCCCCATACCTCCACGGGAGAGGGGGAAAACAAGGGGGAAGCCCCCAAATAGTCCCTAGCATGCATCTATGGCCTCGGATCGGCCAAAAATGTGATGAAACGGTAGATCGGCCCACAAGCACTAAAACATGGAAATTTCCCAAAATTCCCCAAATACGCCTGCTCAGCTCACCACGGCCTACAAAACTCGCGGAAAAGGGAAAGCACGAGCTGGGGGTCAATCTCCCTACCTCTACCAAAGAAACGACGCGCCGTGGACGCCGATCCACGAAGAAATCGACGTGAAACCCTCGCCGGCTCACGAACGCGCCACCGAGCTTCCACGCGCCTCCATCCCCCGATCCTCGACCCATCCTCACCGTCCTTCTCACCCGCGTTGCCCTACCGCGCCCCCGTCTCACTCCGTCGGCCGCCGAAGAAGAGAGGGTGAGAAGAGAGCGTGGGAGAAGAGAGAGAGTGAGAAATGAGAGGGGAGAGAGAGAAAGTGTTAATATATATAGAAAAATTCAATAATTCAAAAAATTCAAAAAATTATGAAAAATTACCTCTGCGATCCTCGGGAGGAACACAACGCGCCGGTACAGTCCCGGAGTCGGAGAACGTCACGGTTTGCCCTGCATAGAGTTCCGAAGGCGCATCGGGGAAAAATACGTGTAAAGCACAAAATATACTCCGAGACCCACTGAAATGATCCGAAAAAAATCCGAAAAAAAATCTTGGGCATTACAGCCCTCCCCCCTTAAAGGAATTTTGTCCTCGAAATTCGGGACTAGCACCAAGACACGGGGGAAGAACACTGAACCAACTGACAACGCCGTCAAAGCCCAGCACAGAAAACCTCGATTCGCACGAAAAGCTCCGGACCTGAGGGACACAGCCAGACATGCAATCACAAACAACACCTCGCTCCGCGTGCCACGCACACCGACCATCAGAGCAGGTACACCAACAATGCAGCCTGGCGTCACCTCAGTCACAACGAAAGCCACTCGTGGCACCGCTGCCACCAACTCGTTCACCGAGGAGACACAGCCCCCGACATGAGCAACCGCTACCGATCCATCCAATGGTTAGCAGACAAAACACACATCAGCTTCACAACCAGCTGACAAGTCGCACACCCTTCTCAAGGGAACAACCAATACATGGCCTCCACCAGCTCACGTAGCCATCTCAACAGACCGCAACCAGCTCATCGACTCAGCGCCAAGGATCACCTCACACCTGGCAAGCCGAAAGCCAGACATATCACTATGCCAACTCTGCCAGAGCCCATAAGACAAACTTCGACAGAGCCCAGATCTCATCCGGAAAAGCACTTCACGGAAACGACCACCAAGGCCTCCAACCACAAGCGTCACTCTTCCGTCTTGTCTCATCGAAACCTTCATCCCAATTAATCCAAGTGGACACCTGCCAATCTCGATTCCGCCCTTACCACAGAGCCACGGGACACCACCGGAACAATGCATGGCACACGTCTCTAGAGGAGAAAAGTGCCATCCAATCTCACAGCTACCTGGTCACTGACACCACGACCAATGCACACGGGTCCCCATACAATACCCATCTCACCATGGTCGACTACGATACTAGCCTTACCAGTCACTCGCAGCTACCGATCGGAACCCAAAATCTCTCAGAGATCACTTCCTCAAAACTTGATCTCAACCGAGGACACAACCTCCAATACAAGTCAGGCACCAAGCCACCGACTCTGACCAACACGTCCTCAACCTCCGTCAGGTGACATCCTCAACAACCCTATCCGGGTCTAAAACCGACGCCTGACACGACTTCCATCACATGAACAGAGTACTCATGCGGCGCACTAGCCAGCACATTCCTCAACACTCCATCCTGCCAGTGCCAAGAATCACGATACCTTGAGCAACGGCATGGCAACAACACGTCTCACACAGAGGGACCATAATCACAACATCTCCCAATGCACCACTACTGCAATTCCTCGAGCTACAACACGCCACCCCAAGAGTCGCAACATGAGCCAAAATCGACAATCGTCGATGCTCATCCTCGAGTCCCGAAACTCACCGTGGAACCTCCACATCTCAAACCAAAACCAAGGCGAACACAACCCATTCGCACACAAGAGCGCAGGAGTAAGACTTACTGGGACACCGCAGCCCAATCCTGCCTCGAAATCCATAATAATAATCGGGATCGACACGTCATCTCTGACGCCACAGAGCACGACAAGAACACCAGGCTCGACGAGACAACAGCTCACCGAGAAGATCCTCCGCTCACCCGAGCACACTTCTCGACCAGAGCACCCGCTCCAACGCCTCAAACCTCAACCTCAGCGCCTCAGGGACTGGATAAACCATGATTTGGAGTGGCCCAAAACCGACAGCAGCTCCCTCAGAGCACGCTCACGGCCACTTAACCATGAACAATCCGCACCAGCCACCTGACCTCGTGGCAAATACTTCGAACACAGCACCATAGCAACGCACCTGCCGGCAACCTCTGCCCAACGTAGCACAACTGGGGTCACCACCGATAAGGGAGAAAGCCCTCGACCTCGATCCTCAGATCCCACACCGGCACAAAAGCCGTGAACAGCAACCACCTTCTCAGCGCCACATAACACACTCAAGCTCTCAAGCGAGAAACAAAGCGGAAAACAAGCACAAATCCATATGCCAGGTACCGACTGTACTGGACCTTATGGACTCTGATCACTGCAATATCTCGAATTCCCATGTACGTCCACCACCACCGCTCTGATACCATCTGTAACGACCCAAGATCCGAATACCGGGAAGGCTCGATACCATTCGAATCCTGACCCGCTGCCCATAAGCCGGGAGGGCTCGGAAGGGCTAAAAGGAGTGTGGAGGCACAAAGAAATAGAAAATAAAGTAGGATAATTCAACAATTAACATAAATAAATAAATAACTACAATAGCAGCAGAGTCCAGTCCAACAGGAAGTACAGTCTAAAGTAGTAAAAATGTACCACATGCTGAGTGAACACTCGGCCCGACGAGCTGACAACTAAGAACCTCTGAACCGCAACCTCGAACCTTGAGGACGAACCGCCACACCTGAAAAGAAGGGGTGAGCCTCCTGTCACTAGTCCATTAGGGATCCCGCGGAACCCCAACTGAGAACAACGGCAGCACAGAAAGCTGTAACTACAAGAGTAACAGTAACAGCAGGAACAGGAAACGCCGTTGTAGACACGCCATTCCTGACGTCTCCTGAGAAAGTCTCATATTACTATACAACTCCCCGCAACGGCTTACGCATTTTGAATCACTCGAGTGCTTCCTTTTCTCGGGTCTTCTTCTGCCTTTTTCGGCATCCGGAAATCGTCTCGTCACGGCATTCGGACGGCATCAAAACCAGTCAGACGCATCAAGAGGTTCCGGAACCAAGATGTTGACTACCGGGCGGCCGCCGATTGAGGACCCGGGTGGGTCTTAATGGGGGCGTCCAGGCCCCTGGACGCCCCCATGATTTTAATTTATTTTATTATTTCCTCAGGGCCCAAAAATAAATAAAAATATATATATTTTAATGGAGGCGTCCAGGCCCCTGGACGCCTCCATAAAAACTAATAATAATAAATATTTATAAAATGCCACTTGGCATAAAAAAAGACAAAAATAATTATATATATATATATATATATATATATATATATATATATATATATATATATATATTATGGAGGCGTCCAGGCCCCTGGACGCCTCCATAAAAACAAATAAAAAAAAATCAAATTGCCAGCCCTGGTATAAAAGACAAAAGAAAAATAAAAAAATAATATAATTTTGGAGGCGTCCAGGCCCCTGGACGCCTCCATCAAAACCCTCACGGGCGCCGACCACCGAACGACGGTTTGTCGTGTGTGAAAAAATCTAAATTATAGAGACGTCCGGTCAGCTGGACGCGCCCATTTCTGAATCACGAGACGCCGCTCACAAAACCACGCGTTGTGCCAAACTGCGTGCGGCCGCCGTCGGCTTTCGGTGGACCTGCTTGAGGCGTCCGGGACCCTGGACGCCTCCACAAAAGTATTCCAAAAAAATCAATAAAAATAGAATAAAATATTATTTCGGCCCTGATGGAGGTGTCCAGGGTCCTGGACGCCTCCACCCTCCGGAGCTCTATAAATAGAGCCCCACCCCCTCAGTTCTGGGGGAGCTAAGAAGTGATCCGATAGGCTGCCGGAGCCCAGAGGCTACGGAGTCATTTTCTAACCCGTCGGGTCTTTTGTAGGTGGAGGTTCTGCCGGCTTCTCGGGTGCCCACGCTCGCGAGAGGAAGGTCGTCTTCATCCACCACGCTTCCACGTCGTCCCCACGCTGCCGGAGCTCCGCCGGATTTCACCCTCGGCTCATCCAATAAGCCTTTTCTTCCCCTTCTTCTTCATAGTTCTTTACATTCATCATACTGCATCCTCTATCCCCCTTCACAAGGGCGCCTCTTCTCTTATACTTCTTGCATCCATCATCTCATTTTTCTCCCACTCGAGTCCGAGAGGGGTTTAAAAGATAACACCAACCAGGTGTGTGTCTTGCCATCATTTCGTTACTTTTATCGCAAGGATTTGAATACTACACCTTCATCTTTCTAATCCACTTGTTACTTGTTTGTCGTTGTTTTACAAGGGTAATCGAGGAAAGCCCTCTCCGTCGGCCGGCCGAAGGGAGAGGAAGAAGCAACCCGCCATCTCCCGCTCTCGAGGTAGGCGCGATCACTTTCTTATTTTGGGGTCTTTTGGCCCCTGGCGATCACATCTTGTCATCGAGGCCGCGGCGAGTCACTTCCCCAATGGCCGTTTAAATTTCTGTTTCCTATATTCTCTTTATATTTTGTTATATTCTGCTTATATCATCGAGTTCCCCAATGGCCGTTTAAATTTCTATTCCTATAATCTCTTTATGTTTTGTTATATTCTGCTTATATCATCGAGGCCGCGGCGAGTCACATCCCCAATGGCCGTTTAAATTTCCGTTCTTATATTCTCTTTATATTCTGTTATATTCTGCTCTTATCATCGAGGCCGCGGCGAGTCACTTCCCCAATGGCCGTTTAAATTCCCGCTCTTTGTATTCTCTTCATATTCTGTCATCTTATTATCTGCTCATATTCTCGAGGCCGCGGCGAGTCACTTTTCCAATGGCCGTTTCAATTCTTGTTATTTAATTTTTGCACCATTCCCGTCCCCCCGAGGCCGCGGCGAGTCACTTCCCGCTATGGCCGTTTAACCCCCATATTTTGCTATATCACACTTGTCCTGCTCGCCCCACCGGAGCAATCTCCCGTGGTGGCCCCTTCTCCCCCTTCTCTTATTTCTGTGTTGCAGCAAACAAACACCAAAAACAAAAGAAAAGAGGAGCCCGCGCGCGCTCCGCGTCCTTCTCCGCTCTTCCCCGAACCGCGTGACGTCGCTCACAGATTGGCGATCACGGTGGGACCTCTACTGCTTCCTTTCGGCTACCCTTGCAAGTTCGGCACCACCCGTGCCTCTCCACCTTCGCGCTCGCGCGCGCCCCCGTTGTGCTCACGGCAGCACCGTCAGTTTTGATTGGTTCTTTGTTTATTATATGTCTGTTATTTCTGTTGTTTTCCCACTCCATATATCTGTCAGCATTCCATTGCATACATCCATTCCTCTTTTCTATCCTTTTTTTTCATTTTTTTGAGGATCACCCTTTCCCGGTGAAGGAAGGACTCTCCGTTTGGGAATTCCTCTCAACGGACTAGAATCTCCTACACTGGGACCTTCGTAAGTCCCCGACATCGAAGAATCTCCTCTTCGTTCACTGGGCTGGTTGTACCATTGAAGTTCCCCGGAGTTAGTCATTTCATTCGTGGTGAGACGAGAGACCCTAGCTGACACGGCGGTGAAACAAAAATAAACTAGGGTCCCCATTTTGTGTGAACTTCGGATCTCGCTAAAAATACAAAAAATCATCAAAATCAAAACACAAAAAAAAGGGCGTAAAGGCATCCACTTGTTTGATAATCTCTGCTACCTACTTGCTAGTGTATGTTTTTGCGTTCTGGGAAAACTGTGAGCATGTCTCACGAGTCTTCTGAGGAAAACCACCCTAGTCGTGGTTTGACAGCCGACCCGCGAGTCTATGCTATGGACTCGGGTCCTTCTCATGACCCCTCACATGAGGTACAGGTTATTGCTGGGGACACGTCCCTACCACAGGATATCTCTTCCTTACTGGGCGTCCTCGCCAACACGGAGCTTACCTCTGAACAGCTCCGGGCCTTCCAGGCCATTCTAAAGGGGAAATCTGTTTCCCCCACGTCCCAGGAATCAACTCCGGCCATCGCACCTCTCCAAGAGTCCGTGCAGGCCATTCCATCTCCTTCATTGGCGCAAGCCATCCAGTCTCCCTCGCTTCAAGGTCAAGCGAGCCAACAACCACCCTCATTCCAGTTCCCGTCACAATCTCAAACTCCCGTTGTTCCCCACACGCCGCTTCAGCCAGGGCCAACTGTCGGCGGTCCGACAGCTCCCTCTCATTCGGGGTTCCCCCCTCAAGTCTCCGGGAGACAGTTTCTCCCCCAGTGGCAAGTGCCACCTTCACCCCCAGAGGAGCTCGCCCAATCGCTCCTCAATAGGTTCAACCGCATGGACGAGCAGTTTCAAAATCTGAGAAGGATGGTGGACGTGAAAGCCACCCCGGAGGTTGCTTTGCCAATCCTTCCCGTCATTCATCTTCCTCCCTCCGAAATGCCCACGTACCGCAGATACAATGGTACCGGCAACCCCTTCATTCATCTCAAGGATTTCATGTATGAGTCCTCTTACTGGCAAAACGATCAGAGGTCCCTGGCATACCTCTTTCGGAGATCATTGGATGGTCCCGCGCTTGAGTGGTTCTATTCTCTGGAGCCCCGCGAGGCCGAGAATTTTGAAATAGTCCAGAGAAGGTTCTTGCAGAAATATAGGGATAGGGTCGGTCCCTCACTCTCCATTACCGACCTAGTGGCCGAAAAGATGAAACCCGACGAGGATTTTGTCCGATATGCTGATAGATGGAGGTCTCTGGCGGAAAGAATAAGGGATACCCTCTCCGAGCCCGAACAAGTGAAGATGATTGTGTCTAATGCAACCCCACAGTTCAGACATGTCCTGGCCATGAATAAACTTACTACAATGGAGGAACTCTATGAAAGGGCCCGATACATCCAAACCCAGCTAAAAGACTCCCCCATCATGAACATGTTTGAGTCGCCGAAGCCCAAAGTGGTCAGAAAGACAGGCGCTGGTGTCCCGGGCGGAGCCACAGAAGGGGTCGTTACAAATGAGCAAGTCAGTGCGGTCAACAATGCCAACTATGCGGTCAACCCAAGGCCTCCACAAATGCCCCGACTTCCCCTTCAACCAGGTCCTTTCCCTCTTCGTCCTCCACCCCAAAATAATCCACCCCAGGATAATATGCCTCCATTACGCCAACTCCAGCAACAACAACCACAACCTCAGCAACAACAACCACCGCTTCAGTACAACCAAGTTCCACCCCCTGGGAACTATGCTCCCCAACAGCAACAAAGGAGGCCGCTCGGTCCCAAGAGAGCCTACTATCCACCATTGCCAGAAACCTTAGCAGACATTTTTAATGCCCTCATGGCATCAAACCAACTCGCCCTACCCAGAGAAAGGCCCGCGTGGCCCCCGAATGTTGATACCTCCAAATACTGCGTCTACCACAGGCAGCCAGGACACACGGTAGATTACTGCTTCCATTTCAAAGATTACATCCATGATATGAATGATGAACATCAAATAGATTGGGATGAGATGAGACGGTACGTCGCGGCTCTCAAGGCTAGGAGACCTCCTCAGAGGCCACAGCAGCAATTACAACAGCAGCAGCAGCAGCAACCACAACAACAACAACAGCCTCAGCAGGCCCCACAACAACAGCCCGACATGGGAATAATCCAGAATCCATTACCAGAGCACCAACAGCCCAATCATCAGGTTAACCCCATCTCCTCCTTCCCGGAAGTCGAGAGGGAGCAGGTGTGGCACCGGGAAACTACCTCCATTCTTTCTACCTCCAACCCTATCGTCATGCACCCCCCTCACCTTGCCCGGGTAGCACCTCTCTCTCATCAACCCGCGTCAGTATCGCCTTCACCATTTCCACTACCATTACGCCCTCTCATCCTTACCCCGATCTCCTATCAACCGACACTCTCCACTACGCCTTCGCACCCTCTCATCTTCTCTCATTCCCCCACTTTACCATCCACCTCTACCACATTTACCCCTACGCCTTCTAAACCCCTTATCATCCGTCAACCATACATAACCCCATCTTTCTCCACCACATCACCACTAATGCCTTCAAAACCACTTATCACCCACCATCCACCTCAAAACCCTTACCCGTTTCAAACCTTACCTCCACCTCCACCTTCCAAACCCCTTATCCTTCATAATCCGCGCGATATCCCCTCTACCTCCGCCATACCTCCACCTAACAAACCCCTCATCAGAATCCCTGCTCCCGTCATCACCCCTGCTTCATCAACCATTCCTCCACTACTACCCCTCAAACCCCTGTTAAAACCCACTGCTACCCCCATAGAGGTACAAAAGCCGCAGGCAATGGTGCTCCGGAGTGGAAGGATTTTCCACAGGGTTTTCCCCCACAACAGTCAGAATCCCGAGCAATCTCAGCCAGAGAAGGATGATGCAGAACAACCAGAAAGAGCTATCCCTGGAACACAGTATGATCTATTGAAACACTTGGACAAGACACCTGCCCGGATCTCCATCCTAGAGCTACTTTAAAGATCCACATCTGTAACGACCCGAGAATCCGATTACCGGGAAGGCCCGATAACCCGAGACTCGCACCGCCACCCACGAGCCCGAAGACTCGGAAGGGTTAAAAGGATGGTGTGGAAACTACACAAGCATCACAAATAATTGCAGAAATTAAACAGTTATGATATTAAGCAGGAAATGAATTAACATTTTACATGGTCCACAATAAAATAACAACAACAGCAACAGTAGTCCACGACTAGTACAGTGACAAGAAAGAAAAGTACAGCTACACGGGGCATCCCCCGGCTCTGACCTCTGGCACTACCTCTGGGCACCCGCACCACGCTTCCGCTGCGCTCCTGACACGCTCCCCGAAGGTGGCGCCTCACCTGAAACACGGTGAAAACACGCAGGGAATGAGTCTCGGAACAAGACTCAGTAGGGATCACTCGAACCCTACCTCGAAAAACGAGAACCCACTACTCTAGCGGTAGGAAAGTACCTCGGAAAGGAAAGCCCTGTACTCTACAGAACTAGACCCTAACGGCACGCAAACCGACACACGTGCCACGGTACGAGAAGACCGAAACTCAACGGTCGAACCGTCAAAACCCGAAGGTCGGAAACACACGACTGACAGTCTGACACTCCGTACTCAACAGGAGTACCACCCACTAGAAGCACAGCCGGTAGCGTCCCCTGACGTCTTACACCGCACCGCAGGTGAACCGCCTGACATGGTAGGTCCTACCCGAGGCGCAAACACCGTACAAGTAACTACAACAAGTGACTAGCTGGGGTCACGCCCGTCGACGTGGGTCCAACCGCCCCCAACCACGTGTGCACACACAGACCGCGCGTCCCTGGTCTGGCCCTCTGACCGGTTTTCCCCTCAGCCGGACTCTGGCTGCAAGACGTGGGGCCCAACGGTAACCGGTCCACAAACCGTCTCTAAAGGTCAGCCCGTACACCACTCCCTGGTGCGACTAGCACACGCGTACTAGTAGGCTACGACTAGTGGAGGGTCACAGAAGGAGTAGACTCTCAAGTCTCGGAAAACAACGGTGCAACTGCAGGTACGAGGAACGCTCCTTGTACCAACACCGACGCACGGTGACCAGCTGCCAACAACATCTCCCGGTACACTCTGTACGACGTGAGACACACCGACGCAACCCGTACCCTTGAACGGTCCACACTGGGCCGCTCAGGGATGTGCGGTCACACAGGGACCGCACAAGGATTAGAACGGTCATATCAGGACCGTTCCACCCAGGGTCCAAACGACGGATAAACGGCCAACACAGGACCGTTCAAACAGATGTGCGGCCAACTCTTGACCGCACGTGGGTGAGGAACGGTCACCTACTGGCCGCTCGTCTCCCAACGGTAAAAAGCCTGGACGGTTAGTCCTTAGCCGCACTTGGGGAAGGGCGGCTACGGCTTAGCCGTTCAGGTGTTGTGCGGTCAGGGCCAGACCGCACATCCAACCATAGCGCTAGGGGATGTACGGCCAGCACCTGGCCGTGCAAGGGGTTATGCGGTCAGCTCCTGGCCGCACATCCCAGAGCACTGCACAACGGTCACAACCAACGGTCAAAACCCTTGGGGTTGGGCGGTAGCTGTGGGGCCGCACATTAGGATATGCGGTCCCACGATAGACCGCTCAAGCCCACTGCGCGCCAAGCCTCACCCAAAGCGCGCCGAGCCGATGAACGGTCCGAACGGAACCGCATAGGGGTTGTGCGGCCACTGGTTCGACCGCACATCGCTCACCGGCGAGAAAATGGCGAACCTCACCGGAATCGCCCAATCGGCCTCAAAACAAACCCCACGGAGGGGGAAATGGCGAGAGAAGAACCCCCAAGCCCCCTAGCATGCTCCTACGCCCTTAAACCGTGAAATCGGGGCTCAAAACGATGGATCGGACGAACTCACCCCGCGGCATGATCGACCCTTCCCGGCTCAAAATAAACCCCTCTCGACCTCGTTTCGAGCTGAAACTCACGGGGAAGGAAGACATGAGGCTAAGGAACGTCACCCTACCTCCGGTCCGCGACGAAACGCTCCGATCCGAGCTCGAAGTCGCGAAGAACGCCGCTAGAATCTCGCCTCTCCACGCCTCCCACGCTCGCCGTATGCCCGCACGATCGCCACCACGTCACCCACGTCCTCGCGCCGTCGCACCGCCGAAGTCTGCAGCCGGAACGGGGGTCGGCACGGTCGAACGGGAGAGAAGGAGGGAAAGAGCCGGCCACGGTCGCGTGAGGGAGAGAGAGGAAGAAGAAGAAAAGAGAAAAGAAGAAAAAGAAAAGAAAAGAAAATGGGAATATATAGAAAATCCGATTTTTCGGAAAAATACCGAAAATTAGAAAAATACATTTCCGGAATCCTCGGAACGCACCGATCGCAACGGTACCACTCGTGCCTCGGGGAACTGCCCGGTTCGCCCGCAGCGAGCGTCCGAAGAAAAAGCCGAAACACACACCGGAAATCGGAAAACACACGCGGAAAAAGCCGCGGAACGCCTCCGGGCCTCCGAAACGACTCCGGATCGCGCCGATCCGAACACGAAAGATGTCCGAAACGAAATTTCGGACACAACGGAGCCGGACGCTCCGAAAACTAGATCCGGGACCCACGAAGAAGGATCCGAAAGGTCCGGGATATTACAGCCCTCCCCCCTTAAGGAATTTCGTCCTCGAAATTGAGAACAACCCAAGGGGAAAGAAGAGGAAGACTCACTCAAACAGATACGGGAACTGCTGACGCATCTCGTCCTCACGTTCCCACGAAGCCTCACCACCAGAGTGTCGTTGCCACACGACCTTGACCAAGGGAATAACCTTGTTCCGCAGGCGCTGCTCTCGCCTATCCTCCACGCGGATCGGAAACTCTGGGAGAGAAAGATCTGGAGTCACCTCAGGCCAAACGGAAAATTCGAGCACATGAGAGTCATCGGGCATATACTTCCGCAACATAGAGACGTGGAACACGTCATGCACCGACGCCAACTCAGAGGGTAACTGCAACCGGTAAGCAACCTCACCGATGCGCTCCACAATCGCGAAAGGACCAATATAGCGGGGACTCAGCTTCCCACGCCGTCCAAAACGCATCACCCCCTTCATCGGAGAAACTCTCAAGAACACATGATCGCCCACGGCGAACTCGAGGGGCTGCCGCCTACGGTCAGCATAGCTCTTCTGCCGACTCTGGGCCGCCAACATGTTCTGACGAACCAGGTGCACAACATCCACACATTGCTGCACCAATTCCGGTCCCGTCAAAACACGCTCACCCACCTCAAACCAATCAAGTGGAGTCCGACAAGGACGCCCATACAATGCCTCATAAGGAGCCATGCCGATGCTCGAATGAAAGCTGTTGTTATAGGCAAACTCCACTAACGGTAGGTGATGAATCCAACTCCCCTGCCACTCCAGGCAGCAGGATCTCAGCATGTCCTCCAAAGTCTGAATGGTCCTCTCAGACTGACCATCTGACTGTGGATGATACGCCGAGCTAAATGCCAACTCCGTGCCAAGAGCTCGCTGGAAACTCCTCCAGAATCCAGAAGTGAAGCGCGGATCCCGATCCGACACGATCGAAATGGGAACCCCATGCAACGGCACGATCCGCTCCACATAAAGACGAGCCAACTTAGGCACGCTCCAGCTGACTTTGACCGGTAGCAACCGCGTCACCTTCGTCAGCCGATCCACCAGCAACCAAATACTGTCCTGCCCAGTCGGGGTTCTGGGCAACCCCACCACAAAATCCGTGGTCACATGGTCCCACTTCCAAGCAGGAACATCCAAGGGCTGGAGAGTACCGCCTGGTCGCTGATGCTCCGCCTTCACTTGCTGACAGATCAGGCACCTGGCCACAAACTCGGCCACATCTCTCTTCATGCCAGGCCACCAGAACTGCCTCCGCAAGTTCCGATACATCTTCGTCGCACCCGGGTGCACAGTGTACCTGCTCCCATGAGCCTCGCGTAACACCGCACGACGAACCTGCTCCTCCCCTGGGACGTACAGCCTGCCACGAAACCTCGCAGCACCGTCCTCGCCGAGCTCCACATCAGCCATCGCAAGAATCCGGGGCAACTCAGGGTCCGCATGCTGAGCCTCTGTCACCTGACGACGAATAGCAGGAGTGACAGTCAGACTCGCAAGCACTGCCAACCCTGGCTTCTGGGGAATCTTGAGCCTGAAAGATACTTCGGGCACCTGTTCCCAGAGCCTCCACTTCCTCAGCATCAAGGTACTGACCGCAACCTTCCTACTCAAGGCATCGGCGACGACATTCATCCTGCCCGGCTGATAAGACAGGGTGAAGTCATAGTCCTTCATGAACTCCATCCAACGCCTTTGTCTGAGGTTCAGATCTCTCTGCGAGAACACATACCTCAAACTCTGATGGTCAGTGAACACCTCGAACTTCTCACCGTACAGATAATGCCTCCAGATCTTCAGCGCGAAGATCACTGCCGCCAACTCAAGGTCATGGATAGGGTAGTTCTCCTCATGGGGCTTTAGCTGCCGAGATGCATAAGCCACCACTCTACCATGCTGCATCAGAACAGCACCCAATCCGACGCCGGAAGCATCTGTACACACCACAAAACCTCCCGATCCAGAAGGCAAAACCAACACCGGAGCCGAGGTGAGCAATCTCTTCAGTTCCCTAAAGCTCTGCTCACACTCCTCGGACCAGACGAAAGGCACATCCTTCCGCGTGAGCCTCGTCATCGGGGTCGCAATGCGGGAAAAATCCTGGATAAACCGGCGATAATAACCCGCAAGCCCCAAGAAACTCCGGATCTCCGTCACCGACCTCGGCCTCGGCCATTGCATCACAGCCTCGACCTTGGCGGGATCCACGGAAATACCATCACCAGAAATCACGTGCCCCAGAAAGTGCACCTCACTGAGCCAAAACTCGCACTTGCTGAGCTTCGCATACAACTGGTGATCTCGCAACGTCTGCAGCACCACACCCAAATGGTACGCATGCTCCTCAGCAGACCGCGAATAAACAAGGATGTCATCCACGAAAATGACCACGAACTGGTCCAAATACGGGTGGAACACCCTCTGCATCAAGTCCATGAAGGCTGCTGGGGCATTGGTGAGCCCAAACGGCATCACCAGAAACTCATAATGCCCGTACCTCGTACTGAACGCAGTCTTCTCCACATCGGACTCGCGAATTCTCAGCTGATAGTAACCGGACCGCAAATCAATCCGCGAGAACACTCGCGCAGACTGCAGCTGGTCGAACAAATCATCAATCCGCGGCAACGGATACTTGTTCTTAATGGTCACTTCATTCAGCTGTCGATAGTCAATGCACAACCGCAGACTACCGTCCTTCTTCTTCACGAACAACACGGGCGCACCCCAAGGGGAAAAGCTCGGACGAATGTACCCCTTGGCCAACAGTTCCTGCAACTGCGCCCTCAACTCCCTCAACTCCGCGGGGGCCATACGGTAGGGAGCCTTCGCCAAAGGTCCCGTACCAGGTACAACCTCGATCACGAAATCGATCTCCCGCTGGGGAGGTAATCCAGGCAACTCCTCAGGAAAAACATCGGGAAACTCGCACACCACCGCAATGTCCTCGACATTCGGCTCCATCCGGTCAGACACAACCACTGACGCGAGAAAACCCTGGCAACCTGAATCAAGCAATCGACGGGCTCGAATAGCAGAGATAAGAAATCGAGAAGAGGCGGAATGGATACCTTGGAAATAGAAGGTCCTCTTGCTCGGATGTTGGAAGTAGACCCTCTTCATTCCACAATCCACCACCGCTCTATGAGTCTCGAGCCAATCCATGCCTAGAATCACATCATAATCCCGAAGCTGCAACGCATACAACCTGCCTGGCATACTCCGCCCATCGATCCACACCGGAACCTGGTCGAAGCAATACGGAGTGACCATAAAGTCACCCGAAGGCAACTCCACAGCCAAATCACAGGACAACTGGGTCACCGGCTCCTCGACGCTCGACGCGAAATCCTCCGAAATGAACGAATGAGACGCGCCAGAATCAAATAAAACCCGAGCCGCACAACCCAAAATCTGAACGGTACCTTCCACGAGCTGCGACGCTACTGCCTCTGCCCTGGTCAAGTGCGTGATCTGGCCACGAGCTCTCTGCCTGCCTCCCACACTAGCTGACCTGGGTAGCGGCGGATACTGTCCCTGCTGCTGCTGCTGCTGGGAAACCTGCTGCTGCGGCGGCCTCTGAGGACAGTCGCGCGCCATGTGCCCTGGCTGGTCACACCGAAAACAGATGATCGGCGCCGTGCACTGCCTGCCTGGGTGGGTCCCACTACACCGTGGACAAGGTCCTCGCGATCCACCCACCGATCCCTGTCGCTGCAAAGGAAACGGCTGCTGCACACTGCCCGATGAAGCCTGCCCCTGATCTCTGGACTTCTTCTTGCCGAACCCTCTCTTGAAGAACTTTTTGACCTTCGTGCCAAAGGACGCAGATCCTGTCACCGAAGCTGCCGATGCCGGTACTCCTGAACCACCCGACGCAGACTGAAAGAAACCCTGCTGCTGAGTAGCCGACTGCTGGCTGCGACCTGACACAGACTGCCCCTGGCTGATCGGTCCTCGAGTCCTCTGCATATCCATCTCCAAGGAAATCGCAACACGAGACGCCGTCTCGAGATCAGTGGCCCCATTCGCGATCAGATGGTGCCTCAGCTCCAGCCTCAAGCCCTGCACAAACTGCGTCGTCCTCACCCTCTCATGCTCCATAATATGAGGTGCGTACCAACCCAGCTCGACAAATCGGGCCCTGTACTGCAACACGGACATGTCACCCTGCACCAGCTCCAGAAACTCCCGCATCCGCTGCGTAGCAACAATATCTGGACAGTACGTACGCTCGAAAGCACTGACAAAGTCATCCCACTCGACCTGCTCAAGCGGACGAAGCTGAAAGGACGTCTTCCACTCGGAAGACCACCACCTCCGAGCCGTACCCTGCAACTGGTTGTAGGCCAACACCACTCTGTCCTCGACAGCACTCTTCGCAGAACTGAACACCCGCTCCATCTCATCAAGCCAATCACGAGCCGCATCAGGGTCCGCCTGGCCGCTAAAGTAAGGTGGATGGAACTGCATGAAATCCCTCACTGCTCGGCCTGGCCCACCCCTGACTGACGAGCCCTCACCGGCCTCTCCGCCGAACTGCTGAGCCATGAGATGGTACATGCCACGGAGAAAACCCTCGGCCCCCGGAGCCCTCGCAGCATCCGCGGCCTCGGTAGCTCCCGGAACTCTGCTATGCTCCTCCTGGTCCCTCTGGACCCCCTGCTGGATCTCCTGACCTCCAGCCGACTGCCCCTGCTGAGAGCGAGAACTCCTCCTCGGCGCCATCCTCGCTCCTTAAGCACAAGACAGAAAACTCAGAAACGGAAGGTCAGAATAAAACACGCGGTGCCCAATGCCAGCGTCATCTGTACATCATCGTTGTGGACTAGTGGACCAATACAATTACCTATGATTCTCATGTAATTCCACAACCGCGCTCTGATACCAGCTGTAACGACCCGAGAATCCGATTACCGGGAAGGCCCGATAACCCGAGACTCGCACCGCCACCCACGAGCCCGAAGACTCGGAAGGGTTAAAAGGAT
Organism: Amorphophallus konjac; assembly: GCA_022559845.1. Taxonomy (NCBI): domain Eukaryota; kingdom Viridiplantae; phylum Streptophyta; class Magnoliopsida; order Alismatales; family Araceae; genus Amorphophallus; species Amorphophallus konjac. Next base: position 316,498 of record JAHNEJ010000541.1, read on the forward strand.
GGTGTGGAAACTACACAAGCATCACAAATAATTGCAGAAATTAAACAGTTATGATATTAAGCAGGAAATGAATTAACATTTTACATGGTCCACAATAAAATAACAACAACAGCAACAGTAGTCCACGACTAGTACAGTGACAAGAAAGAAAAGTACAGCTACACGGGGCATCCCCCGGCTCTGACCTCTGGCACTACCTCTGGGCACCCGCACCACGCTTCCGCTGCGCTCCTGACACGCTCCCCGAAGGTGGCGCCTCACCTGAAACACGGTGAAAACACGCAGGGAATGAGTCTCGGAACAAGACTCAGTAGGGATCACTCGAACCCTACCTCGAAAAACGAGAACCCACTACTCTAGCGGTAGGAAAGTACCTCGGAAAGGAAAGCCCTGTACTCTACAGAACTAGACCCTAACGGCACGCAAACCGACACACGTGCCACGGTACGAGAAGACCGAAACTCAACGGTCGAACCGTCAAAACCCGAAGGTCGGAAACACACGACTGACAGTCTGACACTCCGTACTCAACAGGAGTACCACCCACTAGAAGCACAGCCGGTAGCGTCCCCTGACGTCTTACACCGCACCGCAGGTGAACCGCCTGACATGGTAGGTCCTACCCGAGGCGCAAACACCGTACAAGTAACTACAACAAGTGACTAGCTGGGGTCACGCCCGTCGACGTGGGTCCAACCGCCCCCAACCACGTGTGCACACACAGACCGCGCGTCCCTGGTCTGGCCCTCTGACCGGTTTTCCCCTCAGCCGGACTCTGGCTGCAAGACGTGGGGCCCAACGGTAACCGGTCCACAAACCGTCTCTAAAGGTCAGCCCGTACACCACTCCCTGGTGCGACTAGCACACGCGTACTAGTAGGCTACGACTAGTGGAGGGTCACAGAAGGAGTAGACTCTCAAGTCTCGGAAAACAACGGTGCAACTGCAGGTACGAGGAACGCTCCTTGTACCAACACCGACGCACGGTGACCAGCTGCCAACAACATCTCCCGGTACACTCTGTACGACGTGAGACACACCGACGCAACCCGTACCCTTGAACGGTCCACACTGGGCCGCTCAGGGATGTGCGGTCACACAGGGACCGCACAAGGATTAGAACGGTCATATCAGGACCGTTCCACCCAGGGTCCAAACGACGGATAAACGGCCAACACAGGACCGTTCAAACAGATGTGCGGCCAACTCTTGACCGCACGTGGGTGAGGAACGGTCACCTACTGGCCGCTCGTCTCCCAACGGTAAAAAGCCTGGACGGTTAGTCCTTAGCCGCACTTGGGGAAGGGCGGCTACGGCTTAGCCGTTCAGGTGTTGTGCGGTCAGGGCCAGACCGCACATCCAACCATAGCGCTAGGGGATGTACGGCCAGCACCTGGCCGTGCAAGGGGTTATGCGGTCAGCTCCTGGCCGCACATCCCAGAGCACTGCACAACGGTCACAACCAACGGTCAAAACCCTTGGGGTTGGGCGGTAGCTGTGGGGCCGCACATTAGGATATGCGGTCCCACGATAGACCGCTCAAGCCCACTGCGCGCCAAGCCTCACCCAAAGCGCGCCGAGCCGATGAACGGTCCGAACGGAACCGCATAGGGGTTGTGCGGCCACTGGTTCGACCGCACATCGCTCACCGGCGAGAAAATGGCGAACCTCACCGGAATCGCCCAATCGGCCTCAAAACAAACCCCACGGAGGGGGAAATGGCGAGAGAAGAACCCCCAAGCCCCCTAGCATGCTCCTACGCCCTTAAACCGTGAAATCGGGGCTCAAAACGATGGATCGGACGAACTCACCCCGCGGCATGATCGACCCTTCCCGGCTCAAAATAAACCCCTCTCGACCTCGTTCGAGCTGAAACTCACGGGGAAGGAAGACATGAGGCTAAGGAACGTCACCCTACCTCCGGTCCGCGACGAAACGCTCCGATCCGAGCTCGAAGTCGCGAAGAACGCCGCTAGAATCTCGCCTCTCCACGCCTCCCACGCTCGCCGTATGCCCGCACGATCGCCACCACGTCACCCACGTCCTCGCGCCGTCGCACCGCCGAAGTCTGCAGCCGGAACGGGGGTCGGCACGGTCGAACGGGAGAGAAGGAGGGAAGAGCCGGCCACGGTCGCGTGAGGGAGAGAGAGGAAGAAGAAGAAAAGAGAAAAGAAGAAAAAGAAAAGAAAAGAAAATGGGAATATATAGAAAATCCGATTTTTCGGAAAAATACCAAAAATTAGAAAAATACATTTCCGGAATCCTCGGAACGCACCGATCGCAACGGTACCACTCGTGCCTCGGGGAACTGCCCGGTTCGCCCGCAGCGAGCGTCCGAAGAAAAAGCCGAAACACACACCGGAAATCGGAAAACACACGCGGAAAAAGCCGCGGAACGCCTCCGGGCCTCCGAAACGACTCCGGATCGCGCCGATCCGAACACGAAAGATGTCCGAAACGAAATTTCGGACACAACGGAGCCGGACGCTCCGAAAACTAGATCCGGGACCCACGAAGAAGGATCCGAAAGGTCCGGGATATTACAACATCCCACCAGGCGGCCTTGATGGAATATCTTCAAAAGGTCATGGTTAATGAAGACCTCCCCGTGGAGAAGATTTCGACCGTCCTGACCCCAACAGACACAACCAGCCATCATGTTTCACAACTACGAGCTCGCTCCCAAGGAAGCTCGGAAATATGCATTGTGCATTTCAATAAAAATTAATGGGGTATCCATAAACCCGTGTCATGTGGACACGGGTGCATCCATAAATGTGATCTCCATGAGCACTCTTCAGTTGTGTGGGGTCAACGAGGAACAAATAAGACCTTCCTCGATCACGGTCACGGCTTATGACAATAGCAAAAGGCCACCGCAGGGGATGATTATTTTGAAGGCAGAACTAGGCCCCATGTCAATTCCCACGGAATTCCATGTCCTCGACATGGACCCCACATTCAAGGCTATACTGGGTCGCCCTTACATCGAAGCCATGGACGCTGTGCCTTCCACCAACCATCAGTGCATGAAGTTTCCTTACAATGGGAGAATTATTAAAGTGGTCAGTACACCTGTCCTTCACACAGTGGATGCTATCAACACCTCTCTGCCTTCTGTTTGGCCGTCTCATCGGCCCATATTGTCACTGCTGGACGTACGTGATCCATCTCATGTTCCACTAGCACCAAAGGAGCCGGTCAGGGCAACCACAACATCATGTCTCCCTTTTCACTCCAAAGGTTGGGAGATTATGAGGAACATCGGCTATCAACAGGAAAAAGGTCTGGGCGCACAGTTACAGGGTATGCTCAAGCCGCCAAAAGAAATTAGGCCGAACCGTAGGTTTGGCCTGGGCTTCAAAGGACCGTTCAAGGCAGATTGGAAGCCCCTCACGTGGACTCTATCAAACCACTTCAACAGAGGGCCCGTTGTTCAGATGGGAGATCACCCACGAGAAGCATATGGGGGATCACATGCTGTATATTTGGCTGAAAAATGTCCGAGGATCACCAAAAGAGGCAAGATCAAAGATCCGGAATGCGAGTGGGACAAATGGTTCGACATACGGGACATTTCCGTTGCACTGAAAAGGATGTTCTCGTCTCCGCAGCTTGAAGGACCACCATTGATCTCCGAAATACCAGAGAATATTACCACTCTTGTCAAGGTTCCAAACTATCCTCGTCCTCGCCAGAAGGACTCTGTCATCGATGGATCTTCATCCGTCCTCAACATTGCCGTCGACGGCTCATTAGCCGCCATCCTCTCCATCCACTCGTCTCAACCTTTGCTGATATCTTCTTCCTGGGCCAGACAATTGTCTGATGATCTTCCCAGGTCCCCTTCTTTGCTTACATACTTGCGCGGGCTTTTCAACCCGCGCCAGGTCTTCAACCATGATCTGCTCTATGAGCCTCACAATCCTCTAGCCATAACCCCTTTTCTCTCTCCTCCAATCTCTTTTCACTGCTTTGTCATTAAAAATGAAAATGAAAAAAAAACGTCAATTTTCAAACTCCCCAACAACACATCTTCGTTGAGGAAACCCCCTACATCTCCCACGGGTGCGTACCGCCTTGCGGACCACCCGTCCAAGGTCCGATGAGCGACCTTTTCTACCCCTCCTCTAAGGGGTATTCTCCTGTACATTCTACACCATCCTCTTCGTCTTCCTCTTCTTCTGTAAATATTGTCAGTCAATCTAGGAATGATAGGCCAAGGGTAGTACCTAGGAAGAAATCTAAGGGTAGACAGATCCCTCGTCGATTCCTTCTGGATTTGGCCGCCAGGTGTCAGGCCCTTCTTGTCATTCCCCAGTTGTTAGAAAATCCCATCCAGCTACCCGAAATAAAATGCGAGGGCGACTGTGCATCTGATGAAGGGTATGGAGTCTACGAGATCACGGATGAAGAATGCCCCACTGAAGATGAGGGTGAAGAATATGAGGATGCGGCGGGCGCATACGCTAGTGGAATGAGGAGATTCGACGAGCCGTCAACCGCCGTAGAAGAATCCACCAAAGAAGTCAACTTGGGAACTGAGGAAGATCCTAGGATCATCCTCATAAGTGACAACCTACCACCCTCTGAAGAAGAGGCATTAATTGAGGTTCTCAAGGAATATAAGTACACGTTTGCATGGAGCTACGAGGATATGCCGGGTCTGGATTCAACCTTGGTCGAACACCGTTTAACCCTAAAACCAGGGTCCATCTCGGTAAAACAAAGGTTAAGGCGTTTCCACCCTCAGATGGCTTTAAAAATGAAGGAAGAGGTCGATAAGCTCCACAAAGCCAGGTTCATTAGAGTCGTCCTTTATCCTCAATGGGTGGCGAACATTGTCCCGGTCATGAAAAAAGATGGGAAAGTCAGGATTTGCATCGACTTCCGGGACCTTAACCGCGCGTGTCCAAAGGATGATTTTCCCTTACCTCACATTGATGTGCTGATTGATAACACGACAGGCTACGAAACCCTCTCTTTCATGGATGGATTTTCAGGATACAATCAAATTCGTTTAGCAGAAGAGGATCAGGAAAAGACGTCATTCACTACCCCTTGGGGAACATATTGTTACGTGGTCATGCCGTTCGGATTAAAGAATGCTGGAGCTACTTACCAAAGAGCGATGATGGCCATATTTCATGACATGATGCACATATATCTGGAAGTGTATGTGGATGACTTACTGGTGAAATCAAGGACCAGGATGGAACATCCAGAAGTTTTGGCTAAGGTCTTGCAAAGGTCAAGAGAGTTCCAATTGAAAATGAACCCGAAAAAGTGTGTGTTTGGTGTGTCGTCGGGTAAATTGCTGGGGTTCATTGTGAGTAAAAGAGGGATCGAGATAGATCCCGACAAAGCTAAGGCCATCAGGGATATGTCGCCTCCCAAGAATTTGAGGGAAGTCCGAGGTTTAATCGGGAGGTTGCAGTTTATTCGTCGGGTTGTGTCTCAACATTCACAAAGGTGTAGACCTCTCTACGAGTTGACCAAGCCAGGAGTAGAATTCCACTAGAATTCTAAATGTCAGAAAGCTTTTGAAGGGTTGAAGGAATATCTGGCTAGTCCACCCGTTCTCATCCCACCCAAACCAGAAAAACCTCTGATCCTTTACGTCTCAGTCTTGGATGACTCCGTGGGAGCCATCCTCGCACAAGCTGATGAAGAAGGCAAGGAACGGGCAACCTATTACTTGTCCAAACTTCTCAATCCCTGTGAGCAGAAGTACACCGGCATGGAGAAAACCTGTGCTGCCCTCGTTTGGGTAGTGCAGAAATTGAAGCACTACTTCTTGGCTCACGAAGTCCACTTAATTGCTCGGATGAATCCTATCAAATTCCTTATGGAGAAAGCCGTCCTTACGGATAGGCTAGCACGCTGGCAAAGTTTTCTCTCTCAGTTCGACATCACCTACATCCAGCAAAAGGTGATTAAAGGCTATGCCATAGCCGAGCATCTCGCTCACCATCCTCTTCCCAAGTTCGATCCCGTCCAATCAGAGTTTCCAGATGAGGAACTAATGTCCGTCAACCAATCAGATGAGCCAATGTGGACACTATATTTTGATGGGGCTCTGAATTCTCAAGGGAGAGGAATCGGCATTGCCCTCCTGTCACCTGAAGGCCTCACATTCCCATTAGCATACCAGCTCAAATTTCCAGTTACCAACAATATAGCCGAATATGAAGCTCTTCTAGCTGGCCTAGAACTCGCCCATTCTTTTCGTATCACTGAGTTGCGAGTCGTAGGTGATAGTCAACTCATCCTTCGCCAGGTGCTCACTAAATATCGCACTCGTGATCCCAAACTCAAGCCATACCAAGAACTCACTGTTGCCTTTGCCAAACTGTTCGCCAAACTGATCTTTGTTCATATCCCTCGTCATCAGAATATTCTCGCCGATGCCCTCGCCTCGTTGGCATCATCCATAAGGTTCCCTCTAGGAAGATGGTTTAAGTCCATTTCCATCTACAAACTTCATGCTCCTGCAATCGATGATGCTTCCTACGTAAATATCAAAGACAGGATAGCAAGGAAGATCCTGCAGGAAGATATCCTTGAAAAGAGGGAAATCATGTTGGCAGAGGCCGAAGAAGAACTGGCTGATGAAGAGAAACCATGGTTCTATGAAATTGTCAAATACTGCCAAGATCAGTCTTATCCTGAAGGGGTCACCACAGAGGACAAGAAAGCCATAAGAAGGGTGGCTCAGAAAAATACTTTGGTTGGAGGTCTACTCTATAGGAGGAGCCTTACTGGTATTCTGTTAAGATGTCTTGGCGACGACGAGGTTTGGAAATGTGTAGAGGAGACGCACTCGGGTGTGTGCGGTGGCCACGTGAATAGTCAGATGCTCGCCAAGAAGATCATTCGGCAAGGCTTTTACTGGCCCACTATGGAAGAAGATTGTGCTGTCTATGTCCGTAGGTGTGTCAAGTGTCAACTTCACGCCGATAAAATCCATTCACCATCTTCCGCACTTCATCCAATATCCTCCCCATGGCCTTTCTCCATGTGGGCATTCGACATCATTGGTCCCCTAGGTGATCCCAATTCCCTCACCAAGCAGAAATCTTTCATCCTTACTGCGACGGAATATTTCACCAAATGGGCCGAAGCCGAAGCTTACGCGGAAATCAAGGCGTCAACAGTCTGCAAGTTCATCATGAAGAACATCCTCGCCAGATTCGGCGTCCCAAGCACGATCGTCACCGACAATGGGCCACAGTTCATTTCTCAGGACCTACAGGACCTCTGCAAAAGGTACGCAATTGCATTGCATCATTCATCGCCTTATTACCCACAAGGTAACGGCCAAGCGGAGGCCACCAATAAAACATTGCTCAAAATCATCAAAAAAACCTGCGAGTCTAGTAAGTTTTCAGACTGGCCAGAAAAGCTTATCGAAGCCCTATGGGCCTATCGCACTTCAATCCGTACCCCCACCAGGCAGACTCCATTTTCCCTCACTTATGGTATGGAAGCGGTAGTCCCGTACGAGACTCTGATCCCTTCTCTCAGGGTACAATTGGACGAGGAATTTCCCCTCGACGATCGTCGTAATTCACTCCTCGCCCAGTTGGAACTCTTGGATGAGAAGCGACTGGCCGCTGCCGAACACGCGCGTGTGTATCAAAATAGACTCGCTCGCTTTTACCAAAAGAAAGTCGTTGAGAGAAAATTCAAAGTCGGTGAGATGGTCGTAAAAAGAATTTTTGTCAAATCTGGAGGGCCGCGTTCTAAACTCCAACCCAATTGGGAAGGACCATTTGTAATTCAAGCCGTGCACCCTGGCAACACCTACAAGCTAGTCAACGCCGAAGGGACCGAGTTATCCCACCCCTGGAATGGGCTTTATCTTAAGAAATACTACCCTTAGCACAAACAAAAAAAATGATGAAAAGATAAAAACATCAAAAAATAAAGAAATATTGAAAACCACTAAAAATATGGAAAATTCAAAATGCCGATGCCCGGCAGTCACCATATAGTTAAGTCTCTGCATCTAACCTTCATGTTAGGATAGGGCCCATTAAGGCTTGGTAGGCACTGGGTCTTGGTTTGCCAGAACCGTGGAGACCCCTGTCCGGCCACGTCAGCCTATGCTCGCTCGAAGGAAGCTAACATGTGTTCACTTATGTATTTTATTCAAAAAAAAGTTGGTAGCATCACCTACGGTAGGGCCACACCTAGAAGATCTCCGGAAGCTGTAATCTTTATTCTTTTCTCTTCGACCAAATGAGACAGTCGGCGCCCTTAAAACGCTGAGCATGAGAAACCGAAACTCAAACCCCAAGGACAAGAGTAGGATCCATTTCCTCGAGCATCGATCAGTGCACGAGAAGAGGGCAGTGTCCCCGCAGGCATACAAAAAGGGAGCCCACAAACGTCAAACGACTATATCTCCCTCACAAAAAGAAATACAAAGTCAAAATCAAGAGAAAAAGCCTGGTCGTGACCGTGCCTGTTGCGATAAACGGAACCCCTCAAAGCAAAAGTCTGAATCCACAAAAGGGGCCGTGGAATGTAAATGCTCGAGATTTGGTCCGAAGTTGTCCGAAAGGAAAGAGTTAATGGGCCCTTATTCGCTCGCCGGGTTAACGGCTTTTCCGGTCCTCTCAGGAGGTTTATCCCCTACGCTCTTCCTTCTCCCTCTAAAGATGAAGGTTCGATGGAGTTTCTGAAGGGTGAAAATTACCTAGGGTCTGCGACCTTATTTTAATATACACATTTGGTTGCCTACTTTGAAAAGCAAAAGCTATCGCTGCGAAGGTGTCTCCGTGTTTCTGACTGGTCAAGACCCCTGTTTACCACCTTGATGTCTTCTTGTTTAACCTCGGGCTTAGGCCAATGCAAGCGCGTCACCTATGGGTGCGACGGCGTCTGATTCCGGGTCAGCGTCGTGCGGTTGGTTGTTAGGGTTCCAGGGTGTTCCATCTTATACCATCTAGAGTTGTGAGGAAACAGACCCGGGTCGGGCAAATCATTTACCTCAAACACCTTTTGGGTGAATCCCTGTGGTCGGAAGCGACTGGGAGCCTAAGCATGGCATGACGGTATTGTCATCAGGGTAAGTCTTAGCCGGCGGGATCATCATTCGAGGGGTCTAGAGGCCCAAATCAACCTAGATATGCACTTAGGATACCTGGGAGGTTAGTAAGAAACCCCTGTTCTCACGAAGGTCAGGTGCCATTTGGGTGCTTGCCGGGCGTTGGCAGCAAAAAAATTGAAATGATAAAAAAATGGAAAAGAGAAAATGCACATATTTGCAAACCAAAAAAATCTTTTTATGATAAAACAAAAAAAATATCAAATATAAAAAAGAAAACAAATCAATTTTGCATGATTACATTTGCGTGCAGCATCTCACTTTTAATACCGCTTGCATTCGTGTGCTTGCCTGTCGCATTTATCATCACCGCATCTTTCCCTTGCCTTCGTTAAATAAAGGCTTGGCCCCTTGACCAGTTATCAAGGACAGTCACAGTGACCATTTGCTTATTGAGCAAGGGGCCAAGTCAGAACAGAAATTCTGATTTGTTTGTTTCAGTGATGTGTGCAGGGATTCAGGCAACAGAAGCAAAGGTGAAAAACAAACAAACCGAACCTTGTATTTTATTCCAAAAATAAAAAAAATTACATCAAGTTCCGCCATCTCTCTCTGCATTACTCGTCCCACTACTCTCCGGACAAAACACTCTCAAAGGTGCTACCCAACTACGAAAAGCGGTACTCCTACCGCTCTGTACTCCTCTTCCTATTCCCGCATCCCGGCGTTGATCTACGGAAGCAGTAGAGAAGCTACCAACACGAAAGCCACGCTCTCGTGCTCTTCGGTAGCGCTCCTCACCATCTCTCAGCCACTGTTCAGCAAGGCCAAGGCTGATTCGGAGTTCGAATAGTTGGGCCTCCATGGCCCTTCGTTCCTCCCTTTCAGTCAATTTGTTGGCTCTTTCTCTCTCCGCGTCTCTTTCTCTCTCTGCACGTTCTCTATCACGGTCTTCCCTCTCCAACTGGAGAGTGATCCTCAGTTCCATAGCATCCCTGGAAGGGTCGTCATCAGGATGACGCCGCAGTTCCCTCTCCAGTTCTGCTATCCTAGCCTCCTTTGCGCAGCTTGGCCAAGCGCTTCTTCCGTCTCCTTTTTCTGCCAAGTGTACCATCTCAGATACACGATAAGGCATAAACAAAGAGAACTCAACGCTGAAACTTTTACCTGTATACGGAGCATCCCTTCTGCCTCCGCAGCACGCTGCGTGGCCTGAGCAAGTTGCTCATGAAGCAAGTTAAGTTCGGAGGTAGGAATCCACAAGCTGGAGGAGGTACCACCTACTCCCGTCGCTGGGGAAGCCGCGCCAATCTGGGCATGCTACGACCGCGTGAATTAGTAGCCAACATCTGGAATCTGGGGTTTTAATTAGGAACGTACTGTACACCTACCAAGGCGCTCGTAGCTCCGCGGGCATCGCCCGACTGTTGTTCCATCTCTGCCAAGCGAGTTCGTAAATTCGCTATCATGGCATCCCGGACATCCTGCAGCCATACGAGTCAGCATTTTCACCAGAAAACTAAAAAAAAGGAGAAAGAAGAAAAGAGAAAAAGGGGAAACCTACCTCCACAAGTCCCCGGGGTTGGAGCCGCTCTGCGTACTTTATCCTATATAGACGCAAGTAGTCTTCGCTATCCCGCGCTTGCGATTCTACAATCATGCCACCCCGTTGCCAATCTTCGTACTGTTCGGGGAATCGCACGCGCCAGTCAATGCAGGTCGCCGGTCCTCGCGTCTTTCTCCCGACACGAGGTGGCGCAGCTGAATCCACCCATTCTTGAGCCAGTCCTAAAGTCCTCATAACTAATCGTAGCCGAAGCGGCTCGATTTCATTCAGGCAGTGCATCCACAGTTCCCGTCCGAACCGGGCACGACTTGCTAGAACCCACGGCTGGTCGGCATCGACCATGTCTGAGTAGGGTCTCCAGTTTACCATCGCTGCAGGGAACTCCTGTAGCTCCCGCCTTAGCACCATCAGTTGGTAAGTTAGGGGTGCCGCACTCATGATAGGTTCCCACCGCCTGGCTAGCGGCACCATCGCAGGTCGCCAATGCCGAGCTCTCCCCATAGGGAGGTAATAATAGCTCCACAGCTGCTCGGCGTAGGCCATCAGAACTTTGTAAAAAACATAAAAAATATAAAACAAGCAAAACCAAAAAATACCTGGATGAATGGTGTGAAACCACTCACAGTCATCTCACGATCCGTTTCTTGGAAAAGGCCTGCAAACAAGTGTGCCAGCATGGCGGCTCCCCAGGCATAATACCCTACTCTTTCAAGGTCTGACAACAGCTCCAGGAAGCAACATTGGATACCGTCACCTTTCGAGCTCAGTACCAATCTCCCCAAAAGGAAGAGGAGAAATCTCCTCAAATCTATGTTGCATCTTTCCCAGTCACCGAAATCTGTGCAGTACACGGCGCGGCATCCTATTTCTATCCTTTCCATGAACTCTTCTGAGGATTCATCGTCCCGCCGACGAGTGTCGGTGAGCCCTAATGCATCCATCAGGGACGCCCTAGCTACCGACCTGTTTTTCCGACCATCCAGGTCCAGACCCAGTAACTTCTGGGCACCTTCTCTGTAGTCCGCGTAAGTGACTCCGGTCACTGCCTCGCCCTCTACCTTCAGGCTTGTGATCCGGACCACATCCTCCAAGCTGGGCACCATGTGCCCCAGGGCGACTCATGGGTCCCAT